>CM040126.1:334829101-335290549 GCA_022559845.1 Amorphophallus konjac | reverse complement strand
CAGATGAGCCCGTCTGCTCGTGGTTGCAGAGGAGGGTGGCAAAGGGATCGGCGACAGAGAGTAGCTCGGTGAGGTTGACCCAGTGCGGGCGGCAGTTGGGGTTGGGGAGGGGGAGAGGGCTGCTGAGATCTTTTGGGTTGTTGCAGGTGCAGAGATCATCAGTAGTTGATAAGCGCTTATTTGTTTATATTTATTTATATCACACATATCAATTTTTGGGCTTTAATGAAGTCAATTATGCAATTTTTCACACAATAATCTCAGTCTCACACAAAATAAAGATTTATCGATAATTAATGGTGTAGACACGCCATTCTTGACGTCTCCTGAGAAAGTCTCATATTACTATACAACGCCCCGCAACGGCTTACGCATTTTGAATCGCTCGAGTGCTTCCTTTTCTTGGGTCTTCTTCTGCCTTTTTTGGCATCCGGAATCGTCTCGTCACGGCATTCGGACGACATCAACACCAGTCGGACGCATCAAGAGGTTCCGGAATCAAGAAGGGGGTCTACCGGCGGCCGCCGACGCCTGATTTGAGGACCCGGGTGGGTCTTAATGGGGGCGTCCAGGCCCCTGGACGCCCCCATCTTTTTAATTTATTTTATTATTTTCTCAGGGCCCAAAAATAAATAAAAATATATATATTTTAATGGAGGCGTCCAGGCCCCTGGACGCCTCCATAAAAACTAATAATAATAAATATTTATAAAATGCCAGTTGGGATAAAAAACATAATAAAAAATATATATATTAATGGAGGCGTCCAGGCCCCTGGACGCCTCCATAAAAATAAGTATAAAAAAGTCAAAATGCCAGCCTTGGCATAAAAGACAAAATCAAAATAAAAATAACATATTTTTGGAGGCGTCCAGGCCCCTGGACGCCTCCATCAAATCCCTCACGGGCGCCGGCCACCGAACGACGGTTTGTCGTGTGTGAAAAATCCAAAATTTGAAGACGTCCAGTCAGCTGGACGCGCCCATTTCTGAATCACGAGGCGCCGCTCACAAAACCACGCGTTGTGCCAAACCGCGTGCGGCCGTCGTCGATTTTCGGTGGACCTGTTTGAGGCGTCCGAGACCCTGGACGCCTCCACAAAAGTATTCCAAAAAAATATATAAAAATAGAATAAAATATTATTTCGGCCCTGATGGAGGTGTCCAGGGTCCTGGACGCCTCCACCCTCGGAGCCCTATAAATAGAGGCCCACCCCCTCAGTTCTAGGGGAGCTTAGAAGTGATCCGATAGGCTGCCGGAGCCCAGAGGCTACGGAGTCATTTTCTAACCCGTGGGTTCTTTTGTAGGTGGAGGTTCTGCCGGCTTCTCGGGTGCTCACGCTCGCGAGAGGAAGGTCGTCTTCATCCACCGCGCTTCCACGTCGTCCCCACGCTGCCGGAGCTCCGCCGGATTTCACCATCGGCACATCCAATAAGCCAATTCTTTCCTTTTCTTCGTAGTTCTTTTGCATTCATCATCTTGCATCCCCTATCCCCCTTTATAAGGGCGCCTTTTCTTATACACTTCTTACATCCATCATCTCATTTCCTCCTACTCGAGTCCGAGAGGGGTTTAAAAGATAACACCAACCAGGTGTGTGTCTTGCCATCATTTCATTATTTTTATCGCAATGATTTGAATACTACACCTCCATCTTTTTAATCCACTTGTCATTTGTTTGTCGTTGTTTTGCAAGGGTAGCCGAGGAAAGCCCTCTCCGTCGGCCGGCCGGAGGGAGAGGAAGAAGCAACCCGCCATCTCCCGCTCTTGAGGTAGGCGCGATCACCTTCTTATTTTGGGGTCTTTCGGCCCCTAGCGATCACATCTTTTCATCGAGGCCGCGGCGAGTCACTTCCCCAATGGCCGTTTAAATTTCTGTTCTTATATTCTCTTTATATTCTGTTATATTCTGCTCATATCATCGAGGCCGCGGCGAGTCACTTCCCCAATGGCCGTTTAAATTTCCATCTTTATATTCTCTTTATATTCTGTCATATTCTGCTCATATTCTCGAGGCCGCGGCGAGTCACTTCCCCAATGGCCGTTTAAATTTCCGTCCTTATATTCTCTCTATATTCTGTTATATTCTGCTCATATTCTCGAGGCCGCGACGAGTCACTTCCCCAATGGCCGTTTAAATCTCTGTTCTTATATTCTCTTTATATTCTGCTATATTCTGCTCATATTCTCGAGGCCGCGGCGAGTCACTTCCCCAATGGCCGTTTCAATTCTTATTATTTAATTTCTGCACCATCCCCGTCCCCCCCGAGGTCGCGGCGAGTCACTTCCCGCTATGGCCGTTTGAACCCCATATCTTGCTATATTATATTTGTCCCGCTCGCCCCGCCGGAGCAATCTCCCGTGGTGGCCCCTTCTCTCTTCTCTATCATCTCCGTGTTGCAGCAAAACAACAAAACAAACAAAAAGAGGAGCCCCCGCGCGCTCCGCGTCTTCTCCGTTCTTCCCCGAATCGCGTGACGTCGCTCACAGATTGGCGATCACGGTGGGACCTCTACTGCTTCCTTTCGGCTACCCTTGCAAGTTCGGCACCACCGTGCCTCTCCACCTTCGCGCCCGCGCGCGCCCCCGTTGTGCTCACGGCAGCACCGTCAGTTTGATTGGTTCTTTGTTTATTATATGTCTGTTATTTCTGTTGTTTTCCCACTCCATATATCTGTCAGCATTCCATTGCATACATCCATTCCTCTTTTCTATCCTTTTTTTTCATTTTTTGAGGATCACCCTTTCCCGGTGAAGGAAGGACTCTCCGTTTGGGAATTCCTCTCAACGGACTAGAATCTCCTACACTGGGACCTCCGTAAGTCCCCGACATCGAAGAATCTCCTCTTCGTTCACTGGGCTGGTTGTACCATTGAAGTTCCCCGGAGTTAGTCATTTCATTCGTGGTGAGACGAGAGACCCTAGCTGACACGGCGGTGAAACAAAAACAAACTAGGGTCCCCATTTTGTGTGAACTTCGGATCTCGCTAAAAACACAAAAAATCATCAAAATCAAAACACAAAAAAGGGCGTAAAGGCATCCACTTGTTTGATAATCTCTGCTACCTACTTGCTAGTGTATGTTTTTGCGTTCTGGGAAAACTGTGAGCATGTCTCACGAGTCTTTTGAGGAGAACCACCCTAGCCGTGGTTTGTCAGCCGACCCGCGAGTCTATGCTATGGACTCGGGTCCTTCTCATGACCCCTCGCATGAGGTGCAGGTTATTGCCGGGGACACGTCCCCGCCACAGGATATCACTTCCTTACTGGGCGTCCTCGCCAACACGGAGCTTACCTCTGAACAGCTCCGGGCCTTCCAGGCCATTCTAAAAGGGAAATCTGTTTCCCCCACGCCCCAGGAGTCAACTCCGGCCATCGCACCTCTCCAAGAGTCCGTGCAGGCCATTCCATCTCCCTCATTGGCGCAAGCCATCCAGTCTCCCTCGCTTCAAGGACAAGCGAGCCAACAACCACCCTCATTCCAGTTCCCATCACAATCTCAAACTCCCGTTGTTCCCCAGACACCGCTTCAGCCGGGGCCAACTGTCGGCGGTCCGACAGCTCCCTCTCATTCTGGGTTCCCCCCTCAAGTCTCCGGGAGACAGTTTCTCCCCCAGTGGCAAGTACCACCTTCACCTCCAGAGGAGCTCGCCCAATCGCTCCTCAATAGGTTCAATCGCATGGACGAGCAGTTTCAAAATCTGAGAAGGATGGTGGACGTGAAAGCCACCCCGGAGGTTGCTTTGCCAATCCTTCCCGTCATTCATCTTCCTCCCTCCGAAATGCCCACGTACCGCAGATACAATGGTACCGGCAACCCCTTCATTCATCTCAAGGATTTCATGTATGAGTCCTCTACTGGCAAAACGATCAGAGGTCCCTGGCATACCTCTTTCGGAGATCATTGGATGGTCCCGCGCTTGAGTGGTTCTATTCTCTGGAGCCCCGCGAGGCCGAGAATTTTGAAATAGTCCAGAGAAGGTTCTTGCAGAAATATAGGGATAGGGTCGGTCCCTCACTCTCCATTACCGACCTAGTGGCCGAAAAGATGAAACCCGACGAGGATTTTGTCCGATATGCTGATAGATGGAGGTCTCTGGCGGAAAGAATAAGGGATACCCTCTCCGAGCCCGAACAAGTGAAGATGATTGTGTCTAATGCAACCCCACAGTTCAGACATGTCCTGGCCATGAATAAACTTACTACAATGGAGGAACTCTATGAAAGGGCCCGATACATCCAAACCCAGCTAAAAGACTCCCCCATCATGAACATGTTTGAGTCGCCGAAGCCCAAAGTGGTCAGAAAGACAGGCGCTGGTGTCCCGGGCGGAGCCACAGAAGGGGTCGTGACAAATGAGCAAGTCAGTGCGGTCAACAATGCCAACTATGCAGTCAACCCAAGGCCTCCACAAATGCCCCGACTTCCCCTTCAACCGGGTCCTTTCCCTCTTCGTCCTCCACCCCAAAATAATCCACCCCAGGATAATATGCCTCCATTACGCCAACCCCAGCAACAACAACCACAACCTCAGCAACAACAACCACCGCTTCAGTACAACCAAGTTCCACCCCCGGGGAACTATGGTCCCCAACAGCAACAAAGGAGGCCGCTCGGTCCCAAGAGAGCCTACTATCCACCATTGCCGGAAACCTTAGCAGACATTTTTAATGCCCTCATGGCATCAAACCAACTCGCCCTACCCAGAGAAAGGCCCGCGTGGCCCCCCAATGTTGATACCTCCAAATACTGCGTCTACCACAGGCAGCCGGGACACACAGTGGATTACTGCTTCCATTTCAAAGATTACATCCATGATATGAATGATGAACATCAAATAGATTGGGATGAGATGAGACGATACGTCGCGGCTCTCAAGGCTAGGAGACCTCCTCATAGGCCACAGCAGCAGTTACAACAGCAACAGCAACAGCAACCACAACAACAACAGCAGGCTCAGCAGGCCCCACAACAACAGCCCGACATGGGCATAATCCAGAATCCACTACCGGAGCACCAACAGCCCAATCATCAGGTTAACCCCATCTCCTCCTTCCCGGAAGTCGGGAGAGAGCAGGTGTGGCACCAGGAAAGTACCTCCATTCTTTCTACCTCCAACCCTATCGTCATGCAACCCCCTCACCTTGCCCGGGTAGCACCTCTCTCTCATCAACCCGCGTCAGTATCACCATCACCATTTCCACTACCATTACGCCCTCTCATCCGCACCCCGACCTCCTATCAACCGACACTCTCCACTACGCCTTCACACCCTCTCATCTTCTCTCACTCCCCCACTTTACCATCCACCTCTACCACATTTACCCCTACGCCTTCTAAACCCCTTATCATCCGTCAACCATACATAACCCCGTCTTTCTCCACCACATCACCACTAATGCCTTCAAAACCACTCATTAACCATCACCCACTCAAAATCATTGCCCACTTCAAGCCCTACCCACTCCTACTTCGTCTCCACCGCCACCTTCTAGACCCCTTATCCTTCATAATCCGCGCAATATCCCCTCTACCTCCACCATGCCGCCACCTAACAAACCCCTCATCAGAATCCCTGCTCCCGTCATCACCCCTGCTTCATCAACCATTCCTCCACTACTACCCCTCAAACCCCTGTTAAAACCCACTGCTACCCCCACAGAGGTACAAAAGCCGCAGGCAATGGTGCTCCGGAGTGGAAGGATTTTCCACAGGGTTTTCCCCCACAACAGTCAGAATCCCGAGCAATCTCAGCCAGAGAAGGATGATGCAGAACAACCAGAAAGAGCTATCCCTGGAACACAGTATGATCTATTGAAACACTTGGACAAGACACCTGCTCGGATCTCCATCCTGGAGCTACTTCAAAGATCCACATCCCACCAGGCGGCCTTGATGGAATATCTTCAAAAGGTCATGGTTAATGAAGACCTCCCCGTGGAGAAGATTTCGACCGTCCTGACCCCAACAGACACACAACCAGCCATCATGTTTCACAACTACGAGCTCGCTCCCAAGGAAGCTCGGAAATATGCATTGTGCATTTCAATAAAAATTAATGGGGTATCCATAAACCCGTGTCTTGTGGACACGGGTGCATCCATAAATGTGATCTCCATGAGCACTCTTCAGTTGTGTGGGGTCAACGAGGAACAAATAAGACCTTCCTCGATCACGGTCACGGCTTATGACAATAGCAAAAGGCCGCCGCAGGGGATGATTATTCTGAAGGCAGAACTAGGCCCCATGTCAATTCCCACGGAATTCCATGTCCTCGACATGGACCCCACATTCAAGGCTATACTGGGTCGCCCTTACATCGAAGCCATGGACGCTGTGCCTTCCACCAACCATCAGTGCATGAAGTTTCCTTACAATGGGAGAATTATTAAAGTGGTCAGTACACCTGTCCTTCACACAGTGGATGCTATCAACACCTCTCTGCCTTCTGTTTGGCCGTCTCATCGGCCCATATTGTCACTGCTGGACGTACGTGATCCATCTCATGTTCCACTAGCACCAAAGGAGCCGGTCAGGGCAACCACAACATCATGTCTCCCTTTTCACTCCAAAGGTTGGGAGATTATGAGGAACATCGGCTATCAACAAGGAAAAGGTCTGGGCGCACAGTTACAGGGTATGCTCAAACCGCCAAAGGAAATTAGGCCGAACCGCAGGTTTGGCCTAGGCTTCAAAGGACCGTTCAAGGCAGATTGGAAGCCCCTCACGTGGACTCTATCAAACCACTTCAACAGAGGGCCCGTTGTTCAGATGGGAGATCACCCACGAGAAGCATATGGGGGATCACATGCTGTATATTTGGCTGAAAAATGTCCGAGGATCACCAAAAGAGGCAAGATCAAAGATCCGGAATGCGAGTGGGACAAATGGTTCGACATACGGGACATTTCCGTTGCACTGGAAAGGATGTTCTCATCTCCGCAGCTTGAAGGACCACCATTGATCTCCGAAATACCAGAGAATATTACCACTCTTGCCAAGGTTCCAAACTATCCTCGTCCTCGCCAGAAGGACTCTGTCATCGACGGATCTTCATCCGTCCTCAACATTGCCGTCGACGGCTCATTAGCCGCCATCCTCTCCATCCACTCGTCTCAGCCTTTGCTGATATCTTCTTCCTGGGCCAGACAATTGTCTGATGATCTTCCCAGGTCCCCTTCTTTGCTTACATACCTGCGCGGGCTTTTCAACCCGCGCCAGGTCTTCAACCATGATCTGCTCTATGAGCCTCACAATCCTCTAGCCATAACCCCTTTTCTCTCTCCTCCAATCTCTTTTCACTGCTTTGTCATTAAAAATGAAAACGAAAAAAAAACGTCAATTTTCAAACTCCCCAACAACACATCTTCGTTGAGGAAACCTCCTACATCTCCCACGGGTGCGTACCGCCTTGCGGACCACCCGTCCAAGGTCCGATGAGCAACCTTTTCTACCCCTCCTCTGAGGGGTCTTCTCCTGTACATTCTACACCATCCTCTTCGTCTTCCTCTTCTTCTGTAAATATTGTCAGTCAATCTAGGAATGATAGGCCAAGGGTAGTACCTAGGAAGAAATCCAAGGGTAGGCAGATCCCTCGTCGATTCCTTCTGGATTTGGCCGCCAGGTGTCAGGCCCTTCTTGTCATCCCCCAGTTGTTAGAAAATCCCATCCAGCTACCCGAAATAGAATGCGAGGGCGACTGTGCATCTGATGAAGGGTATGGAGTCTACGAGATCACGGATGAAGAATGCCCCACTGAAGATGAGGGTGAAGAATATGAGGATGCGGCGGGCGCATACGCTAGTGGAATGAGGAGATTCGACGAGCCGTCAACCGCCGTAGAAGAATCCACCAAAGAAGTCAACTTGGGAACTGAGGAAGACCCTAGGATCATCCTCATAAGTGACAACCTACCACCCTCTGAAGAAGAGGCATTAATTGAGGTTCTCAAGGAATATAAGGACACGTTTGCATGGAGCTACGAGGATATGCCGGGTCTGGATTCAACCTTGGTCGAACACCGTTTAACCCTAAAACCAGGGTCCATCTCGGTAAAACAAAGGTTAAGGCGTTTCCACCCTCAGATGGCTTTGAAAATGAAGGAAGAGGTCGATAAGCTCCACAAAGCCAGGTTCATTAGAGTCGTTCTTTATCCTCAATGGGTGGCGAACATTGTCCCGGTCATGAAAAAAGATGGGAAAGTCAGGATTTGCATCGACTTCCGGGACCTTAACCGCGCGTGTCCAAAGGATGATTTTCCCTTACCTCACATTGATGTACTGATTGATAACACGGCAGGCTATGAAACCCTCTCTTTCATGGATGGATTTTCAGGATACAATCAAATTCGTTTGGCAGAAGAGGATCAGGAAAAGACGTCATTCACTACCCCTTGGGGAACATATTGTTACGTGGTCATGCCGTTCGGATTAAAGAATGCTGGAGCTACTTACCAAAGAGCGATGATGGCCATATTTCATGACATGATGCACATATATCTGGAAGTGTATGTGGATGACTTATTGGTGAAATCAAGGACCAGGATGGAACATCCAGAAGTTTTGGCTAAGGTCTTGCAAAGGTCAAGAGAGTTCCAATTGAAAATGAACCCGAAAAAGTGTGTGTTTGGTGTGTCGTCAGGTAAATTGCTGGGGTTCATTGTGAGTAAAAGAGGGATCGAGATAGATCCCGACAAAGCTAAGGCCATCAGGGATATGCCGCCTCCCAAGAATTTGAGGGAAGTCCGAGGTTTAATCGGGAGGTTGCAGTTTATTCGTCGGTTTGTGTCCCAACATTCACAAAGGTGTAGACCTCTCTACGAGTTGACCAAGCCAGGAGTAGAATTCCACTGGAATTCTAAATGTCAGAAAGCTTTTGAAGGGTTGAAGGAATATCTGGCTAGTCCGCCCGTTCTCATCCCACCCAAACCAGAAAAACCTCTGATCCTTTACGTCTCAGTCTTGGATGACTCCGTGGGAGCCGTCCTCGCACAAGCTGATGAAGAAGGCAAGGAACGGGCAACCTATTACTTGTCCAAACTTCTCAATCCCTGTGAGCAGAAGTACACCGGCATGGAGAAAACCTGTGCTGCCCTCGTTTGGGTAGTGCAGAAATTGAAGCACTACTTCTTGGCTCACGAGGTCCACTTGATTGCTCGAATGAATCCTATCAAATTCCTTCTGGAGAAAGCCGTCCTTACGGATAGGCTAGCACGCTGGCAAAGTTTTCTCTCTCAGTTCGACATCACCTACATCCAGCAAAAGGCGATTAAAGGCTATGCCATAGCCGAGCATCTCGCTCACCATCCTCTCCCAAGTTCGATCCCGTCCAATCAGAGTTTCCAGATGAGGAACTAATGTCCATCAACCAATCAGATGAGCCAATGTGGACGCTATATTTTGATGGAGCTCTGAATTCTCAAGGGAGAGGAATCGGCATCGCCCTCCTGTCGCCTGAAGGCCTCACATTCCCATTGGCATACCAGCTCAAATTTCCAGTCACCAACAATATAGCCGAATATGAAGCTCTTCTAGCTGGCCTAGAACTCGCTCATTCTTTTCGTATCACTGAGTTGCGAGTCGTAGGTGATAGTCAACTCATCCTTCGCCAGGTGCTCACTAAATATCGCACTCGCGATCCCAAACTCAAGCCATACCAAGAACTCACTGCTGCCTTTGCCAAACTGTTCGCCAAACTGATCTTTGTTCATGTCCCTCGTCATCAGAATATTCTCGCCGATGCCCTCGCCTCGTTGGCATCATCCATAAGGTTCCCTCTAGGAAGATGGTTTAAGTCCATTTCCATCTATAAACTTCACGCCCCTGCAATCGATGATGCTTCCTACGTAAATATCAAAGACAGGATAGCAAGGAAGATCCTGCAGGAAGATATCCTTGAAAAGAGGGAAATCATGTTGGCAGAGGCCGAAGAAGAACTGGCTGATGAAGAGAAACCATGGTTCTATGAAATTGTCAAATACTGCCAAGATCAGTCTTATCCTGAAGGGGCCACCGCAGAGGACAAGAAAGCCATAAGAAGGGTGGCTCAGAAATACACATTGGTTGGAGGTCTACTCTATAGGAGGAGCCTTACTGGTATTCTGTTAAGATGTCTTGGTGACGATGAGGTTTGGAAATGTGTAGAAGAGACGCACTCGGGTGTGTGCGGTGGCCACGTGAATAGTCAGATGCTCGCCAAGAAGATCATTCGTCAAGGCTTTTACTGGCCCACTATGGAAGAGGATTGTGCTGTCTATGTCCGTAGGTGTGTCAAGTGTCAACTTCACGCCGATAAAATCCATTCACCATCTTCCTCACTTCATCCAATATCCTCCCCATGGCCTTTCTCCATGTGGGCATTCGACATCATTGGTCCCCTAGGTGATCCCAATTCCCTCACCAAGCAGAAATCTTTCATCCTTACTGCGACGGAATACTTCACCAAATGGGCCGAAGCTGAAGCTTACGCGGAAATCAAGGCGTCAACAGTCTGCAAGTTCATCATGAAGAACATCCTCGCCAGATTCGGCGTCCCAAGCACGATCGTCACCGACAATGGGCCACAGTTCATTTCTCAGGACCTACAGGACCTCTGCAAAAGGTACGCAATTGCATTACATCATTCATCGCCTTATTACCCACAAGGTAACGGCCAAGCGGAGGCCACCAATAAAACATTGCTCAAAATCATCAAAAAAACCTGCGAGTCTAGTAAGTTTTCAGACTGGCCAGAAAAGCTTATCGAAGCTCTATGGGCCTATCGCACTTCAATCCGTACCCCCACCGGGCAGACTCCATTTGCCCTTACTTATGGTATGGAAGCGGTAGTCCCGTACGAGACTCTGATCCCTTCTCTCAGGGTACAATTGGATGAGGAATTTCCCCTCGACGATCGTCGTAATTCACTCCTCGCCCAGTTGGAACTCTTGGATGAGAAGCGACTGGCCGCTGCCGAACACGCGCGTGTGTATCAAAATAGACTCGCTCGCTTTTACCAAAAGAAAGTCGTTGAGAGAAAATTCAAAGTTGGTGAGATGGTCGTAAAAAGAATTTTTGTCAAACCTGGAGGGCCGCGTTCTAAGCTCCAACCCAATTGGGAAGGACCATTTGTAATTCAAGCCGTGTACCCTGGCAACGCCTACAAGCTAATCAACGCCGAAGGGACCGAGTTATCCCACCCTTGGAATGGGCTTTATCTTAAGAAATACTACCCTTAGCACAAAACAAAAAAAATGATGAAAAGATAAAAACATCAAAAACAAAGAAATACTGAAAACCACTAAAAATATGGAAAATTCAAAATGCCGATGCCTGGCAGTCACCATGTAGTTAAGTCCCTGCATCTAACCTTCATGTTAGGATAGGGCCCATTAAGGCTTGGTAGGCACCGGGTCTTGGTTTGCCAGAACCGTGGAGATCCCTGTCCGGCCACGTCGGCCTATGCTCGCTCGAAGGAAGCTAACATGTGCTCACTTATGTATTCAAAAAAGTCGGTAGCATCACCTACGGTGGGGCCCCACCCAGAAGATCTCCGGAAGCTGTAATCTTTATTCTTTTCTCTTCGACCAAATGAGACAGTCGGCGCCCTTAAAACGCTGAGCATGAGAAACCGAAACTCAAACCCCAAAGGCAAGAGTAGGATCCATTTCCTCGAGCATCGATCAGAGCACGAGAAGAGGGCAGTGTCCCCGCAGGCATACGAAAAGGGAGCCCACAAACGTCAAACGACTATATCTCCCTCACAAAAAGAAATACAAAATCAAAATCAAGAGAAAAGCCTGGTCGTGACCGTGCCTGTTGCGATAAACGGAACCCCTCAAAGCAAAAGTCTGAATCCACAAAAGGGGCCGTGGAATGTAAATGCTCGAGATTTGGTCCGAAGTTGTCCGAAAGGAAAGAGTTAATGGGCCCTTATTCGCTCGCCGGGTTAACGGCTTTGCCGGTCCTCTCAGGAGGTTTATCCCCTACACTCTTCCTTCTCCCTCTAAAGATGAAGGTTCGATGGAGTTTCTGAAGGTGAAAACTGCCCAGGGTCTGCGACCTTATTTTAATATACACATTTGGTTGCCTACTTTGAAAAGCAAAAGCTATCGCTGCGAAGGAGTCTCCGTGTTTCTGGCTGGTCAAGACCCCTGTTTACCACCTTGATGTCTTCTTGTTTAACCTCGGGCTTAGGCCAATGCAAGCGCGTCACCTATGGGTGCGACGGCGTCTGATTCCGGGTCAGCGTCGCGCGGTTGGTCGTTAGGGTTCCAGGGTGTTCCATCTTATACCATCTAGAGTTGTGAGGAAACAGACCCGGGTCGGGCAAATCATTTACCTCAAACACCTTTTGGGTGAATCCCTGTGGTCGGAAGCGACTGGGAGCCTAAGCATGGCATGACGGTATTGTCATCAGGGTAAGTCTTAGCCGGCGGGATCATCATTCGAGGGGTCTAGAGGCCCAAATCAACCTAGATGTGCACTTAGGATACCTGGGAGGTTAGTAAGAAACCCCTGTTCTCACGTAGGTTAGGTGCCACCTGGGCGCTTGCCAGGCGTTAGCAACAAATTTTTTTTGAAATGATAATGAATGATAAAAATAAAAAAAATGGAAAAGAGAAATGTACATATTTGCAAACAAAAAAAATCTTTTTATGATAAAAAAAAAAATATCAAATATAAAAAAGAAAACAAATCAATTTTGCATCATTACATTTGCGTGCAGCATCTCACTTTTAATACCGCTTGCATTCGTGTGCTTGCCTGTCGCATTTATCATCACCGCATCTTTCCCTTGCCTTCGTTAAATAAAGGCTTGGCCCCTTGACCAGTTATCAAGGACAGTCACAGTGACCATTTGCTTATTGAGCAAGGGGCCAAGTCAGAACAGAAATTCTGATTTGTTTGTTTCAGTGATGTGCAGGGATTCAGGCAACAGAAGCATAGGTGAAAAACAAACAAACCGAACCTTGTGTTTTATTCCAAAAACCAAAAAAATTACATCAAGTTCCGCCCTCTCTCTCTGCATTACTCGTCCCACTACTCTCCGGACAAAACACTCTCAAAGGTGCTACCCAACTACGAAAAGCGGTACTCCTACCGCTCTGTACTCCTCTTCCTATTCCCACATCCCGGCGTTGATCTACGGAAGCAGTAGAGAAGCTACCAACACGAAAGCCACGCTCTCGTGCTCTTCGGTAGCGCTCCTCACCATCTCTCAGCCACTGTTCAGCAAGACCAAGGCTGATTCGGAGTTCGAATAGTTGGGCCTCCATGGCCCTTCGTTCCTCCCTTTCAGTCAATCTGTTGGCTCTTTCTCTCTCTGCGTCTCTTTCTCTCTCTGCACGTTCTCTCTCACGGTCTTCCCTCTCCAACTGGAGAGTGATCCTCAGTTCCACGGCATCCCTAGAGGAGTCGTCATCAGGATGACGCCGCAGTTCCCTCTCCAGTTCTGCTATCCTAGCCTCCTTCTGCGCAGCTTGGGAAAGCGCTTCTTCCATCTCCTTTTCCTGCCAAGTGTACCATCTCAGATACGCGATAAGGCGTAAACCAAGAGAACTCAACACTGAAACTTTTACCTGTATACAGAGCATCCCTTCTGCCTCTCGGCACGCTGCGTGGCATGAGCAAGTTGCTCATGAAGCGAGTCAAGTTCTGAGGTGGGAATCCACAAGCTGGAAGAGGCACCACCCACTCCCATCGCTGGGGAAGCCGCGCCAATCTGGGCATGCTACGACCGCGTGAATTAGCAGCCAACATCTGGAATCTGGGGTTTTAATTAGGAACGTACTGTACACCTACCAAGGCGCTCGTAGCTCCGCGGGCATCGCCCGACTGTTGTTCCATCTCTGCCAAGCGAGTTCGTAAATTCGCTATCATGGCATCCCGGACATCCTGCAGCCATACGAGTCAGCATTTCCACCAGAAAACAAAAAAGGAGAAAGAAGAAAAGAGAAAAAGGGGAAACCTACCTCCACAAGTCCCCGGGGTTGGAGCCGCTCTGCGTACTTTATCCTATATAGACGCAAGTAGTCTTCGCTATCCCGCGCCTGTGATTCTACAATCGTGCCACCCCGTTGCCAGTCCTCATACTGTTCGGGGAATCGCACGCGCCAGTCAATGCAGGTCGCCGGTCCCCGCGTCTTTCTCCCGACACGAGGTGGCGCAGCTGAATCCACCCATTCTTGAGCCAGTCCTAAAGTCCTCATAACCAATCGTAGCCGAAGTGGCTCGATTTCATTCAGGCAGTGCATCCACAGTTCCCGTCCGAACCGGGCACGACTTGCTAGAACCCACGGCTGGTCAGCATCGACCATGTCTGAGTAGGGTCTCCAGTTTACCATCGCTGCAGGGAACTCCTGTAGCTCCCGCCTTAGCACCATCAGTTGGTAGGTTAGGGGTGCCGCACTCATGATGGGTTCCCACCGCCTGGCTAGCGGCACCATCGCAGGTCGCCAATGCCGAGCTCTCCCCATAGGGAGGTAATAATAGCTCCACAGCTGCTCGGCGCAGGCCATCAGAACTTTGCAAAAACACAAAAAAATACAAAACAAGCAAAACCAAAAATACCTGGATGAATGGTGTGAAACCACTCACAGTCATCTCACGATCCGTTTCTTGGAATAGGCCTGCAAACAAGTGTGCCAGCATGGCGGCTCCCCAGGCATAATACCCTACTCTTTCAAGGTCTGACAGCAGCTCCAGGAAGCAACATTGGATACCGTCCCCTTTCGAGCTCAGTACCAATCTCCCCAAAAGGAAGAGGAGAAATCTCCTCAAATCTATGTTGCATCTTTCCCAGTCGCCGAAATCTGTGCAGTACACGGCGCGGCATCCTATTTCTATCCTTTCCATGAACTCTTCTGAGGATTCATCGTCCCGCCGACGAGTGTCGGTGAGCCCTAATGCATCCATCAGGGACGCCCTAGCTACCGACCTATTTTTCCGACCATCCAGGTCCAGACCCAGTAACTTCTGGGCACCTTCTCTGTAGTCCGCGTAAGTGACTCCGGTCACTGCCTCGCCCTCTACCTTCAGGCTTGTGATCCGGACCACATCCTCCAAGCTGGGCACCATGTGCCCCCAGGGCATCAGGAATGCCCGGCTCACTGGGTCCCATCTCTCACACAAGGCTTGGATCAGAACCAGGTCGGGCTTGATCGGCTCGATCCGAAGAAAGGTACCAAATCCCATCACGTCTAGCCTCGCCTTCTGAAAATCTGGGAGGCCCCTGTACGCTGCTACTACCAACTCCCATAAGATTTGTGATTTCATCACAACCTACACATACAAGGAATGGGGGTGAGGTTTGGTCGGAAGAAAGGAAGAAAGAATGAGAAAAGGGCAAGAAAACTTGGCTTACGAGTTGTGATTGGGCCCTTTCGCTGAAGTGCCCTTCAAGGTCTGAAAGCCTCCTGGAACTACTACCACTGGACCTGCTTCTCTTCGAGGAATGGGAAGATTCGCCCTCCATCCAACTCTCAGAATTTTGAACTCCTCCTCTCCCGTGAGAACTTGTGCTCCTCGAGTTAGTCCTCGATATACCTGGGAAGATAAAAGGGACAAGAATTTATAGAAATGGAAGGAGTGCGGGCCAAGATTGCCTCCATCACCTGTCAATGATAGCCCTCGCAATGAGGCACCGCCAAGCGGTCCCATGTGTCGCTTCACCGCTCGCACAGGGTGATTGACTGGACGAAGAATAGGACGAATAGCCCCTATGTTGTCTAGGGATACCCTATCATGATTTGGAGGACGTCCGCAAAATTTGACATAACATCGGGAAAAGGAACTAGGGCCGTCATTATTGACTTCGACGGCAGATTCCCGTGGAAAATGGTCACAACAAGATGCGATTCTCTGCTTGGGGCGGAGTCTCGACAGACCTATCACATGGGAACAGTGCAAAGGAGAAGAAGTGTAGGGAAGAAGGAACGCACAAAAGAACAAATAAACAGCAGAAAATCAAATCACTCCATTCATAATTCTACATAAGCTGTCACAAACACTACAATCATAGAGAGGTGGCGGGTCCACTAGCTCGCCAATCCTCACCATCACTCATCTCTCTGGGCACTCTCCTCCTCTCCCCCAAGGTGAGGGTCCCTCAGAAGCCTCCGGGATCCCCGTGCAGTAGCACCTGCCTCGCCTCTGGGCGCCTGCTCCGCAGCAGTGACTCGCTGCTCCTCCCCTGGCGTGGCGAAGAAGCCACTGGCGGCAAAGCGACCGGACTGGCGGAGTCGCTCCCCGAACTCTCGCGCTCTCTCGTAGCGCGTCTCCATCCCTCCTAGCCTCTGCACGACGGCCTGAAGGCCCAGCTGGAGCTCCCTCACTTGGGCCTCCAAGGCCCTCCTCTCGGTCTGATCCCGCTGTCGCTCGGACCTTCTCTCGGTTTTCTCTCTCTCTGCCTCTCTCCTCATCATCTGCAGAAGAACCCTTAGCTCCAGGATGTCTGGAGAAGGCCTCTCCTCACCGCGATGTCGCAGCTCCGTTACAGTCGCCACCCAGGCATCACGCTCCTCTTCCGCCCGGGTCGCGCGGGCCACCGCACCGGCAAGTTGCTCCCGGAGGGAGGCAATCTCGAGAAAAGGGGCCGAAGAACTGGAAGATCCGCCAGCCACTCCCACCGTCGCTATCTGCTGGGCACGCTGGAACAAAATAAATAACGGTCGTCAGTGAAACACCAAAATCTGAAGATAAAAGTGCGGCACTCAAACTTACCAGGAGCGACAGCTCATGTTGAGCAACGGCCAGCTGCCGCTTAACCTCTGACAGTTGGGCGCGCGAGCCGCCAATGCCACGCATGTCCCCAGCTTGGGGAAGCCCCGCATAACTCTCCCTCTGCCGCCGCAGGAAGTCAGCGCTATCCTGCACCAGTACACCCCCTTGCTGTCCAGGGAGACGTACGGGCCAGTCCTCGAGCCTCGCCTTGCCGCGACTCTCCCTCCTGACGCGGCTCGGCTCGTCCGCACTCGCCCACTCATCGGCCAGGCCCAGCGTCCTCGCCATGTCCTGCACCAAGAAAGGGGTCCCACATCAGTCAAAAGAACGCGTCCCCTGTCTAGGACGCATCCATCATTTAAGTGCAACACTCGCCGAACCCTTTTCCCCCTCTCGCACGGCTTGTTTAAAAACTCAAAATGGATCAAAGAGGGGGAAAACCAAGCACTCACCAAGCCGTGTTCGCCTCCTTCCGCGCCATCGGGCCCCTCGGGTCCCTCGGGGGCCCGAAGCGGCCCTTCCTCCTCCATGGACGCCGTTCCGTGCTCGGGCGCGTCCCTCCTTGGGCGAGGGGTCCCGCGTCCCTCTCCACCTTCACCATGGTCGGGCCCACCGAACTCCATCGATCAAAAGAAGAGGAAGACGGAAAGGGGGGCGAGCGAGTTTCGGCAGAAGGCGGGCTCGTTTGCGGGTAAGGCACGGGAGAAGAAAGACCACCCGTCGCTTTAAATTTGAAATCAAGGATTAAGACGCGTCCTCGCGCCTGGACGCGCCCAAAAGGGGGAAAAGGAAACAAAATCCCCCCGTGCAAAGCGTAGTTCCCCGCTGTTCAGGGCAAGGTCTCGCGGAGCGTGCCTCAAAGGACAACTCAGTGCAAAGAAGAAAGTGTGGGAGAGAGAAAAGTACACACAACACAAAAAAGCCATTTCCATTTCATATAATAGCCGAAAGTACATCATACAGTGAGAAGGGTGACGTACAAGCAACTCTCTAACTCTCACCGTCACCCTCCTGGTCATCTCCTTCCTCCCTCCTCTGACGGGGATCCCTAGGGGGCCTCTGCGACCTCTGTGAACCCTGAGAAGCCGTGCTCGCCTCTCCAGGTGGCACCATGCCAGCCTCCAAGGTACGGCGACGCTGCTCGGCCGAGGAAACTAGAAAACTGCCCACAGAAAAGGAACCGGACTGACGAAGTCGCGCACCGCGCTCCTTCGCCCTCTGATACCGCTCCTCACTCTCCCGAAGTCTCCCCTCCGCCGTGCCAAGACTCAGCCGGAGCTCCGACACCTGGGCCACCAGAGCTCTCCTCTCGTCCCAATCTCGATATCGCTCTGCCATCCTGTACTCCCTTTCTTTCTCCATGGTCTCCCTATCCCTCTCCCTCTCTCTCTCTAGGGTCTCCCTATCCCACTCCCTCTCTCTCTCCATGGTCTCCCTATCCCTCTCCCTCTCCTCTCTCTCTCTCACCGCCTCCCTCCTCGACAGCTCGAGGGCGATCCGCAGATCCAGCACGTCACGAGGGAGCTCCTCAGCCTCCCGTCGACGCTCCTCCTCCAGCTCCGCAATCCGGGCGTCACGCTCTGCCACCCAGGCATCGCGCTCTGCCACCCAGGCATCGCGCTCCTGCTCAGCACGAACAGCACGGGCCAGGGCCTCCCGAATCTCGGCCACCTGTCAAAGCACGCATGCACCGTAAGAGAACAGTGATAGAAGGAAAGCAGCTAGAAAAGGGTCGGGGCCAAGCAAACACTCACTCGAGCCTCGCGGTCACGCTCGGCCTCCTCAGCCCGAGCCACCGCGTACGCCAGCTGCTCCTGGAGGGCAGAAACCTCCGGAGGAGGGCCCCGCGAACTGGAACCCGCTCCGCCAGCCATCCCGGCTGTCGCTGTCTGGTGGGCCCGCTGAAACACGGGGCAAACGTCAGTCAAAGGCTAAGCATCAAAAATCCAGGTCACAAAAAATGCATCACATAAACTCACCAGGATCTCCAACTCCTGTCGGATGGCCACCAACTGTCGCCTGGCGTCCGCCAACTGGGCCCGCAGGTCGGCGATCATGGTATCACGAGCATCCTGCATTACACATAAGTTAGTATCCCATGCATATACATATAGAAAGGTGGAGCAGTTTCATTTCACTTACCCCTGCCATACCACCCAAGGAGAGGCGGTCCCCGTACGTAGCTCGGTACCGTCTCATGTAGTCTGTGCTGTCCTGTACGTGGGACACCACTGGGACCCCGCCCTGCTGCCAGTCCTGGTACTGTGCTGGGAAGCGCGTGCGCCAGTCCACGATCTTCGCCTTCCCCTTGGTCTTCCGCCCGATGCGGGCCGGCCCATCTACATCGACCCACTCTTGGGCCAGCCCCAACGTCCTCATAACCAGCCTCAGCCGAAGCGGCTCGATCTCGTTCAGGCAATGGACCCACACGTCCCGCCTGAAACGAGGAAGACCCGCTACAACCCAGGGCTGGCCAGCATCGCCCATGCCCAGGTAGGGCCTCCACACCACCTGCATCACCATACATACATCATGTTAGTTACCATTCAGTCACATGCATAAACACAAAAAAATCACACGCATCATACCATGGCCTCGGGATACTCGCTCAGCTCCCGACGAAGCGACGCCAGCTGGTAGCCGTGGGGTGCTGCAACCACGACCGGCCTCCACCGCCGCGCCAGAGGCACGGCCCTCCTGTTCCCATGCCTAGCCCTCCCCATCGGGAAATAGTAATAGCTCCACACCTGCATCCATCATACATCATTAGTACAATAATTGCATATTTAACTGTAGTAATGCATAAATAAAATGTTTACCTGGAGGAAAGGTGCGAAGCCACTGACTGTCGTCTCCTTCTCCGAAGTCTGGGAGAGATCAGCAATCAAATGGGCAAGCAGAGCCGCTCCCCACGCATAGTGTCCCACTCTGTCCAGATCCGCCAAGATCCCGAGGAAACGGCAGTGGATGCCATCCCCCTTCGTCCCCAGCAGAAGGCGGCCCAGGAAGAAGAAAAGAAACCTCCGAAGGTCTAGATCCACCAGCTCCCGCTCACTCGGATCCTGGGTAAAGCAGCACGAGCATCCCCCTCTAGTCGAGCCAAGAACTCCGCTCCAGTCTCGCTAACCCGCTGGCGCGGGTCGACGAATCCGAGCGCCTCCATGATCTCCACTCGACCCACTACCCTGCTGTCTCTATCAGTCACACTCGTCTCCAACCACAGCAGGTCCAGGGCGCTCTCTCGGTAGTCGGGGTAGGTGACCCCGCTGACTGCCTCTCCGTCAACTCGTAGCCCGGTGATCCGAGCCACGTCCTCCAGCGTCGGCACCATGTGCCCCCAGGGCATCAGAAACGCCCGGCTCGGTGCGTGCCACCGCTCCCTCAGTGCCTGGATAAGAGGAAGGTCGAGCCGGAAGGGCTCGATCCTAAGGAAAGCTCCAAAGCCCATGGCGTCCACACGCGCCCTCTGGAAATCCGGCAGCCCACGGTATGCTGCCACCACCAGGGACCAGCTAATCCGGCCCTTCATCACGCCCTGCAAACCACAAAACCAACAAAGAACACATCAGCATCATGAACAGTAATAAACAATAACACTGTATATATACTACTTATTCTTTTTATTTTTACTTTTTTTAAAATATTTATATTTTCTTGTGGAGGCGTCCAACGCCCTGGACGCTTCCTTCCAATTTACTTTTTTTCTTTTTTAGAAAAAACCCAAAAACCCAAAACAAAATTTATTAATAATATGTATATTTTTATGGAGGCGTCCAGGGCCTAAGACGCCTCCTTATTTTTTAATTTTATTTTATTATTTACGTAAATTAATAAATAAACAATAAAAGAAAAGGAAAATATTGAGGCGTCCAGGCCCCTGGACGCCTCCTTTCCCCCACTACCCGGCCTTCTCTCAGCCTCTCGCCCGTCCGTTTAGCCTATTAAACCACAGAGTGAAAGTTCCGAAGGGCTTACCGGGTCGTGATCATCCTCTCCTGCGTCGCCAGCATCCGCGGCGGCCTCCGCGGCCAGAAGCGGCACCTCCATCTCCTCCTCCGCAGCAATCTCCTCTGCTACGGCCTCCTCAGCATCGTCTCTCAGTCTCCTCAGACGATGAGCCCGTCGTTTACGCTTGTCTCCACCTCGGCTCGGGCCTCCTAACTCCATTGGGACGAAGAATGGGTTTGTCTGGTTTGACCGGATCGTTTGAATGAACAGTAAGTGAGTAGGGGGGGAGCCCCCCCCTCTATATATAAATTGATCTTTAATTGGGGCGTCCAGGCGCCTGGACGCCCCCACCTTTTTTATTTTTTTAAAATTCAAAAAAACGTAGGGGCGTCCAGGCGCCCAAAACAAAAAATCAAAAAAATAAAAAAATAAAAAATTAGGGGCGTCCAGGACCCTGGACGCCCCCAAAAAAATTTTGAAAAAAATTATAAAAAAATAGGGGCGTCCAGGCCTCTGGACGCCCCCATAATAAAAAATAATAAAAAATATAATAAAAAGAAAAAAGGGGTTAGAGTATGTATATAATCCAAACAAAAGAAAAAAAAGAAAGAAAAAGAAAAACCACAAAAAAAGATAATAATTAAGGGGACGGGGGTCCGAAACATCCAAATGCCAGATTTTATTCCATCAGAAAGCAGAATGAGCTACATCAGGGGTTTAGGCGCCTTAGGCCTTAACTTCCCCAGTTCGGTTACATAAGCCCTCCACGGCTCGCATTCTTCCACCACGTGCGCTAATGCCTTTCCCGCAACACTTGTCTTCCAGGGAGCTTTAATGGCCTTCGCTTCCTTCGCGTCCGCTTCAGTGCCCAACTCCCTCTTCTTCAAAGGAACGATGCCAGTCGGTGGCGGGAACGAATGGCGTGGGATGCCAATCTGGAGGCAGCACCGATGCGCGTTGTAAAGAACAAACTCGGTCGCGCCGATCAGTTGAAGATCAACTTTGGGGGAAGGCCTCATGAGGAGATCAAGCGAAAGTAAACATGCCGGTGCGCAAGTAAAGAAGCCTTGTGTCACGGTGCGGAAGTGAGACCGCCAGTCTTCACGTTTCTTCAGCCACGGAACGCGGTTCACTACAGTACCACCGAAGCCTAACACGTCGGCTATGTGATGAAGAGGGCTTTGTTGGAAGAGTTTCGAAGCAGTTGGCATTCCCTCGCGGTGGTCGAATTTGAAGTGCAAATCAAGCCAGCAATTCAAGACAAGTGCGCAACCAAAAGGAGGCTTACCCATACTCGAGGCGGTAAGGCCGCTGTAAAGATAAGCAAGGACGGCGGGTCCCACCCTCTTTCCACTCCAGATTCCGCGAATGGCACTTAGTTGATCCTCCTCCACTATGTTGTCGGTATGAGGAAACAAGAGAGCACCCGCCAGACAGATAGTGAACCCCTTCATGATTCCCTCCAAATAGTCATCATCTGGTGACCCTCTCAGGGCGTCCATGACCCACTCCGCGAGCTTTTGGAGATCGATCCCCTTTTGAGTACGGACCTTTCGGGCTGCGTCGGGCGGCATAAAGCTTCCAAGGACACTTTCAGAAGTCCCCCGTGTCAGCATCCGCATAGCCTTCACCTTCCCGTCACTCTTGAATTTCTTCAAACCAAGCAGAAGTTCCACCTCCTCGAGGAGGATGGTCACCTCGAAGGTCGGGAAAATAAAAGTGTGGGTCTGGGGATGCCAGATCTCCACTAGCGCGCCCATAGCCGCCCAGTCCATACGAATCTTCTCGTAATGTTTGGCGTGAATAAGGAGCCCCTGCAGATGCCACTTCGAGAGTATGGCCCTCATGCCAATGGAAATATTGGAAGTTAGCTTTGAAAGCCATGGCAGTTTGGAAAACTTCCTCGGGCCTGGGAAGAGTGGATATGGCTGGAAGAGGAAAGAAAGAAGAAATGAAGGAAGTAAGAAGAAGGTTCACATGGAGAATCTGAAAAGAGTCGGCTTACCATATGCGACATGATCATCCCACTCAGATGACCCTCGAGGTCAGAAAGTCGCCTAATCTCGCTGCTAGGCCTGCTCCTCTTCATAACGCGGGAAGACTCTCCTTCCATCCTGAAATCTCTAGATTCTCCTCTCCTTCCTCTCCTGAGCTTCCAAAACCCACCTTGGTGCATTTGAATGAACTAGCCTAAGGGGAGTTCTTATAGGAAGGGTAGGGCGCTACAGGACAGAACATGTCACATCAGTGGTCATTGTCAAGATTTTGTCTGGATCTCCTTTGTACTGTGGTGCGATTCTGCTGTGATTCTGCTACTTTCTGATGTTGCTAACCTTTGCTAGTCTGTGCAGGTTTTACTAACGGACGTCTTTGTCCTATCTCATGTCCCACCTTTCATTGGTTGGTCCCACCTTGTCATGCATCGTAGTATATGATACGTACGCTACTAGAACATGTCAAGGACCGTGCGGCCCGAACGAATCTGGGATCTGAGTTCCCCTTCAACAAAAACGGTGATGATCCCGGAAGAATTTGGGTTGTACGGATAGGCCGCCAATTTGTGATAGAATGGGGACGACGGTTCCGTTCAGTGAGTTGGTACGTGGATAAACGGGCCCAGCCCAGTGTCGGCTCACCGGATCGGTATCCTGACCCGTTCTTAACAAGTTGACAATATTATCCTTGGCTATTTTCTATTTTAGTTTGTTTTAAATTTTTCTTTAAACCCAGCATGCATTCATATAGGACTTTGATTTATTGCGGAAGATCATTCAAGTGATTCGATTGTGAAAGCCGTTGTGTTTCAATTCCCACAAATATGAGATATTCCACTCCGAATGAAATACTGAGTTTCCTTGAGACAGCCCTACGCTGCTCTTCCAAAGGAGACCCTTGTTTGGACAGACCCTCAGATATTCCTTTACTTTTTTGACCCACCTTGGCCGCAGCACTTCCACATTGGCTGGTAACCGCTCCCCAAAGGTGAAACCTCCGGTTTATGACCCAGGTACTTCCACACCGAGAAGTTGGTCCCTTTTTGTTTCGTGCCTGAGCGCACATCTCACCCTCCCTTATTTGATCTCCGTCCAAGCAATCGTCAATATTTGAAAGACCTTCTGCAAGGTCGCCTCATTGAAACTCCAGGAAAGATTCCAAACAGTTACGTCACAAGCGTGTCTCATCACACCTTGGCATCAACTTATCAGTCCGCTCCCACTTCATTTCACTCCACTTCGATACCATTCCACTACGTGTCGCTCCCTTGCAAAGCAGACGCCAAGGCGGGGCAGCTGTAGACACGCCATTCTTGACGTCTCCTGAGAAAGTCTCATATTACTATACAACGCCCCGCAACGGCTTACGCATTTTGAATCGCTCGAGTGCTTCCTTTTCTTGGGTCTTCTTCTGCCTTTTTTGGCATCCGGAATCGTCTCGTCACGGCATTCGGACGACATCAACACCAGTCGGACGCATCAGGAGGTTCCGGAATCAAGAAGGGGGTCTACCGGGCGGCCGCCGACGCCTGATTTGAGGACCCGGGTGGGTCTTAATGGGGGCGTCCAGGCCCCTGGACGCCCCCATCTTTTTAATTTATTTTATTATTTTCTTAGGGGCCAAAAATAAATAAAAATATATATATTTTAATGGAGGCGTCCAGGCCCCTGGACGCCTCCATAAAAACTAATAATAATAAATATTTATAAAATGCCAGTTGGGATAAAAAACATAATAAATATATATATATACAACGCCCCTGGACGCCTCCATAAAAATAAGTATAAAAAAGTCAAAATGCCAGCCTTGGCATAAAAGACAAAATCAAAATAAAAATAACATATTTTTGGAGGCGTCCAGGCCGCTGGACGCCTCCATCAAATCCATCACGGGCGCCGGCCACCGAACGACGGTCTGTCGTGTGCGAAAAAATCCAAAATTTGAAGACGTCCAGTCAGCTGGACGCGCCCATTTCTGAATCACGAGGCGCCGCTCACAAAACCACGCGTTGTGCCAAACCGCGTGCGGCCGTCGTCGGTTTTCGGTGGACCTGTTTGAGGCGTCCGGGACCCTGGACGCCTCCACAAAAGTATTCCAAAAAAATATATAAAAATAGAATAAAATATTATTTCGGCCCTGATGGAGGTGTCCAGGGTCCTGGACGTCTCCACCCTCCGGAGCCCTATAAATAGAGGCCCACCCCCTTAGTTCTAGGGGAGCTTAGAAGTGATCCGATAGGCTGCCGGAGCCCAGAGGCTACGGAGTCATTTTCTAACCCGTGGGTTCTTTTGTAGGTGGAGGTTCTGCCGGCTTCTCGGGTGCTCACGCTCGCGAGAGGAAGGTCGTCTTCATCCATCGCGCTTCCACGTCGTCCCCACGCTGCCGGAGCTCCGCCGGATTTTACCATCGGCACATCCAATAAGCCAATTCTTTCCTTTTCTTCGTAGTTCTTTTGCATTCATCATCTTGCATCCCCTATCCCCCTTTATAAGGGCGCCTTTTCTTATACACTTCTTACATCCATCATCTCATTTCCCTCCTACTCGAGTCCGAGAGGGGTTTAAAAGATAACACCAACCAGGTGTGTGTCTTGCCATCATTTCATTATTTTTATCGCAAGGATTTGAATACTACACCTCCATCTTTCTAATCCACTTGTCATTTGTTTGTCGTTGTTTTGCAAGGGTAGCCGAGGAAAGCCCTCTCCGTCGGCCGGCCGGAGGGAGAGGAAGAAGCAACCCGCCATCTCCCGCTCTTGAGGTAGGCGCGATCACCTTCTTATTTTGGGGTCTTTCGGCCCCTGGCGATCACATCTTTTATCGAGGCCGCGGCGAGTCACTTCCCCAATGGCCGTTTAAATTTCGTTCTTATATTCTCTTTATACTCTGTTATATTCTGCTCATATCTCGAGGCCGCGGCGAGTCACTTCCCCAATGGCCGTTTAAATTTCCGTTCTTATATTCTCTTATATTCTGTCTATTCTGCTCATATTCTCGAGGCCGCGGCGAGTCACTTCCCCAATGGCCGTTTAAATTTCCGTCCTTATATTCTCTCTATATTCTGTTATATTCTGCTCATATTCTCGAGGCCGCGGCGAGTCACTTCCCCAATGGCCGTTTAAATCTCTGTTCTTATATTCTCTTTTATATTCTGCTATATTCTGCTCATATTCTCGAGGCCGCGGCGAGTCACTTCCCCAATGGCCGTTTCAATTCTTGTTATTTAATTTCTGCACCATCCCCGTCCCCCCCGAGGTCGCGGTGAGTCACTTCCCGCTATGGCCGTTTGAACCCCATATCTTGCTATATTATATTTGTCCCGCTCGCCCCGCCGGAGCAATCTCCCGTGGTGGCCCCTTCTCTCTTCTCTATCATCTCTGTGTTGCAGCAAAACAACAAAACAAACAAAAAGAGGAGCCCCCGCGCGCTCCGCGTCTTCTCCGTTCTTCCCCGAATCGCGTGACGTCGCTCACAAATGGGACTTGAGATATTTGCATAATTAAATGAAATTGTTTCATAGGAAATCTGGCTATAATTTCTTTTTACAAATTTTATTTTTGTGTGAACAAAAGAGGAACAAAAGGGCAAATGGCAAAGAATATATTTCTTGATAAAACTTTTCTGTTGAGGGGCTCATGTATAATTTTTTTCATTTTTTCAAAACCTTGTGTAGGATCCCTTGGCCAGCAGCAACAGCATGCAACGGGCTCGCCTGGGTCCCTCCTCCCCTCATATGCAAGCGGACTCTAGCACAGCAACCGCATGGGCATGCTCTGGCATCATAGTGGCAGCAGTTACAGCAGCAACAACTTCAGCGGTGGGTGATGGCACAGCAACATGCAGGAGAGGCAGCGGCGTGCGATGGTCAGCGAAGTGGCGTGCTTGCTATAGCACGGCACGACAGCATGGGCCCAGGTTGGACGCGCGCTTGCAAACGGCATAGCTTTAGGCGCGTGGGCAAACATGCAGATTGCATTGGCGTGCGCAGGAGGGAGTCACATGGGCCCCCGGCTCCATGCGTGTGTGAGCGACCGCAGTAGTGTGGAGGCGAGCACAACAACACCATGGCAGGCAGTGGCATGTGGGTGTGGCTCCCCTTTGACGTGGACAGTAACACAACAGTGTGTAGCATAGTGTTGGCAATGGCATGTGTAGGAACAGCTCGCTCATGCGCAGGTACACAAGGAAGCATGGGCAGACGGTGGCCCCTTCTCTTCTTCCCCCAATAAGAACCCAACGCCATCGGACAGATCTCTCACCCCTCGGGTGAGACTTCTTCCCCCCTCGAGCCTCTTCTCTTCCCCTCCTTCTCCCTCTTCTCCTCTTCTTCCTTGGCCCTTATTCTGCTTCAACCTCCCCCCTTCTTCTTCTCCCTTCTCCTCCTCCACTTCTTCTCCTTCTTCTCGTTGGCTCCTCTTCCCACCTCTCACACGCGTTGGCTACGACGTCCCTGTTCAAAACAGGGGCACCGTCGCCAAGCTCCCCCTCTCCTCCTTCTCTTCTCACCTCGCTCTATCCCTCTTTCTATCTTCTCTACACCGCAGACTCCCCTTCCCCTCTCTGCTCTTTCCAAATCCCTGCACACACACCACACCGGCCCTCTCCACCGGCCTCCGCCTACACCACCGCACGACCACCATCTCCACACGTACCCTCCCATCTCTCTCCCGCGAGCCATGCACGTCTCCCCTCTACGTCTCTACCTCCCTCTCCTCTTCACACGCACATACACCACCACACCCAACCGTCCGCACCGTGTCGACCCCCCTCTCCGTGACGTCGACCCTCCTTGCGTCGCTCTTCTCACACACACCACCACATCCCTCCTTCATACCCCTCCTCCTCTCTCCCTCGCCCCATCTCTCTCTCACCGGCCTCCCCCACCATTCGCGTCGACCCCTCTCCTCTCTTCTATCCTCTCCACCATCCCACTACGTCTCTCCCATGCATACGAACACACACCGGCCTCCACCTACATGTCTGCCCTCGCCGCTGTCACTCTCTCCCTCCTTCTCTCCCTTACCTACACAACCACCCACCACCGAGCTCCCTCGGCCCGTCTATCTCTCACCATCCCACCGCGTCGACTCCCCCGCACTCACACACCCCCACTGCGTCGACTCACATACCCTCTCTCACACAAATGCACACACGTTCCCTTGCCATGCACGCCCCCCCTTCCCCCCTCCGTCTCCGTTCTCCCTCTCTCTTCTCACCCTCTCTCTTTCTCTCTCTTCTCACCCTCTCTCTTCCTCACTTATTTACTCTCTCGTTCTTCTCATTCCCCCTCACTTCTATTTCTCTATAGTTAGTGTTAGGAATAGGCCCTCTCTCTACCTCTCTCTCTCTCTCTCTCTCTATTTCTCTTGTAGTTACGTAGAAACTTCTTCCCCCCTCTCTTGTTGTTCTTCCACCCTAGATATGTTGTAATTTGTTTTGCTATTTTGCTTGTAATTTTTATGCACTTGTAAGTTTGTTTTAATTTATGTTTAATTCTAGTGTTGTTGTTATTTGATTCTTCATTTTTATTTAGCACAATCTCTCTCCATCTCCCTCTAATATCTCTCTAAATTTCCTCCACCCTCTAAAGTTCTTCTAAAGTCAGCTCAAGAGAAACATATATTCATAACTCCTGTCGAGTGCACGTGGTTGTCCCCGATAACTTGTGATTCAAAGGTTTGAGGAGACGATGCCGTTACCCTCACCACCACGGTCACAAAATTCTCTACCCCACTTCGTCTATTTTATTTAGCACTTAATTTCGTTAGATTAAAACTTTCTCTCTCTAGATCTCCATCTTTCTCTCTCTTAACCCTCCATATTTCTTTAGATAAATTTATTTCATGTTCTTTAAATTATGAAAATCAAAACAACACATGCATCTATTTTTGCTCTCAAAGAAATTCAAAGTTTTTAATTTCAAAACTCAACCTCCCCGTTGATTCGACCCGAACTCGCCGTAGTACTACGTTATTAATTTTTATTGCGAGTTCGGTAAAGTTTGAGATTGGTCGCCGCGTGTATTTTAATGACAAGTCTCGCGACGCATCAATTTTTGGCACCGTTGCCGAGGAGGTTGATGATTTTTGAGTTGAGAACTTTATTTTTCTTATGTACATATTTGTATTAAAAGAAATGAAAATAAAGTGGTGAGAATTTATTCATATTCATGGAATGGGCAAACACATGCAACATGTTGGATCAAGCCCATAAGCTTGAACAACTCCTGGCCATGAAACTAAATTCCTTAACATCGCCACCTAGTCCCCAGGAGAACACACACATGTGGGCCACTCCGGTCTATTATAATGGTGATTGCTCAAATCGATTCACATCTCTCACCACTCATGGCCCGACCTATTTTGAAAATCCATACTCCTTGTCGGCCTATAATGAGAGCCCTCTATCTATGGCGGCCCAGTCTCCCTTCTTTACCCAAAATCAGCCCAAACCACTCAATTCTTTGATAATGGGGCCTACAATTCATTTATTACTCAAGATCGAGTCCAAACGCCTCAAGGTTTTCCCACTCATTCTTATGATTCATTTCCATCTACAGTCACTTCTAGATGGGAAGACCAACCAAATTCCTCTTGGGAATCTTACCAAGACCCACCTTAAAGTCCTCCGGACCAAAAATTTTCAAATTGGGCTCAATACCCAAATGATTCCTATAATCAAACCCAATACGGAGGACAATCCATATACTCTCTACCACCTCATTGTCAGACTGATCACCCTTCAAATTCCTATCTATCACAGTCTGACTCTCACCCCATGTATCAATCTCCTCCATGCTCAGATTTCAATAAGGTGGAGAATTTTCAACAGTTTTATCAGCTCATCATGGCTCAAAATCAATTCATCCAGGCCCGGTTGGACCAACTTTATGAAAATCTCAAGGGCATGGAAAGGGATCCACTATCTAGCTACTCCACTCAAAATCTTGAACACCAATTTCCTGATTATGACTCATATGCAAGCCTATATAGTCAACCCATGGTTCCTCAAACCCAAAGCATTGATAACCCTGATAGAAAAGAAGTCATGGAGGAGTCACATCAGCCATCAAAAAGCCGTAGAGGAAGCTAGTGAAGAGCCACCCATAGAGCCCACGCCCAAATCCACCTTCGAAAAGGGCTATAAGGAGTATGATGAGCTTAAGTTGGGGGGAGAGGAAAAGGAAATGGATGCGCTTGTTGATGATCAAATCCCTTTAATTTTTCTTCCTATATTTGAGGAGCCCTTGTTCCAAGTGACGGACAAGGAAGATGAAATGGTGGAGAGAGAATTGAATGTTTGCATGGACCATTCTTTTTGGGTAAAGGAGAAGCCATATCTCCCGCTTGAAATCCATTCTAACTGGGCATCTCATAATTTTGGAAAGGATGTTGATCTTCCACCTATTCCTGACCTCGGCATTTCTATACACATCCCCGACATCTTACAACTAGCCGATCGGTCGATTCCACCTGAGCCTCATGATCATCAGTGTGTCGAGGAGCACGTCTATTTCACTCTTGATCCCCTTGCCACCTGAACACTAGCCCTTTTGTGGAATCCTTAGGAACTCCTCCCACTCCTACTCTTCCTCACCTCAACATTGTGCTTGAAAATTTTAAAATTGAGGTTGAAGAGAAACATGCGGAGAAAAACAAGGGCATCCCCTGGCATAGCTTTGGCCCACATGCACATGCACGTCATCTTTTCCTCCAGTGGCATAAGGGCTGGAATTTGAAGGAGGATGAGATCACATGGTGACTAATTATGAAATCAACCTGTTGGTTATTGGGTCACGTTGCGTCTGGCTAAAGACGTTAAACTTAGCACTTCTTGGGAGGTAACACAAAGTTTTAGTAATTTATGTGTGTAATAAATGGCTTCTTGGGAGGCAACCCAAGTTTTTATTATGTTTTTGCTTTTATTTTATAGGTGTGAATAAATGATAAGTTGGGGGGAGAGAGAGATGATTGTTTGCACCTCTGCCCAGCCTTCAAAAGCCAAGTACCGCCTTTTATTCACGCGAGGATGCACGTCGAAGTTCACCTCTATCAGGTTGTACCTTTCCTTTCCAAGCATTTATGAGCACATTGTTCTATTTCTATATTGTTCATATCATCAAATACAATGTTACTTAAGTTGGGAGGTAAGGGTAATCATTGTAAAAATCTCATACAACCTACGCCATATTTTGTTTTTAAAAAAAGAGGGGAGCCCTAACTGCATTTTCATGATTCATACTTTCATGAGAGAGACTCTGGAATGAAGAAGTCTAAGGAGAAGGACAATGAAATCTTATTTGATCTAGCCATGGAAAATTGACTGAGAATCTCTTAAAGTCAATTAGCACTTAAAACAAAAATCATCACTTGCACACTAATGAAGTAGGTAGGACAAGCCTTCTGTTATTTTGATATGGTGTCTGATACTCTGCATCTACTAGAGAAGTGACAATTTTGAAACACTATTTGTGCAGTTACCTATCAAATATGTGTAAAGCACATTGTTGAAAAAAGAAGAAGAAAAAAGAAGAAGAAAAAAAATCATGGAAAATGTCCTGGATCTTAGTGACCGGGCCTGCTTCTCCTAAGGCAAGAGATAAGGTTCGCGTCAACGGTGAAGGGATGTGCAACACCATGCGTTGAAAAAAAAGGATGATGCAAAAATAAGGTAGTATAAAGCGACTGTGATGAATGCTTTGATTTGAGAGGTGTAGAGTTGAAAGACACCTAACTGAAATGACAATATGGATGACACAATTGTCTAACTGTGGATTTAGATTTCACGAGCACAAGTGCTATGAGACTTTGGGAGTATTTCAAAAAAGATTATAAGCATCATGTTCTAATCCTATGACAAGTGCACTTTAATGATTCCAAAAATCTTAATCCTTAGTTGATTCCATGAAGGAGGATCTTGGTATGAGGTATGAACCTTTTAAACTCTTGCTGGTCCCTAATTCTAAACCTATTTACATTGCTAAGGGACTAATAATGAGTAAGTTGGGGGGCGTGATAAGCGCTTATTTATTTATATCACACATATCAATTTTTGGGCTTTAATGAAGTCAATTATGCAATTTTTTACACAATCATCTCAGTCTCACACAAAATGAAGATTTATCGATAATTAATGGGACTTGAGATATTTGCATAATTAAATGAAATTGTTTCATGGGAAATCTGGCTATAATTACTTTTTACAAAATTTATTTTTGTGTGAACAAAAGAGGAACAAAAGAGAAAAGGGCAAAGTATATATTTCTTGATAAAACTTTTCTGTTGAGGGGCTCATGTATAATTTTTTTCATTTTTTCAAAACCTTGTGTAGGCTCCCTTGACCAGCAGCAACAACATGCAACGGGCTCGCCTGGGTCCCTCCTCACCTCGTGTGCAAGCAGACTCCGACACAGCAACCGCATGGGCATGCTTTGGCATCACAGTGGTAGTAGTTACGGTAGCAACAACTTCAGCGGCGGGTGATGGCACAGCAACGTGCAGGAGCGGCAGTGGCGTGCGAGGGTCAGCGAAGTGGCGTGCTTGCTGTAGCACGGCACGGCAGCATGGGCCCAGGGTTGACGCGTGCTTGCGAACGGCACAATTGCAAGTGCGTGGGGGAACATGCAGATTGCATTGGCATGCGCAGGAGGGAGTCGGATGAGCCCTCGCCTCCATGTATATGCGAGTGACCGCAGCAGTGTCGAGGCAAGCACGACAACACCATGGCAGGTAGTGGCATGTAGGGGTGAGCACGGTTTGGTTTGGTTTGGTTTGAAGAGAATTTTTCTCAAACCAAATCGAATCGAATTAAGGCTTCAACCCGAACCAAATCAAACCAAACTAGTTTGAAACCGAATCAAACCAAACCAAATTAATTCGGTTTGGTTCGGTTTGGTTCGGTTTGAACCATATTCATCTCTCCTTTTAGAAATTAGATTGGATTTAAACAATAGTAGAGAAAGATAGGGTAAAAGAATTTCTACCAAAAAAAGTAAATATTAAAAAAATAACATAAACACTTGTAACTTGTAAGAACAAGCTCCATTATATTTTCACATAAAAAATTAAGAACTTCAGTTACAGTAAAATAGAAGGTGATTTAAAACCTATTTCATAAAGTCAAAAAATCCATTAGGATGTCGGGAATTGAACTTTTTGAATTAGAATTTATAGTTACATATACATTTATATTACTTTGACAAAAATATTCTTAAATTCGAGTTATTCGGTTTGGTTTGGTTTTGTTCGGTTTCTTGAACTTCAAAACCAAACCAAACCAAAATTTTTAATACGGTTCGGTTTGAACCCAAACCCAAAAATTTTAAATTTCAACCCAAACCAAACCGAACCAAATCTAGCGGTTCGGTTTGATTTTCGGGTTGAACCCGAATAATGATCACCCCTAGTGGCATGTGGGCGTGGCTCCCCTTCGACGTGGACAACAACACAATAGTGTGTAGCACAGTGTTGGCAGCGACATGTGCAGGAACAGCTCCCTCATGCGCTGGCAGACAAGGCAGCATGGGCAGACGGTGGCCCCTTCTCCTCTTCCCCCTACAAGAACCCAGCACCACCGTGTTAGGGTGCTAGGTCCGGATACAGAGGGGGGGTGAATGTATCCCTCTACAAATTATGCCCAAATAAAAACTTGGATGCTAGAGATAGACACAGAATAGAACCAATTCGATTCAACTCAAACACAAACACTTGGAGCGCGTCTATTCAAGCATCTAGCAGAAGCAAAGCAAACAATCAAACCACTGCACAAGAGATTTTTAGGTGGCTCGGTCCACAGACCTACATCCACCCCTCACTCCCAACCGGAGTGAGGCTTCACTAGCAAATGCTAGAACCAAGCAGACTCAGTCTGCAAACAGTTGCTGCCACACAGCTTGACCAGGGGAAGAGCCTCCCCTCTTCCTCCCAATCGGAGGGACACCCAAGTGACTCCCAGCCACTTGGAAACTAGAGGTCGAAGACCTCTCTTCCTCCAGACCAGGAGGGACCACTGGACTTGCAACCACAAGCCCAGAACCGGAGGACTAGCCTCCCTTCCTCTAACCAGAGGGCAACCCACAAGTGACAACCTATCACTTGCAACCAGGATATCAGATCTCCCTTCTCCTGAACCAACAGGAGGAACCCGATCCTCAACAGGGCAATCAGAAGAACAAAGATGATCAGAAAACAAAGGAAAACAATAAAGGAAAATAACACAGCAATCAGAAAGCTGTAAAATGAAATGCACAATGTGGCTCTCAACGGAGCTGACTGGCCTGGATCTGATCCACGGTCCAGTGAAGACAGATCTTCAAGCAGCTTCTTCCTTCTTCTCCACGAGCTCTCTCGCTCACTCTCTTTCTCTCTTTCTTTCTCTTCTGCTCTCCAAATCTCTCACTCTCTATCTCTCTTTCTTTCTCTTCTACTCTCCTAATCTCTCACTCACTGCTCTCTCTTCACGGCTTCTCTCTTCTATCTCTTCTTCCTCTCTTTTCCTTCTTTTTCTCTTTTTCTGGATCGAAGGGCTTTCTGCTCTTCAGGCTTCTGCTTCGATCAACCTTCATCTGAAGACGATGGCTCCATTATATACCACCAGCAGCAGCAGCAGCAGCAGCAGGGCGCATGTGGCTTCCACAGTTCCCGCCCTAAGAATTCGGACCACGTGGCAGCATCCAGCAGGCTGTCAGAACACGTGTCCTCATCTGGGCACTCTCCTTATCCTCGGATCACGTGCCCAGCACCAGTACGCTCAGCAACTGGAGTTAGATGGCGTCAACTCACTTGCTCCAAAGAGTTGACGCAGCCATCAGAGATCTTCAACCTTTTTAACCACTGCGTCGACTCTATCAGCCTGCTGCGTTGACGCAACGGTATCAGCAGTCCAGTGATCAAGTCTTCAACATATGGGCGTGCTGCGTCGATGTTATCAGCATGTTGCGTTGACGCATTGAAGACATGTACATTTGTATACTGGCGTCTCTTAAGCCGCTGCGTCGACGCTACTTGTTGATGGCGTTGACGCAGTGGAAGATATCGTGAAAGCTTCGTCGCTTGTAAGAGTCTCTGCTTCTTTAACTGCTGTGTCGACGCTGCTTGCTTGTGGCGTTAACGCAATAGAAGACATCGTGAAAGCTTCGTCTACTGATGCGTGGACGCTTTAAGCTTCAGGCGTCGACCCTGTTCCCTTCAACAACAATAATGAAGTGTATAGACTTAGTGTTAATGTGAAGCATTGTATAGACTTCAGAGATCAATATAGCAAGTGTGTACAGAGTGAGGGAGTGTATAGACTTAGCAGTCTAGGCCTCTAACAACGAGTGTATAGACTTGCAACTCTTCATGAGATCTCAGTGTATAGACTCAACCAATGTATATAGTTGAAGATCTAACAATCGAGTGTATAGAGTTAGTTATGTGAGCATGCATTGTATAGACTTCACACATGAAGACATCCGCTAGTCAGACTTGAATAACATTCAACAATGCATAGACTTAGGCATTCTGTTCAAAACAAAACCAATGTATAGACTTCATGCTGTACAGACTTGATGTTGATCAACAGACCTTTGAACATCAGCACAAGGCGTCAACGCTTCCATCGTGCAGCGTAGCCTCAGCTCCTCAAACAAGATGCTCACGCCCTTGGCAACTGGCCAATGCGTCAACGCATCCAGTGTCAGTGTCGACGCAGTGAACAAGGCAGGTGATGAACAATGCATGCACTGGCTTTACTAATGTGTAGACTTCATGAGATGCAATGCAAACTCTGTACAGACTTTACTCAATGTATGGACTTCTCATAAGAAGCCAACGGCTGTACAGACTTAGTCAACCTTCAACTCACTACGATGTACAGACTCTGAGGGACAACAGCCAATGTATGGACTTGCTCAGCTCAAGGCCAGTGTATGGACTTGATGAGACACTCATGAGTGTGTAGACTTAGAGTGAAGCATATAGTGTAACACTGCAACAGACTGTATAGACTTTGAATGCAATGTATGGACTTTGCATGAGATGCTGGCCAAGACGATGGATGCAACAATGCAATGTCTAGACTTGAAGAATGTGAGACGATGGCTAAGAGACTGCACAATCGGATGTATAGACTTTCGTTACTGTAGCAACGTGTAGACTTTGCCTTAGACGCTAAGTGAGACGCTCAATGTACACACTTAACCAATTCAAAGGCAAATCGAGTGTACAGACTCTGAGTCCAAACCCAACGGCTGTACAGACTTAGAAAGTGAAGACTGATGTACAGACTTCATTAATCAAAGCATGAATGAGACGCTGTACACACTTAGCCTAGGACAATGTATAGACTCAATCAAATGAAGAAACACATGATGCAATGTGTGGACTTGGTGACACATGCAAACAGATGAGTGTATAGACTATACCAGCAAGCTACACGATGTGTAGACTTAGAAGTGCCTGCAGCTGTGCAATGTGCAACCAGTGTATGGACTTGTCGTGCCTACACAGGGCGTTGTACACACTTGCTGCCTGATGCAAATGTGCAGATTCTATTAATGCATATCAATGCTTTATGCAGCAGATAATCAGTCTGAACTTCAAATGCAATGACTCACAGTGTAAGCAGATAAACTGACTGAACATATGAGAGACTGAATGAACATTTGAATGACAGACTGAATATAAGAATGACTGAATAAAACCATGGTGACTCACAGTGATTAGCTCACATTAAAACCAATCATCACAAACCCCTAGAGCCAATCATCAAAACCACAAGCCACAGGGGCGAGGGGCACAACAATCTCCCCCTTTTTGATGATGGCAACAATACACAGTGAGTCATTCTGATGATGTAATACATTCTTATGAAAGTCATTCTGATGACTCAACCTATTCTCCCCCTTTGACTTCATCAAAAAAAAATAGTTTGAGAAGAGAAGGCAATGATTGAACAAAGATCTCCCCTTTGATACTTGCAGAAAGAGATACCAAAATGCAAGAGCTCCCCCTAGAAATATGAATGCAAGAATACAATGCTCCCCCTTTAAGAGTTTCTATACAGCATGATGCATATGACATGGAAGCTCCCCCTCGCAAGAACACGATTCTCCCCCTTTAAGAGTTTCAGCAAAAGCATGAGGTAGAGATGATCAAAAGGAACCTACATGCACTGATTGAATGATATTCTCCCTCTTTGGAGAAGGGGTAAATGCAAAAATGCAGATGCAACAAGAAATGCAATACTTCCCCCTAAGTATATGAATGCAAGGTCACAAATGATATGAACATGATTCAGTATGACAAGGATTGCTCCCCCTGAATAGATGCCAATTGATATGCAAGTGATGCATGACATGGAAGCTCCCCCTCAATAAGTGGAATCTTATGAGATAGATAAGAAGGAGACCACAGGGGCAGACCAGGAGAAGTTCAGGTCAATGATCTAAGGAAAGTGAGCAAAAAGGTTCAAATAATCAGATTTACAAATAAGCTCCAAACAGAAATAATTCAGCAAGATTTTCAAGGAGATATCAATCTCATAAATCCAAAACATAATTTTTCAAAGTCTTCCATTATAGGGACTTATGAATAAGCCTTTTGAACAGCATGGTTTAAACATGATGTATGCAGAGTTTATCAATAAAATTCTGTATTGATATCTAAAACCATGTTTTAATAAAAATGAACCAAGCCCTCATATTTATCTTGATTGTCCTCCCTTTGTCTTACACAATCAAATTTATTGACTTCTTTCAGAATTACATGCACTAGTATTGAGATTAAGCAATTATGAAGTCATATTATTTTGTCTAGGGTTATAGCAATTTGATTTTAGCATCAATATTCAGATATTTCAATTTGTTCAACAATTTTCCATGCTACAAATTTTACGAGCACTCTAGTTCAGTGCACACATTGTAACTAGAGGATATACCTTGATCAGAGGCCAATATCCCTAAGCCCTTAGTGTGACTAACTGTCATGCTTTATGTGAACAGAGATAGCATTTACACATCATGACACACTCCAAATCATTTCTTGATGAGTGAGTTATATTTCTCAGTGTGCATGCCATTGCTCTGCCTGAATTTCAATGAATTTTATGCAGAGTTAACTAAGGCACCTCATGACACAGTCCTTTGGACATGTGTTTCTCAGTGACCAATGTCATTGCTCTGACAGATATTACCCTTTAGACATTTCAGAAAAATTCATTTGCTTCAAATCAATAATAGTTTCATGTACTTAATCAGTTGAAGTCATGTATTCAAAAGTGCAGATTTCAGAAGTTTTCACAAGACACAACATGAAACAGATGGTTAAGATTTATTAAACATGCTTCAGATATTTTTAAGAGATTTTAAAGTCAACCCTTGAGTACATTAAACTTAAACCACCTGAGATATTTCAGATATTCATAAAAACGTATAATAGAAGATTTCTAGTTCAAAAGTTTTCAGATTTATGATCGAGATAGCCCATTGAAATCTTCATGAAGGACTGATAGAATTTTGAACCCAAATAATACCAATTGATAGGAGAAATACCAATTGTTAAGAGAGATTGGGAAGCTCAAGGTTTTCAGAATATGATTAAGGTTTGTCAACAAAATCAGTAAGAGAGGATATGCAATGAGTTCTGACACATGTATGCATTTGACAAGCTATATGCAATGCATTGACTCCTCCTGACACTATGCATTCAATTACCCTTTTTGGTATTTTCAATGCAGTAAAATGCAATGCAATTAACTATATGCATGCAAAGACTCAACACTGAATGCTATGCAAGGACATGCAATTAACTCCCCCTGAAAACATGTAATATTTGCACTGAAAACTGAACATATGCTTTTGATTCATGCACATTCAGACTGTCCTAATCAGCAAGGTGACCCATGGTACTAGGCGGAGCACTTGGTCTAAAAGACCACCTCACACATAGTAAGAACCTTCAGACAGACTTCCCTACCTTTTGGTACCTTACCATTTATATACCATTGAGGTCAACCATGATAATTCAACATGGGCAGCATGCATGGATCAAATTTCAGCTAATCAGATTTTTCAGAATGCAATGGACAGATTTTCAAGCCACATTCATAAGCAGTTCAGATTTTTCCAGAAATTTCGGAATGCAATTTGTTTTCAGAGGTTATGCATTTCAACAATTATCAAACAACTACAAATGGCAGATATGCAAGAATTTTAAATCAAACAACTACAAATGGCAGATATGCAAGAATTTCAAAAATAGGAGATGCAGAAAAATTACCTGAAAAGTTCAGAAGGGGTTTTCATTCTTGAGTGCCTTGGATTACTACCCCTTTTTATTCCATTCCAAGGCACACCTGCAAAACAAGGTTTATTTTGCACAAACAGGTGCCCAAGAAGTCTTGGGTCCTGACATGACATTATCACTCCTAGCAGGTTTTCTCAGCACATTTTTAACTTGATAGCAAGGAGCAGCGGTTTTCAGATCTAATTTATGCACATTCTTGTTAGCATGAGTTCTATGTGCACATACATGAGATTATCTGTTAACAGAATAAAAATTATGTTTACCAAAACCAGTTTGGTTTTGATATCCTGCCAGCCAACAGGTTGCAGCTCTGTGACCTGGCTTCCCACAGTTATAACATGCAGGAATCTTTTCCTTAAAAACAGATTTATCCCTCCCATAATCATTCTGGTGAACATGATTAACATGAGAATAGAATTTTTTCTTGCCTTCAGCTGACCAGCACTGAACAGCAACATGTCCCAGTTTACCACAATTATAACAATGAATTTTCTTTTCCCAAAGGACATGAGTTTTAGCATGAGTTTTCTGTGAATTAATAGCAGCAAGGTCATCTAACTCCAATGATTTGCATTCATGCATGAGATGACCCATTTCATGATAGTAAAAGTATTTGGATTTCCTGTTTTGTGCCGAATAGGATTTCTTAGCATAAGAAGTCCTAACATGAAATCTATCATTATCATTCTTCATGACAAGGCAATCATCAAGTACATGGCCAGAACTTCCACAATAGAAGCATTCAACATTCCTTCCGTGGATAATTGGAAATTTTCTAGCCTTAGGCTTGTTTGCATGAAATTTACTATTCTTCTTCAGTGTTCTCATTTTCACATTTTCTTTCTGTTTTTGAATCTTCTGATCATCTGACTGTTTTGAAGAAGGTGCAGAAGTACTAGCTAAGTTTGAGCTACTCACAAATGTTGCGTATAGTTTGTTCCTTACAGCTTGCTTAACTTGAGAATTGCACCTTTTCTCTTCATTCAGTTTGGTGACTTCCACATTCAAAGAATCTTTCATTTTTTCTTTACCTTTGGTAAATTTTGACAGAGAGTTGTTTAGGTTTTCAATTTCAATTTGCAAGGTCATAATGTGGTCTTCACACGAGATAACCTGATTTTGTAACCCATCATTCAGACTTTTCAGGATCTCATTCTCCTGAGTTAGCTTCAATTCAATGTTCACTTCTTTTTCTTTCAAAACTGATTTTTCTCTTTCTACCGTTAGCCATCTTTCAGAGAAAACAGTGTTAAGGACCATTAGCTTTTATTTTGTTCCTTCAGCTGGATGTTTTCTTCAATCAGCTTATCTTTTAATTTATCAATTTCCTTCTTCTGAGTTAGTAGAGAATCATTTTCTTCTTTCAAGGAAGTGATTAAGTTTTCCTGTACATTATCATCAGAATGTAATTCTTCAATCAATTCCTTCAATTTAGATTTTAGATTTTCATTTTCAGCCTTTAGACATGTGATTTCAGCATTTTTCTCTTTTCTTAATTTTCTCTTTCCTGATTTGACTCTTTCATATTTATCTAGAAGATGCTCATGCATGGCAACTAACTCATCATGGCTAATATCCTCGGTCTCAGAGATTACCTGGGATGAGGACTCATCTGATTGATCACTCCTTCTTGCCATGAGACATTCTTCTTCCTGTTCCACGTGTGTTGTAGTCACTCTATCAAACATTTCCTTTGCAGTGCTACAATCTGAGAAAGAGGAAAAATCATCAGAACCGATTGCAGCCTTCATTAAATTTAGAGCTCTCACATTATCATCATTTTTCAACTTGTGAACATGAGTCCACTTGGACTTATCCTTAGGAAGTTCATGTGGACTGTGAGAGATAACCTTCCACAATTGTGGATTAATAGAGTTAACATGCTTGTGCATACGATATAGCCAGAATTTAATATTTGAACCACTGAATAGTGGAGGATGAGCCATGACAGCACAACAGATTAATGCAACAGGAATATTGATGCACTAAAAACAAATTAGCACCGAAAACCAGAGATCGAATCTGCAGGTCGTTGGACCTTTTATGCAGACACCGCTCTGATACCAACTGTTAGGGTGCTAGGTCCGGATACAGAGGGGGGGGTGAATGTATCCTCTACTAATAATGCCAAATAAAAACTTGGATGCTAGAGATAGACACAGAATAGAACCAATTCGATTCAACTCAAACACAAACACTTGGAGCGTGCCTATTCAAGCATCTAGCGGAAGCAAAGCAAACAATCAAACCACTACACAATAGATTTTTAGGTGGTTCGGTCCACAGACCTACACCCACCCCTCACACCCAACCGGAGTGAGGCTTCACTAGCAAATGCTAGAACCAGCAGACTCAGTCTGCAAACAGTTGCTGCCACACAGCTTGACCAGGGGAAGAGCCTCCCCTCTTCCTCCCAACCGGAGGGACACCCAAGTGACTCCCAGCCACTTGGAAACTAGAGGTCAAAGACCTCTCTTCCTCCAGACCAGGAGGGACCACTGGACTTGCAACCACAAGCCCAGAACCGGAGGACTAGCCTCCCTTCCTCTAACCAGAGGGCAACCCACAAGTGACAACCTGTCACTTGTAACCTGGAGATCAGATCTCCCTTCTCCTGAACCAACAGGAGGAACCCGATCCTCAACAGGGCAATCGGAAGAACAAAGATGATCAGAAAACAAAGGAAAACAATAAAGGAAAATAACACAGCAATCAGAAAGCTGTAAAACGAAATGCACAATGTGGCTCTCAACGGAGCTGATTGGCCTGGATCTGATCCACGGTCCAGTGAAGACAGATCTGCAAGCAGCTTCTTCCTTCTTCTCCACGAGCTCTCTCGCTCACTCTCTTTCTCTCTTTCTTTCTCTTCTGCTCTCCAAATCTCTCACTCTCTATCTCTCGTTCTTTCTCTTCTACTCTCCTAATCTCTCACTCACTGCTCTCTCTTCACGGCTTCTCTCTTCTATCTCTTCTTCCTCTCTTTTCCTTCTTTTTCTCTTTTTCTGGATCAAAGGGCTTTCTGCTCTTCAGGCTTCTGCTTCGATCAACCTTCATCTGAAGACGAAGGCTCCATTATATACCACCAGCAGCAGGGCGCGTGTGGCTTCCACAGTTCCCGCCCTAAGAATTCGGACCACGTGGCAGCATCCAGCAGGCTGTCAGAACACGTGTCCTCATCTGGGCACTCTCCTTATCCTCGGATCACGTGCCCAGCACCAGTACGCTCAGCAACTGGAGTTAGATGGCGTCAACTCACTTGCTCCAAAGAGTTGACGCAGCCATCAGAGATCTTCAACCTTTTTAACCGCTGCGTCGACTCCATCAGCCTGCTGCGTTGACGTAACGGTATCGGCAGTCCAGTGATCAAGTCTTCAACATATGGGCGTGCTGCGTCGACGTTATCAGCATGTTGCGTTGACGCATTGAAGACATGTACATTTGTATACTGGCGTCTCTTAAGCCGCTGCGTCGACGCTGCTTGTTGATGGTGTTGACGCAGTGGAAGATATCGTGAAATCTTCGTCGCTTGTAAGAGTCTCTGCTTCTTTAACTGCTGCGTCGACGCTGCTTGCTTGTGGCGTTAACGCAATAGAAGACATCGTGAAAGCTTCGTCTACTGATGCGTGGACGCTTTAAGCTTCAGGCGTCGACCCTGTTCCCTTCAGCAACAATAATGAAGTGTATAGACTTAGTGTTAACGTGAAGCATTGTATAGACTTCAGAGATCAATATAGCAAGTGTGTACAGAGTGAGGGAGTGTATAGACTTAGCAGTCTAGGCCTCTAACAACGAGTGTATAGACTTGCAACTCTTCATGAGATCTCAGTGTATAGACTCAACCAATGTATATAGTTGAAGATCTAACAATCGAGTGTATAGAGTTAGTTATGTGAGCATGCATTGTATAGACTTCACACATGAAGACATCCGCTGTTCAGACTTGAATAACATTCAGCAATGCATAGACTTAGGCGTTCTGTTCAAAACAAAACCAATGTACAGACTTCATGCTGTACAGACTTGATGTTGATCAACATACCTTTGAACATCAGCACAAGGCGTCAACGCTTCCATCGTGCAGCGTAGCCTCAGCTCCTCAAACGAGATGCTCACGCCCTTGGCAACTGGCCAATGCGTCAACGCATCCAGTGTCAGCGTCGACGCAGTGAACAAGGCAGGTGATGAACAATGCATGCACTAGCTTTACTAATGTGTAGACTTCATGAGATGCAATGCAAACTCTGTACAGACTTTACTCAATGTATGGACTTCTCATAAGAAGCCAACAGCTGTACAGACTTAGTCAACCTTCAACTCACTGCGATGTACAGACTCTGAGGGACAACAGCCAATGTATGGACTTGCTCAGCTCAAGGCCAGTGTATGGACTTGATGAGACACTCATGAGTGTGTAGACTTAGAGTGAAGCATATAGTGTAACACTGCAACAGACTGTATAGACTTTGAATGCAATGTATGGACTTTGCATGAGACGCTGGCCAAGACGATGGATGCAACAGTGCAATGTCTAGACTTGAAGAATGTGAGACGATGGCTAAGAGACTGCACAATCGGATGTATAGACTTTCGTTACTGTAGCAACGTGTAGACTTTGCCTTAGACGCTAAGTGAGACGCTCAATGTACACACTTAACCAATTCAAAGGCAAATCGAGTGTACAGACTCTGAGTCCAAACCCAACGGCTGTACAGACTTAGAAAGTGAAGACTGATGTACAGACTTCATTAATCAAAGCATGAATGAGACGCTGTACACACTTAGCCTAGGACAATGTATAGACTCAATCAAATGAAGAAACACATGATGCAATGTGTGGACTTGGTGACACATGCAAACAGATGAGTGTACAGACTATGCCAGCAAGCTACACGATGTGTAGACTTAGAAGTGCCTGCAGCTGTGCAATGTGCAACCAGTGTATGGACTTGTCGTGCCTACACAGGGCGTTGTACACACTTGCTGCCTGATGCAAATGTGCAGATTCTATTAATGCATATCAATGCTTTATGCAGCAGATAATCAGTCTGAACTTCAAATGCAATGACTCACAGTGTAAGCAGATAAACTGACTGAACATATGAGAGACTGAATGAACATTTGAATGACAGACTGAATATAAGAATGACTGAATAAAACCATGGTGACTCACAGTGATTAGCTCACATTAAAACCAATCATCACAAACCCCTAGAGCCAATCATCAAAACCACAAGCCACAGGGGCCAGGGGCACAACACACCGGACAGATCTCTCACCCCCCAGGTGGGACTTCTCCCCCCCCGGGCCTCTTCGCTTCCCCTCCTTCTCGCTCTTCTCCTCTTCTTCCTTGCCCCTTCTTCTGCTTCGACCACCTCCTCCTTCTTCTTGTCCCTTCTCCTCCTCCACTTCTTCTCGTTGTCTCCTCTTCCCACCTCTCACACGTGTTGGCTGCGGTTCCCCTGTTCAAAATAGGGGCACCGTCGCCAAGCTCCCCCTCTCTCCTCCTCCTCTTCTCACCTCGCTCTATCCCTCTTTCTATCTTCTCTACACCGCAGGCTCCCCTTCCCCTCTCTACTCTTTCCCTCTCCCTGCATACACACCACACCGGCCCTCTCCACCGGCCTTTGCCTGCACCACCGCGTAACCACCATCTACGCACATCCCCTCCCATCTCTCTCCTGCAAGCCATGCACGTCTCCCCTCTACGCCTCTACCTCCCTCTCCTCTTCACACGCACATGCACCACCACACCCAACCATTCACACCGCGTCAACCCCCCTCTTCGCGGCGTCGACCCTTCCTGCGTCCCTCTTCTCACACACACCACCGCAATCCTCCGTCATACCCCTCCTTCTCTCTGTTAGAGATGTATGCCCTTCAAGCCAATCACAAGTGTTGTGATGGTGACATTTCTTGTACAATTTCGTTCAATATGTTAATGGCGTTTTCTTCATTATATTCTTAGCACGTTATAGTATGTTTGTTGTAATATGATGAAGTCCTTGAATATGAGCTATGATGACTGGATCATGATGAGATTGTGATAATGAGATCAGTCATCTAGATGTTTATATTCTAAATGTTCCTGGTCGTAGGATCTTCAAGAAGGGACATTGAAGATCCGGATAGACCGGTGCACGTGGTACTCACTCATGTGATGAGGGTGGTTGATCTCATAATCACCGGTGTGGTGACATCAAGGTACACGTGTAGGTGCTCGTTAGTGGAATGAGTTCACTGAACTGACCCGATCTAGAATTCCTGAATGGAAATCATGCTGACTGTCAATCAGGAGATTCTAGTGCCACAGTAGCATAGTTGGATCTTTGACCTGAGTCACTAAAGAGGTTTTGCATGGACTCCACTGAGCGTTTGATTGCTGACTTATGAACTTCAATCTTGTGGTTCTTAATAGTTAGCTATTCGGACTCAGTGGGATTCATGTGAAAAACACTTTGGTGGACAACAAGGGATCATTCATTCTCTGCATGGATTAAGAGAGAGAGTGCTCTATGGACATGTACTTAGAAATCCCTGGCTAAGGTATGGGGGTTCACTGAGAAAAGGAGTTTTCTAGTGAACTGTACTTAAGAGTACAAGGGTCCATAAGATCAGGATGCTTTAGGGTTTGACAGCTTGATCGTACCCTAATTCTGATTGGAGCATTGTATGAATGAGGATCTATAACTGTGTGGAATCTGATGACGGAAAGGTTCAATATGGGTTGCATCCCTCCCAAAGTCATTTGGGATCACGAGGTGTTGCTTAGTGCCATTCGTGGTCGGAAAGCATGTTAAATCCTTTAAGAGTTATTGGATTATAATTAATTAAGTTAAGAAGAGTTCTTAGCTTAATGGGCCAGAAAACCAAACAGACTATTGGGCCTAGAGGGTCACACACAATAGAGTAGTGGATAAGATGGATTAGGACGGTAATTATAGACTGTTTCTGGGTTTTTGTCAGAAATGCCAGAGTCTATAAATACACGCTGAGGAGAGAAACCCTGGCCAAGCATTAGGGTTCCTCCCCTGGCCGCCCCCCTCTCTCTCTCCTCCCTGACCTGGGCGCACCCCTCTCTCTCTCCTCCTCCTACGGCGGTGGATGGTGGTGCTGAGGAGTGGCCGATGTGTGGAGATCGAGAAGGAGACCCCGTCTGTTCCCGCTGCTCGTGTGGATACATCTAGAGGCCGGACACTTGGACGGCTAGCAGCCCGACGAGCCTCTACTCGATCGTCTTCGGGCATCTGGGAATTAATTAATCCCGCAAAGGTATAGAACTGTTCTTCCTAAGCGGGTTCTTCGATTAGTTGTTTTCGATTTTGATCACCAGCAATGATCCGCTATTTAGGGTTTCGTTGTTGCCGCTGCTCCTCTGATCGAAACCTTACAGTGGTATCAGAGCCAGGTTGCTGGTTTGATCAAAATTGAGATTATTATATTATTTTTTATTCTTCACGTTCGTGCATAGGGCTCAATGTTAGGATGTTCGATTGAGTCTCTCACGGAAGGATCTCGGTCAATTGATCTCGTGGAATTGTTCCTGGTAGTAAGAGGATCAAAACGCACGTTTTGGTGCGTTGATTGACCCTACGGTGAGGGCGAATCGAACATGTCTTCGCGGCCACGGTCGTCGTTCACACAAGGAGACGGTGGCCATGTTAGGCTGCTAATCTCCGATTGGGGATGTCCATGGGGCTAGCAAGAGTTGCTGGATGATTCCCCATGGCGTCCCACGGCGTCCTCTGGCGTATGGTGGCCGGATTTGGGGCTCCAGCGAGGTTCGCGGCGAACATGGCGGGGCGGCGCCGTTTTCTTCGCGGGCTTCTTCTCCGGCGACGGCGAAGGGGGTGGTGGCCGGCGGGCCTGCCGTCGGAGTCCCTGCGGCGGTCCGCTGTGGCCGGGGTCGGCGGCCGGGCCCCCTGCGGTGACCACTTGGGGGGGGGGCTAGGGTTTTACCCCGCCCCCTTCCCCTTCGCGATCGGGCGGGGGAGACGACCCCCGCGGGTCTCCCGCGGGTGGATCCGGCCCGCGCCCGATTTGGCCCGCCCCCTTATATATATATTTTTTGAATTTTATTCATTTTAAAATGTTTAAAATGCATATAATGTCAGAAAAATTCCGGGAAAATTCTGAAAAATATTTTAATGGATCCTAAAATTGTTTTAGCAATCTATTAACTTATTTTTCATTATATTGCCCTTGGTTAATTGGTTAATGGGAATTTTAAAATAGTTTTAATTATTTCCCATTATCTAATTAAATGATGTTAATTACTATAAGAATGTGATTCTTATGAGGTTAATTAATAGTATATTATTATTGAGCCCATGCAGTGAATGTGAATGACTATTGTCTAAAGTTGTTTAGACTTGATTGTTTTAACTAAATTGTTTAGTTAATTTATGATTGCGTGGTTTCAAAACTAATTACTATTATTTTGAAATCAACGTTATATCTCGCTGTAATTATATGATTATTACTTGATGATGCATGTGATGTGTCATGTGTGTGGGATGGATGGTCATGTACTTAGATATCACGTGATGGTATGGTTTGTGGTGAATGGATCATGATGTGATTATTGGGGCCTGCGTGCCTCCTTCTCTCTCTCTCTTATTAATCCGGGTTGTACATTCTATCTCCCACCTGTGTTGTACTCCCCTTGACTGGTTCAAGGTTTCTTATTATTATCTGATATATATTTATGGGCCTGCGTGCCCAAATTTTAAATTTACTTGTAATAATGAGAAGCGGATGGAGACTAAGAAGGAGACCGACTACGGTGGCTCGGGAGATTCTTCACATCTAGTGGGAGCATTGGATGCTCCAAGTCTTTGAGCATTTACCATGTTGTGTGTACATTACCAACTAGCTCTGGTAATGTTGCTAGGTTTAAAGTCCATGATCATCCATCGGTGTTACAGCATATATTTGATATATGTGGTCGTGCTACTAATTGTATATATATATACATAATTTTAGAGTATATTCAACACTCCTAATTATTATTATATTTATATATATAGCACCTATATTGATGAGACCAAAATATTCAAATCCCCTTCAATCAAATATTAGGTCGATAAGCGTGAGACATTAAGAATGTTCCATGTAGCCTTCCGTTGTTATAGTCAAAGTGAGCCGTCCTTAGACTGTGGGAGTTTGTTGTGCTACCACAAGACTATCACAGCAAGGGGACAGAGACTTAGGCTAGGGCTTGGGCCGAACCTTGGGATGGGGGCTGTCATGGCTTTGTTGTGCTACCACAAGAGTTATGTCAAAAACCCACTCTCATAACGTAACAACGGGTTGGACCTAACCAACGCTCATGGTTTGTTGTGCTACCACAAGATCACGAAGCGTTTGGATGCTAAATTACTGGGAGTTACAAGGAGTTGTAATTGGCAAGAGTTACCTACCCATTAAGTATGGGGTAGTTTGTTGTGCTACCATAAGACTACTTCCATAATGTTAATGGGATCCTAGTACCCACTAGGACACAGTCGTTGTGTCCCGTCTTTGCATATTAGGGGTTATGCAAAATCGTCGAAAATTAGTGGGAGTATTAAGTTAGGATAAAAGTCCATGTCTTAATTTAATATCATGAATGTCTGCAATGTTATTCTAAATTCTGTTATTTCCTCTTGTAGACCGCAATGACGAACCACCCATTGAGAGGCATATTGGATGCCAACAGGCTGACTGGTCCAAATTATGTCGATTGGCTCAGGAATCTGAGAATTGTTCTCACGGCTGAGAAAATAGCCTATGTCCTTGAGCAGCCTGTTCCTCCTGTTCCTGCTGATGATGCCGATGAGGCTGAGGTGATTCTTTATGAGAAGCATAAGGAAGATGCCACTCTGGCCCAATGTTATATGCTAGCCTCCATGACTAATGAGTTACAAAGGCAGCATGAAAAGATGGATGCTAGATCCATCCTAATCCACCTGGAGGAGCTCTTTGGAGTTCAGAGTAGAACATAGAGATATGAGATATCTAAGAATCTGTTCGGGGCCAAAATGTCTAAGGGAACATCTGTGCAGACACATGTTCTCAAAATGATAGAGTGGATTGAGAGGCTAAAAGAATTAGGTTTTGAAATGAACAAGGATTTGTGCATTGACCTAATCTTGCAGTCTCTCCCATGTTCATTCTCCCAATTCATAGTGAATTTCAACATGAATAAGATAGAGTGCTCTCTGGCAGAGCTTCTTAATATGTTGAAGACAGCTGAGGGGACAATGAATAATGGGAAATCTTATGTGCTACTTGTTGGTAAGACCAACAAGAAGAGAAAGAATCAATCTATTTTTAAGAAAAACAAGAAGAAAAAGCAGGATAAGCAGGGAAAGACTGCCAAGAAGGATGAGGCTAAGAAGGACAAGGGCCAATGCTTCCACTGCCATAAGGATGGTCATTGGAAGAGGAACTGTAAGTTGTATCTTGCAGAAAAGGTAAAACAGAAGCTTGGAGAAGCTTCAGGTATGTTCATGATTGTTGACCTAAACTTGTCTTATAGATCCACATCGTGGGTATTAGATACTGGATGTGCATCTCATATCTGCAATGACTTGTAGGTGCTGACAAGCAGTAGGCAATTGAACAAAGGCGAGGTTGACTTGCGACTGGGAAATGGAGCAAAGGTTGTTGCGCTCGCGGTCGGGAAGGTGAACCTCCAGATGCCTACAGGAGTTACACTAGAGCTTATAGACTGTTATTATGTTCCTTCTATAATAAAGAACATTATTTCCATTTCTTGCTTAAATAAATATGGATTTGTTGTAAGTTTTGGAAACAATGGTTGTTCTTTATTATTAAATGGTGAATTGTTTGCCAGTGGGAACTTAATGAATGGTTTGTATATTTTAGATGTGGCATCTCCTGTGATGTGTGTGGACAGACCTCTTAAGAGAAAAAGAGGCAATGTGAATCAAGCTTATCTTTGGCATTGTAAGCTTGGTCATATCAATGAGGAAAGATTGAAAAAGTTGTGTAAGAATGGATACATTGATCCATTTGATTATGAATCATTCACGACTTGTAAATCTTGCCTCATGGGTAAGATGACCAAGTCTCCATTTTCTAGACATGGAGAAAGAGCAAATGAGTTGTTAGAACTCATACACTCTGATGTGTGTGGACCTATGTCCATACATGCCAAGGGAGGTTATTCATACTTCATTACATTCACTGATGATTTCTCAAGATTTGGATACGTGTACTTAATGAAGTACAAATCTGAAGCTTTTGAGAAATTTGTCGAGTTTAAGAATGAAGTAGAGAAACAAACCGGGAAAGGTATTAAAACTCTTCGATCAGATCGAGGGGGTGAATACTTGAGTACGGAGTTCACACAGTTTTTAAGGGATAATGGAATATTGTCTCAATGGACTCCTCCTTATACACCTCAGCTGAATGGTGTAGCAGAAAGGAGGAATCGTACCCTATTAGATATGGTACGGTCCATGATGTGTTTTGCTGGTTTACCCTTGTCCCTCTGGGGTTATGCCTTGGAGACTGCTGCACACTTGTTGAACAAAGTCCCATCGAAGTCTGTCGACTCCACTCCATATGAGATATGGAAAGGAAAGAAGCCAAATCTTAAATACTTTAAAGTTTGGGGTTGCCCTGTCCATGTAAAGAAACATGACTCTGATAAACTGGGATCTAAGACTGAGAAGTGTAGGTTTGTGGGATATCCTAAGGAAACTTATGGATATTATTTCTACCAGCCTAGCGATCAAAGAGTGTTTGTAGCTAAACATGCTGTATTCCTTGAGGAAGAGTATATCCTTGAAGGGAACATTGGGAGCTCGGTAGAACTAGAAGAAGTTCTAGAACCACAACCTGTCAGTGTACCTTCTCAAGATCCAGTACAAACTGACCCACAAACTGTGCGTAGGTCAGGCCGGATACATGTTCAACCAGATAGATATGTAGGACATATTTCTGGTAAGGTATCACATAATGAGGATGATGATCCTAAGACCTACGAGGAGGCAATGAGTGTCATTGACTCTAGGAAATGGCAAGAGGCCATGATATCTGAAATGGATTCCATGTACTCCAACCAAGTTTGGAACTTGGTGGATCCACTTGAGGGTATTGTACCTATTGGATGTAAGTGGATCTTTAAAAGAAAGATTGGAGTGGATGGAAAGGTTGATACCTCTAAGGCAAGGCTTGTAGCGAAGGGATATCGTCAAAGGCAAGGGGTTGACTATGACGAAACCTTCTCTCCTGTAGCCATGCTAAAATCCATTAGAATTTTACTTGCCAATGCTGCACACTATGATTATGAAATCTGGTAGATGGATGTGAAGACTGCATTCCTCAATGGAAACCTTGAGGAAGAAGTGTACATGACACAGCCTGAGGGATTCACATCCAAAGAGTATCCAGATAGAGTGTGCAGGCTTCAGAGGTCCATATATGGACTAAAGCAAGCATCCCACAGTTGGAACATAAGGTTTGATGAAGCAATCAAATCTTATGACTTCGTTAAGAACGAAGATGAGCCATGTGTATACAAGAAGACAAATGGCAGTGCAATCACCTTTTTGGTACTGTATGTGGATGACATACTACTCATTGGGAATGATGTAGGTATGTTATCGTCAGTCAAAGCCTGGCTGTCAAAGTATTTCTCCATGAAGGATTTGGGAGAAGCATCATATGTGTTGGGGATTAGGATCTATAGAGATAGATCAAAGAGGATGCTAGGCTTGTCCCAATCGATGTACATAGACACCATTGTCAAAAGGTTTGGCATGGAAGACTCCAAAAGAGGTCTAATACCGATTAGACATGGAGTTTACCTCTCTAAGGAGATGTCCCCTAAAACTCCAGAAGAGAGGGAGTACATGAGTAGGGTTCCCTATGCCTCTGCCATAGGGTCCATCATGTACGCTGATATAGCTTATGCTCTAAGTGTTACGAGCAGGTATCAAGCGGATCCAGGTGAACAACACTGGATAGCTGTGAAATGTATCCTTAAGTACTTGAGAAGGACTAAGGATCTATTTCTGGTTTATGGAGGAGAGGACTTGAAACTGAGAGGATACACTGACTCTAGTTTCCAGTTTGACAAAGATGACAACAAGCCAACCTCTGGGTTCATTTTTACTCTCAATGGTGGGGCAGTGAGTTGGAAGAGTTCCAAACAAGAAACCACTGCTGATTCAACAACCGAGGCCGAGTACATAGCTGCTGCCGAGGCGTCAAAGGAGGCGGTCTGGATGAAGAAGTTCATCGATGGATTAGGAGTTGTCCCAAGCATCTCTGATCCTGTCCCCATGTTTTGTGACAACAATGGGGCAATTGCGCAAGCAAAGGAGCCGAGGTCTCATCAGAAGTCCAAGCACATTCTGCGGTGTTATCACTTGATCAGAGAGATTATAGCTAGAGGAGATGTGATAGTAGATAGAGTATCTTCTGCTGATAATATTGCAGATCCATTGACTAAGCCTTTATCTCAAAGTGTGTTTGAGCGTCATCTTGGGCTGATGGGGATCAAGCATGTGGGTGATTGGCTTTTGTGCAAGTGGGAGATTGTTAGAGATGTATGCCCTTCAAGCCAATCACAAGTGTTGTGATGGTGACATTTCTTGTACAATTTCATTCAATATGTGAATGGCGTTTTCTTCATTATATTCTTAGCACGTTATAGTATGTTTGTTGTAATATGATGAAGCCCTTGAATATGAGCTATGATGACTGGATCATGATGAGATTGTGATAATGAGATCAGTCATCTAGATGTTTATATTCTAAATGTTCCTGGTCGTAGGATCTTCAAGAAGGGACATTGAAGATCCGGATAGACCGGTGCACGTGGTACTCACTCATGTGATGAGGGTGGTTGATCTCATAATCACCGGTGTGGTGACATCAAGGTACACGTGTAGGTGCTCGTTAGTGGAATGAGTTCACTGAACTGACCCGATCTAGAATTCCTGAATGGTAATCATGCTGACTGTCAATCAGGAGATTCTAGTGCCACAGTAGCATAGTTGGATCTTTGACCTGAGTCACTAAAGAGGTTTTGCATGGACTCCACTGAGCGTTTGATTGCTGACTTATGAACTTCAATCTTGTGGTTCTTAATAGTTAGCTATTCGGACTCAGTGGGATTCATGTGAAAACACTTTGGTGGACAACAAGGGATCATTCACTCTCTACATGGATTAAGAGAGAGAATGCTCTATGGACATGTACTTAGAAATCCCTGGCTAGGGTATGGGGGTTCACTGAGAAAAGGAGTTTTCTAGTGAACTGTACTTAAGAGTACAAGGGTCCATAAGATCAGGATGCTTTAGGGTTTGACAGCTTGACCGTACCCTAATTCTGATTGGAGCATTGTATGAATGAGGATCTATAACTGTGTGGAATCTGGTGACGGAAAGGTTCAATATGGGTTGCATCCCTCCTAAAGTCATTTGGGATCACGAGGTGTTGCTTGGTGCCGTTCGTGGTCGGAAAGCCTGTTAAATCCATTAAGAGTTATTGGATTATAATTAATTAAGTTAAGAAGAGTTCTTAGCTTAATGGGCCAGAAAACCAAATAGACTATTGGGCCTAGAGGGTCACACACAATAGAGTAGTGGATAAGATGGATTAGGACGGTAATTATAGACTGTTTCTGGGTTTTTGTGAAAAATGCCAGAGTCTATAAATACACGCTGAGGAGAGAAACCCTGGCCAAGCATTAGGGTTCCTCTCCTGGCCGCCCCCTCTCTCTCTCCTCCCTGACCTGGGCGCACCCCTCTCTCTCTCTCCTCCTCCTACGGCGGTGGATGGTGGTGCTGAGGAGTGGCCGACGTGTGAAGATCGAGAAGGAGACCCCATCTGTTCCCGCTGCTCGTGTGGATACATCTAGAGGCCGGACACTTGGACGGCTAGCAGCCCGACGAGCCTCTACTCGATCGTCTTCGGGCATCTGAGAATTAATTAATCCCGCAAAGGTATAGAACTGTTCTTCCTAAGCGGGTTCTTCGATTAGTTGTTTTCGATTTTGATCACCAGCAACGATCCGCTATTTAGGGTTTCGTTGTTTCCGCTGCTCCTCTGATCGAAACCTTACACTCTCTCCCTCACCTCGTCTCTCTCTCATTGGCCTCCCCCACCGTCCGCGTCGACCCCTCTCCTCTATTCTATCCTCTCTCACCATCCCACCTCGTCTCTCCCATGCACACACACACACACACACACACACACACACACACACACACACACACACACACACACACACACACACACACACACACACACACACACACACACACACACACACACACACACACACACACACACACACACACACACACACACACACACACACACACACACACACACACACACACACACACACACACACCGGTCTCCGCCTGCATGCCCGCCCACGCCGCTGTCGCTCACTCCCTCCTTCTCTCTCTAACTTGCACAACCACCCACCACCGAGCTCCCTCACCCGATCTATCTCTCACCATCCCACTGCGTCGACTCCCCCGCACACACACACCCCCACTGCGTCGACTGACACACCCTCTCTCACACACACGCACACACGTTCCCTTACCATGCACGCCCCCTTCCCCCCTTCCCCACTCCGTCTCTGTTCTCCCTCTCTCTTTCTCTCTCTTCTCATGCTCTCTCTTTCTCTCTCTTCTCGCTTTACTTACTCTCTCGTTCTTCTCATTCCCCCTCACTTCTATTTCCCTATAGTTAGTGTTAGGAGTAGGCCCTCTCTCTACCTCTCTCTCCCTCTCTATTTCTCTTGTAGTTACGTAGAAACTTCTTCCCCCCTCTCTTGTTGTTATTCCACCCTAGATATGTTGTAATTTGTTTTGCTATTTTGGTTGTAATTTTTATGCACTTGTAAGTTTGTTTTAATTTATGTTTAATTCTAGTGTTGTTGTTATTTGATTCTTTATTTTTATTTAGCACAATATCTCTCCATCTCCCTCTAATATCTCTATAAATTCTTTATCCTCCACCCTCTAAAGTTCTTCTAAAGTCGGCTTAAGAGAAACAGATATTCACAACTCCTGTCGAGTGCACGTGGTTGTCCCCGACAACTCGTGATTCAAAGGCTCGAAGAGACAATGTCGTTACCCTCACCACCACGGCTGTAAAATTCTCTACTTCACTTTGTCTATTTTATTTAGCACTTAATTTCGTTAGATTAAAACTTTCTCTCTCTAGATCTCCATCTTTCTCTCTCTTAACCCTCCATATTTCTTTAGATAAATTTATTTCATGTTTTTTAAATTCTAAAAATCAAAACAACACATTCATCTATTTCTGCTCTCAAAGAAATTCAAAGTTTTTAATTTCAAAACTCAACCTCCCTGTGGATTCGACTCGTACTCGCCATAGTACTACGTTATTAATTTTTATTGTGAGTTCGGTAAATTTTGAGATTGGTCGCCGCGTGTGTTTTAACGACAAGCCTCGCAACGCATCCGTAGTAAGATGGGGAGGACTGTGAATATGGTGGTTGGATTGGAGGGGGACACAGGAGGGGGAGGGGGGAGACTGCCGGAGGCGGAGGGGGAGGCAGAGTGGGAAGGGAATGGGAGGGTGACTGGAGGGGGGTCTGAGGTGGGGGGGGGAGGGGACTGGAGGGGGAGGGGAGACGGTGAACTGGAGGGGAGGGGGACCAGAGGGGGGGTTGAGATCTTATGGACTGTTGCAGGTGCAGAGATGGGGTGGACTATGAATATGGTGGTGGGATCGAAGGGGGAGGGGGAGGCGGAGGGGGACACAGGAAGGGGAGGGGGGAGACCGCGTGAGACAGAGGGGAGGCGGAGTGGGACGGGAAGGGGAGGGGACCAGAGGGCGGGGAGGGGACCAGAGGGCGGGGAGGGGGACATGAGGTACCGTGGAGGGGGATCGGAGGGGGAGGAGAGATGGTGGACTGGAGGGGGAGGGGGACATAAGCGGGGTCGGAGGTGGAGGGGACTGGAGGGGGAGGGGAGATGGTGGATCAGAGGGGCAGGGGGGTCGGTGAGGGGTGGCCCACCGGAGGTGGAGGGGACTGGAGGGGGGTCCGAGGTGGAGGGGACCAGAGGGGGAGGGAGGAGGGGGACATGAGGGGGGGAGGGGACCAGAGGTGGAGGGGGATCAGAGGGGGAGGGGGGGACCGCGGGGGGGCCAGAGGTGGAGAGAGAAGGGGGATCGGAGGTGGAGGAGGATTGGAGGGGGAGGGGTACCGGAGGGGGTTTGGAGGTGGAGGGGGAGGGGATTGGAGAGGGAGGGGAGACGAGGAACAGGAGGGGCAGGGGGGAGGCGGCCCACCAGAGGTGGAGGGGGAGGGGGATGGGAAGGGGAGGGGGACTGGAGGGCGGTCCGAGGTGGATGGGGAGGGGACCAAAGGGGGAGGGAGGAGGGGGACTGGAGGTGGGGAGGGGGACCGAAGGGGGCCAGAGGTGGAGGGAGGAGGTGGACTGGAGGTGGAGGGGGATCAGAGGGGGAGGGGAGACGGTGGACAGGACGAGCAGGGGGGGGATTGGAGGGGGTGGCCCACCGGAGATAACTATAGGGATCTCCCCCCCTCATGTCCCCCTCACACACACACACACACACACACACGACTAACTAGGCATAAGTTAGTATTTTTCTAATGTTGGGTCAACTTAACCCTCATCTAATTAATTTTTATCGACTTAAAATAACGATAGGGACATATTTGGATAACGGAGATAACTATAGGGATCTTTAAGACAATAGTTAGATCTGAGGGACTAATCGACAATTTGATAAGTTTGTAGGGACTAATATGTGAAAATCCCAAATATAAAATAGGTCTAGATGTGTCGGGTGACATGGGTTTTATCAGGTTGAGCGGGTCATATAAGTTGGCTTTTGGTGATAATCGATCTAAATAGGATATCAACTCGATTTTGGGATCGGGTCATTGGTCAACCGACCGGGCCGATAAATCTGATTGGTTTTAAAACATTGGAAGGAACCTTTTTTGTGTTTATAATTTTTTGATTTTTAACTCTTATAATTTTTTGTTAGAAAGTTATTTTTTCATAAATTTATTATTTTAGATTATGATAAAATAAATAATTATTTATCTAAATAATTAAAACATTACAAATTTAACCTAAATTTAGGTCTACATAAATATCTAGGATAAAATGAATAGAATATCATCTAAGTACATAAAGAGAACAAGATTAGATGATACATCATCTAATCAAACATAACATAGACGATATATCGTCTAATGAATAAAATGACAAAGATTTGAATTAGACGATTCTCCGTATAAGTCCTAAAATATAGACGGAAGTATTAGACGATAGTTCGTCTAAAGTCCAAGGAAATATGTAAGAATAAATAATCCAATCATAGAAAGGTCTTTAGATAGACTATCCATCGTCTAAGTCTAGATAGACAAATAATTAGATGATTCAACATCAAATTTAGAATTGATAGATAATGTGAAAGGAGATAGACGATACATCTAATTGGAAAATGATAAAAAGATAAAGTTAGATGATACACCATCTAAATAAGTAAAACAGTATTAGATGAAACTTAGTCTAAAGATCTAAGATTAAACAAAACGATAGACGATATATCGTCAAAACCAGAATAGATAGATGATATTTCGTCTAACAGAGAAAAGACAAAAACAGACGTACATTATCTAAACAAGAATGGATAAGTACTATAAGAAAATAGAGTAATGGCGACGTTTGAAACCCGTCACGAATACTTAAAAAGTCATCGCTAATACTTTTGACGATGGCTGCCGCCCGTCCCGTATGTTGTCGTAAAAAATGTCATCGCGAATGTTTTGGTGATGGCTACGGTCAGTTGTCGTGAATAATTTATTATTAATAATGATTGAGTAACATTATTAGCGACGGCTAATCACTATAATTAATATTTTTTTAGAAAAATTAGAAAAATAAATTTATTAGCAACAGTGGTAAAGTCGTCGCCAATATAATTCATGAAATAAAAATAAAATATTATTTACGATGACTCTTAAGTCGTCGCTAATATAATTTGTAAAAAAATGAAAAGGAAAATATTATTGGAGACAATTGTTCAACCGTCCATAATATAGTGCTTATAATAAAAAAAGATACACAAATATTGGCGACAACTGCAGAGTTGTCGCCAATAAATATTGGCGACGGCTGCAGAACCGTCGCCAATAATTATTAGCGACGGCAACATAACTGTAGCTATAATTTTTACAGCATCATTAACAATGGCTGTAAACTGTCGCTAAAACTATACAACCTGTTCAACGATATTGATTTTTTTAAAAATAAACCTAATCTTTTCATGACAATTACAAAAGTTTTTAAAAATATATATGCTAGTATAATCCACATATGATCTACATACAAATTGTATATAAAACATAAAATATCAAACAATCCACGCGCACAAATCTAAAAAGGCTACAACAATGGCACAATTCATACATGCATAAAGTATCAAATACAAATTCATAATGTCCACATTGTCGCATGACCCACATTCATACAATGGTATTATCCACTTCCAAAAAGAAATATTGTTGCATAACCCACATTTAAAACACACAAAATAGTCATCCATGAAGATCAATAGATTCATCCTCTATATTCTCATCGTGTTTTTCTTCCTCAACATGTGACATAGTGGAATACCTCATCGAATACATGTTTTTGATAAGAGAAGACATCTGATACATCTGTTCCTTCAATGAAGAAAAATTGGACTCTAGTTTTTAAATTTTTATGACTTGTTCATCTCTGCCTCACATAAAATATGTCTCCATATTTTTTCCACAATTCATAACTTTTGGCTACACTTTTTTATTTTTTTAATATATTTATTAGCTCATCATTTATTAAATACCGTAGCCATAGCTATTGCATTATAGCAACGGGTGTAGCCGTCACTATTGTGTAAACGCAATGGCTACCACCGTCGCTAAAGATTAATATGTATCAGTGATGACACACAGCTGTCGCTATTAAGAAGAAGAGTATTAGCGACGGCGAATAAGCCGTTGCTATTAATCATAATTTTTAATAGCGACAGTTGGACAACGTAAGAGGCATTGCTAATGATAAATTAGTAGCGATGGCTACATTTCAGCCGTCGCTATTATGTTTTTATACACTATTAGTGGCGGGTGTAAGTCAACCGTCGCTAATGCTATTTTTTTGATTTTATTGAAAAAAGTTATGCTTTTTTTGTGACGACGTATTTGAGGTCATCGCGACTAATATCTTATTAGCGACGATTACAGATTATTAACGACAACTTTTTTATTATTGTGGACTTTAACACATAATAGATGTCGCGAATAAGTAATAATTGTGATGGCTGGTTGTGCGTCGTCACGAATAAGTCTTTATTAGCAACGGTTTTAAATCAACCGTCACTAACGTTATTTTTTTTGAAAAAATGTTATTTTTTGCGACGACATACTTGAGACCGTCACGGTTAATATCTTATTAGCGACGACTGCAGATTATTAGCGACGACCTTTTATTATTGTCGCCTTTAAAACATATTAGGGATGGCTATTATAAGGAACTGTCACTAATAAGTAACAATCACGACGGCTGGTTGTACACCATCGCGAATAAGTCCTTATTAGCGATGGCTGATGATAACTATTTGTTACCGTGCATCGTCACGAATAAGGTCATTAGCGACAAATGTTTTTGGAGCCATCGCTAATAAGTTTTAATAGTCATTTAATTCTTATTTGTGAAGTATTAAATACAACTACTATTCCTCATTATTTATGGTGGATAGATTTTGGTGCAACTGTTCACGTAGTTAATTATGTGTAGGACTTCTTATCCTGTATGCTCCCAAATGAAGGTGAATGCTATATAGTGAATGGAAATGGAGTGCGTTCATGTGTTGAGACTATAGGAACCTATCGAGTTATCTTAGACATTAGTTTTGTTTTAAATCTGCATGATACTTTCTATATTTATAGATTTTCTAGGAATTTGATATCTATATCCATATTTAGTAAAGTTGTTTTTATATTATGTTTTAATGATTTTGGATTCATATTATAAGTTCGATGAAATGTCTGCTTTGTCTTTAGACCAAAAGGTTCTGAATGTGGCGGATGCTCATATTATAAGTTCTGCTGAAGTCTCGAACATTTCAAATTCAGAGAACTCTCGTATGATGTCTCAAGGTGCAAAGGCCAAGTCTGACTACACTCAGTCCAGTGAGCCAATAGTGGTTTCAACATTGCCGGGAGAGCTAATTAGTGATGCCCGTGTGACCAGAGCAAAAGCCAAGGTTTTGGATGCTTCTCAAAATTCTCTTATTGAACATGATTAATTCCGCTCTTATATGGAATGTTAGAGGCATTGGCAATGGTGCCACCGTTAGAAGCCTCATTCATCACATTAAAGTTCATCAGATTTCTATAGCAGCTATTTCAGAACCTCGCATTGATTTCCACCGTGCTAATCATGTGGCTCAGAGAATTAAACTTCCCTCTGTTATTGGTAACGGCGTCGATCACTCAAAAATTTGTCTTTTTCATAATACTAGCTTATGCCTAGATATTATAGAGCAGCACCCTCAATATATTATTGTTGCTATTAAGGAAGATAGCTCTCTTTCTATGTATTTTACTGTCGTATATGCTTCCTGTAGTGCGAGGAATCGTCGGGATCTCTTCGATGCTCTTATGCTTTTTCATTAAGGTGTGACAATCCCTTGGATTATTGGTGGATATTTTAATTGCATAGTAACCCCGGAAGAAAAGATTGGTGGTTCAATGTCTTCATTGGCTGCCATGACTGACTTTCAAGGCTTTTTATTTGCCACCGGTTTGATTGATGAAGGGTATTCTGGTTCTCCTTACACTTGGACTAATAATCAAACTAGGGCGTCCCACATTAGCGCCCGTCTGGACAGGGTCTTATATAATGTAGAATGGCTGAATTTATCTAATAATTTGAATGTCAAGCATTTGCTTAGAGGACCTTTAGACCATGCTCCTCTGCTTTTAACAGTTCACCCCATGCACTCTGCCCCGGGGAGGTTCATTTACCAACACATGTGGGACACTCTCCCCGACTTTCCGGAGTTTGTTAAAATGCAGTGGATCAAAAATCCGATCACCCACTGCCACCCTTTTCATCTTTTGCAGCAAAAACTCAAGTACCTTAAACTTGCTTTGCGGGAATGGAACAAAAATGTGTTTGGCAATATTGATCATATCAAAGAATCTGCTGAAGCTTATGTTGAATAGGCTCAAGTTGATTATGATGCCAACCCATCTATTGATCACTGGGTAACTCTTCAGAAAGCAAATGCTGCCTTGTGCCTCACCCTTCATCATGAGGAGATTTTTTGGTTTCAGAAATCTCGGTTGCAATGGATGACATGCGGAGACCGGAATACACAATTCTTCCATCACTATGCTAAGGCCAGAAGGCAGAGTAACTGTGTACATAAATTGAAGATTGATGGTAGCTGGGTTAAAGATCAAGAGGTCCTAGCAAATGGCGCAGTCAATTTCTTTAAGTCCCTCCTCTCTTCTGAAGATCACATCATTGATGAAAGATTACTTTCAGTCATTCCGCATATGATTAGTGAAGATCAAAACAACTCTCTTTGCAATACGCTTTCAGAGGAGGAAAATAAACATGCAATTTTCTCTCTCTCTGGCAATAGCGCGCCAGGGCCAGATGGTTTCACAGGAGGTTTCTTTACCCACTGCTGGGACATTATTGGAGCTGATGTTGTCCTAGCTATTCGTAGTTTTTTCCAAGGCTGGGGACTGCCTCAGGGGGTCACCTCCACCATCCTCTGCTTGATACCCAAGGTGAAGAACCCCTCATCTTATGTTGATTTCAGGCCTATTAGCCTATGCAATTTCTTATACAAAATTGTCTCCAAAATTATATGTGACCGCTTGCACCCAATTCTCCCTCTTATTATTTCCGATTAGCAGAGCGGATTTGTTAGTGGCAGACTCATCACGGACAATTTTTTGCTTGCCAAGGAGCTATTTAAGGAGATTGATAGGCCGGTGAGGGGGCATAATATCCTGATAAAACTTGATATGGCCAAAGCATATGACTGCATTGAATGAGACTTTATTCTTCTTGTGTTAAAAAGGTTTGGTTTCTCTAGCAGATTTGTTTCACTCATTGCGCAGATGCTGGTAAATTGCTGGTTTACGGTTGCTTTTAATGGGCGGCTCCATGGATATTTTAAGTCCACGCGGGGGGTTCGGTAGGAGGACCCTTTGGCCCCTGCCCTCTTTATATTGACTGAGGAAGTTATGAGCCGTGGCCTCACTCTTCTCTTTAATTCTAGTAAATATCTTTATTATCACCTTCCCCGAAATGTCCCACCCATCTCTCACATATGGTATGCGGATGACTCTATCATCTTTATGAATGGTGGCCTCTCTTCTGTCTAACAACTACTACTTTTCCTGAAAACATATGAAAACTCATCAGGCCAATGGATAAATGCTCACAAAAGTAGCCTCATTATGTCAAAACATATGCCGACTTGCTCTATCAATCGTATTCAGCAAATCACCAGATATCAGCACAAAACTGGCAGCGTCAAGTATTTGGGCACCCCCTTGTTCAAAGGGAGAACTAAAATCCCCCATTTCAAATATTTACCGGACAAAGTTAGCACAAAACTTGCAGGTTGGCAAAGTAAATACCTATCTCAGGCAGGGAGAGCTACATTGATCCGGTCGGTCCTTGCATCAACTCCTATATATACTACCAGTGCCACCGCTATTCCCTACACAATTCTGAAACATATTGAAAGAATGTGTGCTAATTTTTTCTGGCAAGGGCATGAAACTTCTCATCGGAAACACTGGGTTGAATGGGATAAAATCTGCCGCCCTTTATCTGAAGGTGGATTAGGCATACAGCAGCTTCTGGAAATCCAATTATGTTTTTATATCAAACAGTTATGGCATTCGCTGCATGGAGATTCACTTTGGGCAAAATACGTCAGAAGCAAATATCTTCAAGGGCATCATATTATGGATTGCCAAACCCCATTTCCTGCTGGCATAAAAGCACAAGACTTCGAGAGGGCATGGTCCTTTCTCATGGCAGGCTCTTGTATTATTGTTTAGAATGGCGCCGCCATAAACTTCTTGAAAGATATTTGGTACAAAGACAAAGCTTTGATTGATCACCTTTCTCACCAAGATCGCTCCTTGGATGAAGACATTCCAGTTCAAGCTACTCTTGATGATCATCAGAACCCGATTTGGCAGCACTTAGAAAATCACAGATTGCGGTCTGAAATTCAGAGTTTTGTTATTCAGCCTAGGGAAGACATCCCATTTTGGTCCCTCATGAACTCTGGTGCCTTTGACACTAAGTCCACATACTTTTCATCAGAGGACAGTCAGATCCATCCCCTCTAAGAAAACTGTGGGACCAAAAATTCCCTCCGGGTGCATCACTTTTTTACTGGAAGATTTTGAATCAGGCGGTCCCGTTAGACTGTAATATTCAACACAGTGGGATTCACATGGCTTCCTATTGTGCCTGTTGCTCTTCGACCCATGCCATGGAAGACGCTGACCTCCTTTTTCTTCATAGTGATTTGGCCAAATTTCTTTGGGCTAAATTTACGCCTTTGCTAGATGGATACTGCACATAGTCTACCACTATTGTTAGCAAGTTATGGGAGATCTTTAGAAGGGCTGTCATTTACCATCCACAGGGTTTCATTTCACTGTTAGTGGTCATGCTGATCATGTGGGAAATTTGGAAGTCCAGATGTAGGCTTTGATTTGAGGGGCTTCGGATATGCTTCTTTCATCTGTCTGATCGAATGCAAGCAGATGTATCTCAAGCTTTGCATCAGATCACTTTTAAATATGGTGTTAGCTCTCATTATATCCACAAACTCTAGGATTTTGGCCTCACAATTAAGCACAAAAGACTAGTTTGCTTAGTTGTCCGATGGATTGCTCCTGATTCTACTTTTTCACTTCATGTGGACGGTGCCAGCAAAGGCAACCCAGGCTCTTTAGGGGGTGGTGGGTGTTTCTGAAATGCTAAAGGCCAATTACTTCTTGGTTTCTCCTATTACTATGGATATGGTTCAAATATGGTTGCGGAAGGACAGGCGCTTCTTGATGGCCTTTGTCTGGCGAAGCTTCACTCCATCCCTCTCTCAGTTATCTTCACAGATTCCTTGGCTCTAGTCAACATGCTTAAACATAACAGCAATCCTCCCTGGTCCCTCCTTCCGTGGTGGAGAGTGTTAAAGCACATGGCTGCTCTTTTCCCTTGTCCTATTGTGCACATATACAGAGAAGGCAATCAGCTTGCCGATGCAATGGCCAACCATGCCGTCCACACGGGCGTTAACAGTGAATTTCTGTCGTCACGGGATTTGCCGCTCCTAGCTAGAGAATATGCCACTACGGATGCTAGCCGACTTCTGAATATTCGCCTTCGACGTGTGTAGTTGTCTTTTTTATTTTTATTTTCACATTTTCTCCATGTTTTTTTCAGGGGCATGCCCCCACTGTACTATCATTTATCAATTTCATCCAATAAAATTTCCATCTCTTTGGCCCGAAGATGGAGTGAGTGATGGGGACATCAGAGCAAGACCACCCACATTTTATTTGCATTTATGTCTTTTTATATTTGTATTTATACCCTTGTGTTAATTGGTTACGTAATTGTAAATATTAGTGGGTTTATTTACAAAAGGCCATTGGGTTTCTTTGCAAAAGGGCACGTAGGCCCAGCCGGGGCCCCCTCCCTCCCTCTTATTGGTCCACATGGATTCCAGGGCCCATGGGGGCTGGTCCATGGTCCAAATGTGGACTTGGACCAAGGATTAAATAAAGAGGACAAATCTATTTTGGTCTCTTAAGGAGGGTGGCGCACCCCTTTGTATAATGTTTTTTATTTTGGTGTTTTTTTGACCATGCGGGGAGAATATCTCCTATCCCATGTATGCCCCTCCCCTAACTCTAGATCTGGGGTCAATTGGGTCATTAGGGTGGATCTATATAACACATGTATTTTTCATTTTATGAGAATAAATGAGAAGAAAAATCAAGAGTGTTCTTGGAGCCAAGGGGCGCCCCTCTCTCTCCCTTCCCTCTCTTGCAGCTGGATTGCTGTATTCTAGGGTGGATTCCCTACAAAACTTGGTGGGTTCCAAATGTTATCTCCTCCCGGAGTGTGAAGCTCCGCCGTCGCTTCCGTTCGTGCCGCCATCGAGCCACCACGAGCAAGCTTCGGGTTGTTGTCCGGGTTGCTGTTCTGCTAGACAGAGGCCTACTTCGAGAATTCTCTATCCCAAATCCCAGATCTAACGAGGCTGATATTTTGAGGGTAGGTTCCCCACATAAATTCCCATCTCCAGAAAAATTCTCACGATTTTGGGCTTTCATTTCATTTTCTTTTCCATTTAAGTTCCTAGATCTACACATGTCTGTCCCTATGCAGATCTTGTTATAGTAGCCCTGTTCTTCCTTTGGTTGACCCCCTTCCCCATTTCTGAATGAGCTGAAAATTGAACTGGGACTTATGTCCACCAAAATCCACATCCACAAAATTTTCCATGAATTTAGGAGTTCTTTTTCCCCTCTGAAAAATTAGTGCTCAGTGCGGATTCTGTTCTGCCCTCTGCAGTCCAGATCCGACCCTTGACCACCCAAAAATCCTTTTCCCCTGTCCAACCACCTCGAGAAAATCCACAAAAAATATTGACGTGTTTCTCACTTCCCCCTCTATCTCCCAAAAAAATCCCAGCCTCCAGATCTGCCTTTTCCCCTTCGGTCAAATCACATTCTCAGATAGACCCAAATCTATCTTGCCAGATCTAGTTCTGTGAACCAGTAGGTTATAAATTCGACCAAGGTCATTACAGAGGTAGACAAAATTCCTTCGCTAGCCTGGGATCGTAGCTCGTCAAAAGAGCTTTCCAACGAAGTCTGTCTCGTGTCGATCCAACATCGGGGCTGATCGCAGCAGGTGTTCTAGCCGGGTCGCGCACTGCAGAAATAGAAGATCTAGTCCGTGGACAACAAGCAGCATCGACCACCAGGCCGGCCGCCTCGCCTTCCACAAGGCGAACCAGCACGTCTACCTCTGAGGGATCGTCCCTCTAGGAGTCCCCGTCGCAGCAGTGCCATTCCCGGCCTACTCGGCCCACCGACCAGGACGTGGACCCTACGATCGTCGACGCGTGCTACAATCGGAGCTGTCTAAGTTGCTGCCCGTCAACCCGAGCTCACTACTCCCGGGCCCCACTTGTAGCCCTTTACCTCCCTGCGTGGAGTGGGAAAAAGAATTCAATTATGTAATTATTTGTAATTGTTTGTACTGGGAGTTACGGTCTTGGCCGGGATCGTCTTCCCCACGCCCGGAGCGTGGAGGTAAACTCGCCACTCTCTCTATTGCATTTGCTTATTTCGTATTTATTTGTATATGCCGCTGCGAGTGATAGGTTACTAGCTCGATTCAATTTTATCACCGCTGCGAGAGTGAGTGAGTGAACCCGTCCCGTGACTCAATCTGAGTACACGCGGAAAAGCCGATACCCTCGACTCATTGTCGGTTTCTCAACCGTGCACGATCCTGTGTTTCCCTCGCTTAGGGACGTCCGCGAGCTAGAGTCCCAGGTTCGCGTCCCGTCCTGCATCAGTGAGAACATTCCCTTCCTCTAGATAGGGGGTGCACTCTCTCTTCGTTCCAAAAAGATGATTTGATTAAAAAAAGATTTTGGATTCAATCTACATCATGATTCAAAGCTAGTTAGATCTGAGATATTAATGGATGAGCTATATTACTTGTGTTCAAATAAAAATAAAGCTCATCTAATTGAGCACAAAAATAAAGAGACTAAGTGTGGAAAGGTAAAGGAAATATCATATGACTTGTGGCATAAAAGGTTAGGGTATATGATGCGGGACGGACTCAGGAGACGACACTATATGGTGCCACCCTCGGACTCTAGATGAAGACGCGACCAGCAGCACACACCAGGGAGACACTAAGCCCGACACTACGAGCTCCTAGTGGTAAAACGTCGCTAACAGAAGTGGAAGCTCACTCGTCGTCCCAAGCGAGGGAAAGCGCGGACCGTGCGCGGTTAAGGAACCGGCGGAGGTCAAGGGTAGTCCGACTCAACTTCCGGACTCGGATCGAGTCGCGGGACGGGTCACTCTCACTCTCACAGCGGTGACATGGACACACGGGCTAGTACCTACACTCTCGGCAGCGGCAAAAGACCGTATACTAGCTAAGCAAATGAACGCCAAGAGGTTCGGACCATTACCTCCACGCTCCCGGCGTGGCGAAGACAACCCCGGCCGAATCACGGACTCCCGGTTAAACAATATCACAGCAATACAAAGATTTGACCCACTCCACGCAGGGAGGTAAAAGGTCACATGTGGAGCCCGGGAATCACGCAACTCGGGTTGACGGGCAGCATCTTGATGTCGCCCGGCGGTGCCGAACTCCGCGTTTTAGTGCTTTCCGAACGGCGGGTTCTGCGGGCCCGTGGGGCCCACGGGTGGCGCTGGCCTCCGGATCTGCAGGAGTGGGTCCCACTGTGATGGGGACCCCTGGTGGCACGTCTCCACGGAAGGCGGTCGGCCGGGAACACCGACCGGTGGCCGAACAACTCCGATCTCCAAGCTTTTGGAATGCTGCCCACGGATTTCTGCTTGCTGTTTTCAGGTGCGCGCTCCGGCGAAAACAGCCGCTGCGGTCGATCCCGACGTCGGATCGGGACGCATGAGCTATCGTTGGAAAGCTCTCTTCAAATGCTTCAATCTAGACTCAAAGAGATCTGATGGATCTAGCCAGATCTAGACTTTAATGAATTTACAAATCCCTGTTGTACAGTAACCGAGACATCAGATTTACAGGGTACTTGTCTGAGAACCACCGTTGACCGCCTACTTTCCGTAGGAATCAGACTTCAAGCTCTTCTTCAACTTTGTAGATATTCAAACCATGAAGATGGAAAAATTTTTAGAATTGGATTTGGAGCTGGTGGTGATTTGATAGGATTTTTGGAGTGTCTGGTGGTCGGATCTGGGAACTGGCAGAAAGTACTGTAGCTAGGACTGAGAACGAATTTTAGAAAATATGAAATTGACGAACGAAAAATTAAAAAAAATGGTGGATGAAGGGATGGATGTAAGGGACACCCAGTTAAATTGGGAGAACCAAAGAAAATCAACAAAAGGACCTAAGACTTGAAACTCTGGGCGGGTGGAAATGGAAACAGACAGTAGACAGATCTGGAAACTGTGATTGGACGAAAATCAAAAAATACCAAATGAGATCTTTATGACCAACCAAAATTCTGAGGACGTGCTGGACACCTCTGGGACATCCAGTAAAAGTTCCAGCTCGATCTGAGGCCGTGGCTGAGACTGGAATTTCGTGGAAGTGGCTGTGGTACTGCGTGGACAGAACTCCGGCGGTGGCGATGGCGGCTCGTGGCGGCGGCGGTGGCGACCGGAACTGATAGGGTGGAGTCACACCACCAAGAGGCAGCCTTCACAGCTGCAAGGGGGAGAGGGAGAGAGGAAGGGGGCGGCCTAGGCCTTGCTCCAACATTAAGTTTGATTCAAATGGCATTAATTCATCAAAATGGGAAAATACAAGCATATATAGGTCACCCATCTAATCCATCCTCCACCGTTGGATCTAGGGGTGTGAGATGGAGGGTTGGGATGGCTTGTGACCATTCCACAAAAATACAATTAAAACAATAAGGGGGGGACAACCTATTGACTAGGGGGGAACAAGCTTGACATGGTAGGTGGGTGTTGGTTGGAAATGTTGACTATTTTGGTCCCTTGTCCCCCATGTGGACAATTGACCATTCAAACTTCTAGATGTCCCATGTGGCATGTTGACTGACCCCACGTGGGACCCTAGGCTGAGGTGGCCCAATGGGGTGGGGCCTGGGGGGCCCGTGGGGCCCACGGGGTCCGAATTGCACCTAAGCCCCTATTACAATCAAAATGGCAAACCGAATGCAACGAAATAAACACGAATTAAACACACATAAAGTCTAACTAAATATAATAAATGGGGAAGCTCAAGGCGGAGTCTCCAGGCTGTCTCCGAGCCAGATGGATGCTGTGGTGGCTCGTGTCGTGCTCCGCGTGCGGTACCGGTGGCTCGGCGTGTCGTGCCGATCGACTGCTCGGGTGTCCGCACCAATTCTCCCCGGGTGGGAGAAACTCGACCCTGTCGAGTAAGGGTCTGCATCGCTCCTGTATCGCTCCAAAAGGTCCGGATCGATCCGCTGCAACTCGCCATGTGTGATCCAAGTGTCCTCAGTAGCGGGCCGTCCTCTCCATCGCACTAGGTAGCGCGGGTAAGATCCACTCCTGGTAACTGTCACCTGCTCGTCCAGTATACGATCTATATGCTCACGCTGCCGTGAAAAAGGGGCTGGAGGTGGAAGTGGACACTCAGGTGTGGGATCACTCTCAAGGGGAGGAGATGGCTCAAAAGGCTCACTAGGGATCACCGCTGGGTCCCTATATGCAACAAGATCCGATACATTGAAGGTAGAGCTTATACCATATTCCTCGGGCAGGTCCACAACGTATGCATTGGATCCAACGCGTTTCAACACTCTGAATGGACCGGCTCCGCGAGCTTGCAACTTCTTAACGGTTCCAGAGGGAAACCGTTCAGGTCTTACCCTGATCATGACATATTCACCCTCCTGGAACTCTCGGTGGTGTCGGTGGGCATCGGCTAACTCCTTGTACCGTGCATTGTTGGACTCAATGTGACGACGGATGTCGTCATGCAAACTCCTAACATGCCTAGCAAATGACTCGGCCGACTCCGACACTCTAGCATGGACAGGCATGGGGACAAGGTCAACGGGTTTCCTAGGCCTACGACCTGTGACAATTTCAAATGGACTCATGCCAGTAGACCTATTCACCGAATCATTATATGCAAACTCAGCCATAGGTAGAATGAGATCCCAATCCCCAATGCGGTCCCTAACAAGACATCTCAAAAGATCACCCAGACTCCTATTGACCACCTCGGTCTGACCATCTGTCTGGGGATGGTATGCAGTGGAAAACTTGAGGTGCGTACCCATCATATGCCATAGTGTCTTCCAAAAATAGGAAGTGAACCTAACATCACGGTCAGACACTATAGTGCGAGGCAACCCGAACTTGCACACCACATGAGTAAGGAATAGGCGGGCTACCCTAGAAGCATCCGAAGTCTTCGAGCAGGGGATAAAGAGGGCCATCTTCGAGAAACGGTCAACCACCACATAGACCGAGTCATGCTTCCTAGAGGTACGTGGCAATCCCAAAATAAAATCCATACTAACATCCTGCCACGGGGCATCAGGCACGGGGAGAGGCGTATAAAGACCCGAGCTTTGCTTCTTCATCTTGGCCGTAGCACAAGTACGGCACTGAGCCACGATGTTAGCAACATCGCGCTTCAAGCTCGGCCAATAAAAACGATGCTCCACTGCCTCAATAGTCTTGTTCCGACCAAAGTGGCCGGCTAGACCTCCCGCATGTAGTTCCCACACTAAGAAATCTCGAACCGAAGTTCGGGGAACACATAGCCTGCTACCTCGAAAGAGGTAACCCTCCTGAAGCACATACTCATCAAGGTCTCTTGAGGGTCCGGCCTGGAGGGTGGTAAAAATCTGACCAAAGTCAGGACAATCAACATAGGCCTCCTTCATCTTTTCTAGCCCTATGACCTCGGCACTCATGGTGGTAAGCAAACATGCTCGCCGACTCAAGGCATCAGCCACCTTGTTCTCCACTCCAGCCTTATGTTTAAGCACAAAGGTGAACTGCTGGAGATACTCGACCCAACGACTATGACGCGAATTAAGCTTCTTTTGCGAATGGAGGTACCTCAATGCCTCGTGGTCGGAGTATAAGACAAACTCCTGATGTAAAAGATAGTGCCTCCAATGCCTAAGAGCCTGAACAACTGCGTAGAATTCTTTATCATACGTGGAATATCGCAGTTTCGCGTCATTCAGCTTCTCGCTGAAATATGCGATCGGGTGGGACTCCTGACTCAAAACTCCTCCAATCCCAACACCCGATGCATCACAACAGACCTCAAACACCTTCGAGAAATCAGGCAGTCGAAGGATAGGTGTCTGGGTCATACGCTCCTTGATGTCCCTGAAGGCAGCAGATGCGGCCTTCGTCCAAACAAATGTGCCCTTACGGATACAATCCGTGATCGGGGCAGTGACGGAGCTAAATCCGCGGATGAAGCGACGATAGAACGTCGCAAGGCCATGAAAGCTGCGGACATCATGAACCGTACGGGGTTCCGGCCACTCAACAATGGCCCGGACCTTCTCCGGATCGGCGGAGACCCCAGTACTAGACACAATGAAACCCAAGAAGGTAAGCTGAGATGTCATGAAAGCACACTTCTGTGGGTTCGCAAACAACTGCTCTCGCCGAAGAAGTATACAGACCTGCCGAAGGTGGTCTAAGTGGTCCCCTGTGGTGCGGCTATAGATAAGGATATCATCAAAATACACCACTACAAAGACTCCAATGAAAGGTCGAAGGACCTGAGTCATGAGCCGCATGAAAGTGCTAGGGGCATTGGTCAACCCAAAAGGCATGACCAACCACTCATATAGACCGTCCTTGGTCTTAAATGCGGTCTTCCACTCATCACCTGGCCTAATCCTCACCTGATGATAGCCGCTCTTAAGATCGATCTTCGAAAAGATAGTGGCACCTGCCATCATGTCCAACATGTCATCAAGGCGGGGAATAGGGAACCTGTACTTCACGGTGATTTTGTTGATGGCACGACTATCAATGCACATTCTCCACGTGCCATCCTTCTTCGGGGCGAGTAATGCGGGTACAGCACATGGACTCATGCTGTCCCGGACAGATCCTCTCTGCACAAGCTCATCGACCTGCCGTTTAAGCTCGGCATGCTCCGTGGGGCTCATTCGATAATGAGGAAGATTGGGCAAAGAAGAGCCCGGAACAAGGTCGATGGCATGCTGAATATCCCGCATAGGTGGGAGTCCCTCGGGAAGCTCATCGGGGAATACATCAGCATACTCCTGCAGAATGGGAACAACCTCGGGTGGGAGCTCACCCTCGGAGTCCCGCTCCACCTCTCGGACCGTAATGGCAAACACCGGACAGCCCTGACTAAGCTCCTGCTCCATTTCCCGGGAGCTAATCATCATCAATCTCCTCGTCGAGGGCTCTCCTGGGCCAGAGGTAACGGTCATAGCCCGAGCTGGGGATGGGGTACTAGGCCCGGGAACGGAAGGCTTCGGAGTACTAGGGCCAGTAGGACCCCTAACAGATGGGCTCCTGGGCCGAACGGGTTGGAGGGTGACCCGCTGGCCATCGTGGTCGAAGGTACAGGTGTTCGACCGACCATGGAGTGTGGCATCTCGGTCGAATAACCACGGCCTACCAAGAATGATACTTCCCACTTCCATGGGAAGAACATCACACCAGATCTCGTCATGGTAGGAGTGGAGCTGCAGCGGGACCAAGCACCGCAGCCTGACCGAAATGGAAGTTGTATCCACCCATGATACCTGGTAGGGGCAAGGGTGGTCTACGGGTGTGAGACCAAGACGAGTGACAGCGTTCGTGGAGATTGCATTGATACAACTCCCGCTATCGATGACCACCTTGCAAATTTGCTTTCCCAGCCTACAGAATACATGAAGGATAGTGGTCCGACGCCAGTCATCACTGACCTGTGGCTGGGTGAGGATACATCTGACGACCCCCACATGGGTATCGTCTAACTGCTGGGCATCCTGGGCCTCACCTCCCATCTCATAGTACTCGTCAGCTAGCTCTTCATCTGCCTCATAGCTGACTAACTCTAGGCCCGCAGGGGTGGTATCCTCAGCCTGTGTGTCCCCAATGTGAAGAGATGGGCGAGTGGGACACTGGTTGGCGAAATGGCCAAACCCATTGCAGCGATAACACTGCTGCCGTGATCCACTAGGCTCCCCAATCATAGGTCCTTTACCTTTATCCTCCCGACGGATAGGAGGCGTAGGCAACAAAGGACGTGCGGGTGGTGCAGGTGCCGGTGGACGGGCTATGGGTGGGGGCCGTAAGATGCTGGGGACGAGGAAGGTCCCTCGGGGGTGGAGGGCGAGGCCTAGGAGCAAAGGGCTCGTGGCGAGCGGGCTCCTGAGGTCGAGCCATGGGGGCCCTCGGATATGTGCCAGATGAGCCACGGGACTCGACACTACGAAGGGGAAAAGAGCCCAACCGATGGGGTGACTCGAACTCGGCCTCGAACTGCTCCAATTCGAGAGCAATCTGATATGCCTGCTCCAAAGTGGTGGCATTGCGGCGAAAGAGTTCATATTGATAATTAGGCCGCAAACCTCTCCGAAAGCGGGATATCGTCATGGTGCTCTCTTCCGTGACCCCGCACCGCAAATAATACTCATCGAACTCGGCGGTGTACTCGGTCACGGATCGGTTCCCTTGGGAGATGCTTTGCCACTTGTCTATAAGACGTTGGCGATATGAGGCAGGAAGGTACTTCTCCCTCAATTTGAGTTTCATATCATCCCAGGTACCGATTTGGGGTTGACGTCGCTGGTTGAGCAGGCTCTCCACATTGATCCAATAAGTTTGGGCCTGCCCTTGCAGCTTCATCTTCGCATATCGGACTCTTCGGTGGTCTGTCATCTCAAACCACTCGAAGTACCGGTCCATACCGGCCTCCCAATCTAGATACACCCTAGGGTCCAAGGACCCGCTAAAAGTGGGAGGGTCCGCACGCACACCCCTAAGAATGCGGTCGTCATCCTCGTCATCACGATTCCGTCGTTGATGACGACGACCGTTACCCCCGTGATCATTGTCGGAGGCATAATCATCCACTATAGGTGCCTGTTGCCTCCCGACATCCTCTACCTGAGCCCTTGGCACAGCGGGTTGCTGCACCGGCTCTTGTTGGCCGTTCGTCGGCGCGGGTTGCGCCGCTACTGGGCCCCTCTCTAGGACGGCAATCCTCCCAACAAGGCCTTGAATGGACTGCTCCGAAACCCCGGCCCGATCCTCGAGGACCTTCATCCTCCCTTCTAGACGCGTCCCTATGCCATCCATACGCGTACTAAGACCATCCATACGCGTGTCTAAACGATCCATGATGGCCCGGAACATCTCGGCCGTGGAAGACTCATCGGAACTACGGGCTCGGGAGTCCGCCATAGGTGGTGGTGGCGAGTATTGGGTGCCTCGACGGGTGGGCATGCAAAGACGTACGGACTAGGTGACAACGACCGACTAATGCAAACACACTAAATGATACACTTAGACCTAATTGCAATTTGAAAACACTCCTTTTTTGGTATTTTGAAAGAATGTAATTTAAAACACTTTTTTTTTTTTGAAAAGAATGAGACTCGACTACACCCTAGACACGGCCAAGACTCGGTACGTGGCGGAGGTAATCGACCCGAAGGTCACTCGCGCAAGTGTGTGGTCTTCCCGGTAGGCGAAGCCTAACGGTCGGACAACACCTTTGGATATACCAAGTGAAGGTGTGTGTGGGGTAACCTTAGACTATGCAAGACTTATGCAACGACTACCCTAGACTCGACTTGCTCTGATACCAAACTGATGCGGGACGGACTCAGGAGACGACACTATATGGTGCCACCCTCGGACTCTAGATGAAGACGCGACCAGCAGCACACACCAGGGAGACACTAAGCCCGACACTACGAGCTCCTAGTGGTAAAACGTCGCTAACAGAAGTGGAAGCTCACTCGTCGTCCCAAGCGAGGGAAAGCGCGGACCGTGCGCGGTTAAGGAACCGGCGGAGGTCAAGGGTAGTCCGACTCAACTTCCGGACTCGGATCGAGTCGCGGGACGGGTCACTCTCACTCTCACAGCGGTGACATGGACACACGGGCTAGTACCTACACTCTCGGCAGCGGCAAAAGACCGTATACTAGCTAAGCAAATGAACGCCAAGAGGTTCGGACCATTACCTCCACGCTCCCGGCGTGGCGAAGACAACCCCGGCCGAATCACGGACTCCCGGTTAAACAATATCACAGCAATACAAAGATTTGACCCACTCCACGCAGGGAGGTAAAAGGTCACATGTGGAGCCCGGGAATCACGCAACTCGGGTTGACGGGCAGCATCTTGATGTCGCCCGGCGGTGCCGAACTCCGTGTTTTAGTGCTTTCCGAACGGCGGGTTCTGCGGGCCCGTGGGGCCCACGGGTGGCGCTGGCCTCCGGATCTGCAGGAGTGGGTCCCACTGTGATGGGGACCCCTGGTGGCACGTCTCCACGGAAGGCGGTCGGCCGGGAACACCGACCGGTGGCCGAACAACTCCGATCTCCAAGCTTTTGGAATGCTGCCCACGGATTTCTGCTTGCTGTTTTCAGGTGCGCGCTCCGGCGAAAACAGCCGCTGCGGTCGATCCCGACGTCGGATCGGGACGCATGAGCTATCGTTGGAAAGCTCTCTTCAAATGCTTCAATCTAGACTCAAAGAGATCTGATGGATCTAGCCAGATCTAGACTTTAATGAATTTACAAATCCCTGTTGTACAGTAACCGAGACATCAGATTTACAGGGTACTTGTCTGAGAACCACCGTTGACCGCCTACTTTCCGTAGGAATCAGACTTCAAGCTCTTCTTCAACTTTGTAGATATTCAAACCATGAAGATGGAAAAATTTTTAGAATTGGATTTGGAGCTGGTGGTGATTTGATAGGATTTTTGGAGTGTCTGGTGGTCGGATCTGGGAACTGGCAGAAAGTACTGTAGCTAGGACTGAGAACGAATTTTAGAAAATATGAAATTGACGAACCAAAAATTAAAAAAAATGGTGGATGAAGGGATGGATGTAAGGGACACCCAGTTAAATTGGGAGAACCAAAGAAAATCAACAAAAGGACCTAAGACTTGAAACTCTGGGCGGGTGGAAATGGAAACAGACAGTAGACAGATCTGGAAACTGTGATTGGACGAAAATCAAAAAATACCAAATGAGATCTTTATGACCAACCAAAATTCTGAGGACGTGCTGGACACCTCTGGGACATCCAGTAAAAGTTCCAGCTCGATCTGAGGCCGTGGCTGAGACTGGAATTTCGTGGAAGTGGCTGTGGTACTGCGTGGACAGAACTCCGGCGGTGGCGATGGCGGCTCGTGGCGGCGGCGGCGGCGACCGGAACTGATAGGGTGGAGTCACACCACCAAGAGGCAGCCTTCACAGCTGCAAGGGGGAGAGGGAGAGAGGAAGGGGGCGGCCTAGGCCTTGCTCCAACATTAAGTTTGATTCAAATGGCATTAATTCATCAAAAATGAAAATTACAAGCATATATAGGTCACCAATCTAATCAATCCTCCACCGTTGGATCTAGGGGTGGGAGATTGAGGGCTAGGATTGCATGTGACCATCCACACAAATGAAAATTAAAAAAAAATAAAGGAGGGGGCGGCCTATTGACTAGAATGGCAAGGATGTGGAAGTTGGACTTGGTAGGTGGGGGTAGGTGGCCTCTCATTTGGACTGTTCAAGTCCATTGTCCCCCATGTGTCCAAATACCATTCAAACTTCTAGATGCTCCCATGTGGCATGTTGACTGGCCCCATGTGGGACCCTAGGCTGAGGTGGCCCAATGTGGTGGGGCCCGGGGGGCCCGTGGGGCCCACGGGGTCCGAAATGCTCGTAAGCCCCTATTACACTCAAAATGGCAAACCGAATGCAACGAAATAAATACAAATTACACACACATAAAGTCTAACTAAATATAATAAATGGGGAAGCTCAAGGCGGAGTCTCCAGGCTGTCTCCGAGCCAGATGGATGCTGTGGTGGCTCGTGTCGTGCTCCGCGTGCGGTACCGGTGGCTCGGCGTGTCGTGCCGATCGACTGCTCGGGTGTCCGCACCAGTATATCTTAGAAGAAAGAATGAGAAAGATAAGGGGAGAAGGATTACTTTCAACCCTGTATTATTCTAATTCTGAGAGATGTGTGAGTTGTATAAAAGGAAAGCAAATAAAAACCTATAAGAAAATTGCTACAAGAAATATTGATGTTTTAGAATGGATCCACACCGATATTTGTATTCTATTTTCTTCAAGTATAAGTGGAGAAAAGTATTTCATTACCTTTACTAATGACCACTCACGCTATGGCTACATCTACGTACCTTTTATTTGAGAAATCAGATGCATTTGATGGCTCGAAGATTTATAAAGTAGAGGTAGAGAATAACCATGGAAAGAAAACCAAAGTGGTTAGCTCAGATAGAGGAGGGGAATACTTTGATAAACAAATTGAGGCAGGTCGATTTCCAGGACCATTTAAGATATTCCTCCAAGAATGCGAAATATTAACACAATATTCCATGCCAGGAAGGCTAAGTCAGAATGGCGTGGTCAAAAGGAGGATTAGAACTCTCATAGATATGGTCCGTAGGATGATATATAATACGTCTCTTCTTCTTTTTTTGTGGGGTGAAGCCTTTAATACTGCCATGTATATCTTAAATAGGGTACCTTCAAAGCCTGACCCTAAGACACCATTTGAGTTACAGACAAGAAAGAAACCCAGTTTAAGCCATTTTCATACTTGTGGGTGTCAAGCAGAGGCTAGAATTTACAATCCACATGAAAGGAAGTCAGACGCAATGACAGTACGTGTCTATTTTATAGCTAGGCTATCCTAAAAGGTTAAGACGATATAGATTTTACTATCCTTATCTTTTGACTAGAATAGTAGAAATTGATATTGTTAGGTTCATTGAAGATGATTCTAACAGTGGGAGTGTGGAGCCTTGAAACATAGTTTTCGAGGAAGCAGAATCATCCACCATTTAGTCATTGGTAATACCATGATCGATCTCACTGGTTCCACAACATCAAGTACCCATGGCAGTGGACAATGAACCAAATGAATCGGTATCTATTGTAGAAGTGAATGCACCTGTTGAACCTGCTTATCAAGAACAAGAGAATGTTCAAATCTCATACGAGAGAGATGAACATGGTTTAGGGAGGGGACAAAGAGTTCGCAAGCTACCTAATAGGTCCACTGATTATCAGTTATACTTTAGTGTGCAAAATAACTTGGAAGATCCCATAAAATTGTCATAGGTCATTAAATGTCAAGAGTCTACTTAATAGTTAGATGCCACGAAGGAAAAGTTGTTATCTTTGCAACATAATGAAGCTTGGCATCTTGTCGAGTTACCTCATGGAGTCAAACCCGTGGGGTGCAAATGGGTGTTTAAGACTAAAAGAGACTCCAAAGATAACATCGAAAGATATAAGACCCAACTTATTGCAAAGGGATATACTCAACGGGAATGCATTAACTTCACAAAGACTTTCTCCAATTTCACGAAAGTTCTCTTTCCATATTATAATGGATTTAGCTATTTACACGCGCGGGGAAATCCGTTCTATTTTTCATCGTGGCGGGGACGCACACTCGCCTTTTACGGAAGGCCGAGATAGGTCGACTTGGCATGCGAGAATTTCGGGGGTATTGAAAGGAGGGTGAAAAGAACGGGAATACACATGAAGGAATGGCGTATGGTTAATCGTTCTGGAAGATTGGAACAGGGATGGCTGGATGGAATGCAGGCGTGCCCGTCGAGTTCTCAACGATCACCTACGAAACCAAGTGTTTGACTGGGGATGTGCCGCCAGGGCACGGCATGTGAGCACGAAATGTCATGCGTCACGTGGAGGGGAGGAGGTTCCGCTGGTACGAGTGCCCATGCGATTATGGGGATTCGTGTACTGGACGTCTTTTCCCACCGATCGCAAGCAACCTGTATTTATTTTACATCGGATTGAATCCGAACACCTTTGTTTCTACTCCAGAAGAGAGAGTCAGGTACCCTGGGAGCCGCGACGTCGGGAGGGCTTAGTCCATGCAACAGTGACAGAACAACAGCAACACAGCGGGGATAACTGGGGGTAGAGAGACTGGTTCAAGTGTGGACACTAGAGGGGGTATGCATTCTGGATTTATGAGAACGAGGTATTGACTCGGATAGAGGAGCAGGGGACACTGGCTCAGCAGGGAGCAGACAGGTTCTGGCTCGGGTATAGGGTCTATCCGGGTAGAGGGGTTAGGACCGAGCTGGGAGATAGATGACAGTCTGCTGGACGGTGTTGAGACTGGTAGCTGGCGAGGATGGGGATCAATTCCCAGACTGGATTACACCACTATATGCCATGATAGGCGTTTATACGGGGTGTGTAAGCCCGATTACAAATGTGTGCAAGCCACAGGACAATTCCGTTGTTTATGACTGTCCCCGGGTCATTGCGTTATTGTGCGGGTATCTCCGCATTTGCACGTAGTGTCCATCAAAGGGCTTGTGACTCGACAGGATGCTGCCCAAGAGGTGTCACAATGTATTCCCGATATGAGATAGTGTCGAGATCGGGGAAGTTGGGGTGCTGTAATGCCCCAAATTTTTTGAATTATTTATCGGATCAGATTCATGAGTTTCGGATCATTTTCGTGGGTCTCGGAGTGTATTTTTTACTTTACACGTATTTTTCCCTAATGCGCCTTCGAAACTCTGTGCAGGGCGAACCGTGACGTTCTACGAATCCGAGACAGTATCGACGCGTTGTGCTCCTCCCGAGGATCGCGGAGGTAATTTTTAGTATTTTTCTATATTTCTAGAATTTTTGGGGTTTTCTATATATATTAACCCTTTCTCTCTCTCTCTCCTCTCATTTCTCTCTCCCCTCCCTCTCTCTTCTCACGCTCTCTCCTCTCTCTCTCTCTCTCTCTCTCTCTCTCTCTCTCCGGCGGTCGATGGAGCGGAGCGCGGGTGAGGTGGGGACGGCGCGGGTGAGGCACGGCCCAGGATGGGTGGGGATCGAGGTGGTGGAGGTGCGATGAAGCTCGGCCGTGGGTTCCTGGAACGGCGAGGGTTTAAATGGCATTTCTTCGTGGATCGGCGTCCACATCGCGTGAAATCTTCGATGGAGGTAGGGAGATGGACCCCCAGCTCGCGCACTTCCTTTCCCGCGAGTTTTGTAGGCCGTAGTGAGCCGAACGGGCTTATTTGAGCTTTTTGGGGAAAATCCATGTTTTAGGGGTTGTGTGCCGATCTACCGTTTCGTAGTGTTTCGGACCGATTCGAGGGCGTAGATGCTTGCTGGGGGTTATAGGGGAGCTTCCCCCTTGTTTTCCCCCTCATCAGTGGATGATCGGGGCGTGGAACGAGTTTTTGAATTTCTTCCCGCCGGCCCGTTCTCGGGTTGGTGTGGCGGTCCTTCCAGAGACCGCCAGAGCCTTTGGAGGCCTAGGGTAGGTGTGCCAGAGCCTGTGGCGGCCCAAGGTGGGTGCGCCACAGGGCACTATTTTGTCGACAGGTCCCTATGTCATCTGGCAGCTGCACGATAAACCACCATACGGTGTGGCGACCGAGGGTCAGACCGCCAGAGGGCGAGTTGACTGTGGATTTCCGACCGTTGGTTTTCGACAGTTGGGAATTTTTGGGGTATGGCGGCTGAAGGTACACCCGCCTCATCCCTGTGGCGGACCTGAGTAGGACCGCTAGTTCCTTCGCAACCCAAAGTGTGGCGGCCTATTGTTGGACCGCTACAGTCCCTGTGGCAGCGCAAGGTTGGACCGCTAGGCCTTGTGGCGGTTTAAGGTTAGACTGCCAGGAGACTTCCGTACTCGTAATGTCAGGTTCGCGTTGTGTTGGTCTCCGGTCGACCCGGTTGTGACCCAGTGGTTGACCTTTGGCCTTGTGAGTGTCCCGGACACCCCGTGGGTTCTGTGTCCGTGGTTCTGGGGTGTCGAGAGGTACCATGTTACCTCGATTAGCGTGCCCATAGGTGTGGTGGGTTAGGGCGACCCCATGTGTTTCGGGCTTTCGTGTTACGCTCGATCGAGTCACCCTGTATCGGTGTGAGTGCGGTGGGGTTCCCCCACATGTCGTGAGTTCCTTCGGAAGATGATTCCCGAGTGGGCCATGTGTTTGGCCTTGGACTACGAGTCCAGTCATTCAGCCTGGGGCTAGAGGTTTCCTACTTTCCCCTGGCATGGGGAATCGGCGAGGCGGCTTGTGAGCTACCTTGGGAATCATGCTTCTGTGTTTTCCACGTGGGCGATATGTGTGGCCTCGGACTGTGAGTCGAGCTATCCAGCCTGGGGCTAGAAGGCTTCTCAGTTTCCTTCCCGAGGGAATGGTCTCGGCGACTCGTGAGCTACCTCGGTATTCATGCTACCGTGGTTTTAGACCTAAGGATCAGGCTAGATTAACGACATTACGTCGTTACGTTCAACGGTCTTGACCCCGAGTCTTGTGACTCAAGGTCCGTTGGATTTAGTGAGTCTAGAGGACTGTCCAAAGTCCAGTGGCTCGATGCCACATAGTTCTTCTTAACTTTTGCGCAGGGTGCGTGCGTGTTTCTCGAAGTTTCTCCTTGGAGAGTGGTCACACCAGTGACTCCCCACTAGTCGTAGCCTTCAGACACGCGAGTGGTCCCACCAGGGAGTGGTGGCGAGGCTACCCCGAGAGATGGTTTTTAGACTGGTTTCCGTTGGGCCCCACGTCTACCAGCTAGAGTCCGACTGAGGGGAAAACCAGTCAGAGGGCCAGACCAGGGACGCACGGTCTGTGTGTGCACACGTGGTTGGGGGCGGTTGGACCCGCACTGACGAGCGTGACCCCAGCTAGTCACTTGTTCTGTGGTTACTAGTACGGTGTCCCCATTCCACCAGGGGTCGAGGGGGACACCTGAGGCGCGGTCTAAGTCGTCAGTGGATGCATCCGACCTTGCTTCTGGTGGGCAAGTACTCCTGTCACGTGAGACGTGACTCTCCTATTTCTGGGTTCCATTTCCCATCTGTGAGACGTGATTTTCTGGACCGTCTGGTGTTTTCGAGATAGTGGCCAGAGTGCCGGTAGCTTCACCGAGGTTGCGTCTTGTTAGTGTTGTGTTCATGACGAGGCGGTCGCGGCTTGACCTTGGATAGCGTGTCCAAGTTGGCCTTGTCGTAAGAGATAGGCCTCTGCGGCGGGGTTGCCATGGGGTTTTACCTCGGTGAGTGGTGTTAGTATGGTCTGATTCCCGATGGTGAGATCAGGATTCCTCTTTCTGCTTGACCGGTACAGTAGGAGTAGTTGTAGTTCTGAGTTTTGACCGGCCACCATGTTTACTGATCGTGCTGCTACTGTTGTTCTCGTAGTTAATGCTTTCCGTGCCGCCGTTGTTCTCAGTTGGGGTTCCGAGGGATCCCTACTGAGCCAGTGACAGGAGGCTCATCCCTGCATTTCAAATGCGACGGTTCTTCCTCAAGGTTCGAGGGTGCTATTCGGAGGTTCTTAGTTGCCAGCTCACCGGGCCGAGTATTCACTTGGCATGTGGTACGTTTTACTGCTTGAGACTGTACTTTCTGTTGGACTGGACTCTGTTGTAGTAGTTGTTTATTTATTTCTGTTAATTGTTGAATTGTCTTGCTTTATTTCCTATTTCTTTGTGCCTCCACACTCCTTTTAGCCCTTCCGAGCCCTCCCGGCTCGTGGGCGGCGGGCCAGGATTCGAATGGTATCGGGCTCCTCTCGGTATCTGGATCTTGGATCATCACAATTGGTATCAGAGCAATGGTTGTAGAAGTACATAGGAATTCAAAATATTACAGTGATCAGAGTCCATAAGGTCCAATATAGTCGGTAGCTAGCTTAGGGTTTTGTGTTTGTTCTTCGCTTGGTTTCTCGCTTGAGAGCTTGAGTGTGTCGCGTGGTGCTGTTAAGGTGGTTGCTGTTCGCGGCTTCCTTGCTGGCGTGGGGTCTAAGGATCGAGGTTGAGAGCTTTCTCCCTCATCGATTGTGGCCCCGATTGTGCTACGTTGAACAGAGGTTGCCAGTAGGCTCGGATTTGCGGTGCTGCATTCGAGGTTTTTGCAGCAAGGTCAGGTGGTTGGCGAGGATTGTTTGTGGTTAAGTTGCCGTGAGCGTGCTCTGAGGGAGCTGTTGTCGAGTCTGGCCACCCCAGCTTGAGGTTTATCTAGCCCCTGATGTGTTAAGATTATGGTTTAAGGTGGCAGAGCGGGTTTTTTGGTCGAGAGGTGCGCTCGGATGAGCGGAGGATCTTCTCGGTGAGCTGCTATTTCATCGAGCCTGATGTTCTTGTCGTGCTCTGTGGCGTCATAAATGACGTGTCGGTCTCGATTGTTTTGGGGATTTTGAGGCAGGATTGGGCTGTGGTGTCCCAGTAAGTTCTTGCTCCTGTGCTCTTGTGTGTGAATGGGTTGTGTTCGCCCTGAATTTGGGTTGAGATGTGAAGGTTCTGCGGTGGTTTTGGGACTCGAGGATGAGCGTCGACGGTTGTCGATTTTGGCTCGTGTTGCGGCTCTTGGCGTGATGTGTTGCAGTTCGAGGAATTGCAGTGGTGGTGCATCGAGAGATGTTGTGATTGTGGTCCGACGTGACACTCGTCGAGTGTGTCGGAGGTGCTAACCTGATGGAAGCGATGGTTGTCTTGGTGCTGGAAGGTGCTGTTCCCAGCGTGTGCAAGGTTCGAGGTCAGGCCGAGCGTGGAGTTCTTCCGTTGGTCGGAGGTGTGATCGATTTCTCCTTTGGTAGGAGAGATTGTGTTTAGCTAAGGTTCATCGTCTTGCATTGCGTGTTCAGATTGGTTGGCCTCGTGTGCCATGAAATCCGTGCAAGACGTGTCCTGTGTTTTGGTAAGATGGTTGCATGTGAGAAGTCGTGCCCAATTCCCTTGCTGTGTAAGGGTGCTGGCGCTGTTCCGGAAGGATGAGTGCTGGTTGGGCGGTGTTCAAATTCTTGGCTGGTGTTGGAACTTTCCGATGCGTGGCAGTTCGGAGCCTACAGAGTTGCAGAGGGTTGCCAGATTGGGAGTGAATCCGTGCTTGGGGTTCGAGGTAAGGGAGCTTTCCTCACCCTGTTTCCTGAGGTTGACTAGCCGAGTTGTGGATTGTCGGGATGGCGAGTCCCGAGTTGCCACGTTTGGCTGTGCGCGTGCATCAGAGTGCACAGCGGAAGCCTGGTGGGCCCATAACCCACTGGTTTAGGATCGTAGCGTTGGTTGCTACGAGCGGATTTCCAGAGTTTACGTTGAGCATGTAAGGATTGGTTCCTCTGTGCGAGACGTGTTGTTGCCGTGCCGTTGCTCGAGGTATCATGATTCTTGGCACTGGCAGGATGGAATGTTTGGGGGAAAATGTTGGCAAGTGTGCCGCATGAGTACCCTGTTCCTGTGATGGAAGCCGTGTCAGGCGTCAGTGTTGGACCCGAATGGGGTTGTTGAGAATGTCGCCTAACGGAGGTCGAGGACGTGTTGGTCAGAGTCAGTGGCTTGGTGCCCGACTTATGTTGCCAGTCGTGTCCAAGGATGAGATCGTCTTTGGAGAAGTGATCTCTGAGAGATTTTGGGTTCCAGTTGGTAGTTGCGAGTGACTGGTAAGGCTAGTCTCGTAGTCGACCATGATAAGGTGTGTATTGTTGGGGACCCGTGCGCTTTGATCATGGTGTTGGCGACCTGGTTGCCGTAATATTGGGTGGCACTTTCCTCCCCTAGAGACGTGTGCCATGAATTCTTCCGGTGGGGTCCCGTGGCTATGTGGTGAGGGCGGAATCGGGATTGGCAGGTGTCCACTTGGATTAATTGTTACAAAGGATTTGATGAGACAAGACGGAAGAGTGACGCATGTGGGCTGAGGCCTTTGGATAAGATTGGTGTCGGAATGGTGGTCCTTGATGGGACGTTGGCGTTGGAGTGGTTATCCCTGGTCTGGTTACCAACATGGGAGGATTTTCCTGTAAGTCTGAGTCGAGTGAGGCGATGACCGAAGACTCCTGAGTCTTGTCGTTGGTTTGATCGTGCTCCCCGAGAGGGTCGAGTTGGCGCGATGCTCGAGATCGGATGCGGTGTCCGGGAGAAGTGCAGCTCGTGATGTGGTAATTGTCTATGTGAGTCAGCGGATGGCCTGTGATGAGTTGGATCGTGCCCGTTGGGCTGATGGAGGTTTCCCGTTGACGAGCAGTTGGTGACCGGCGTGTGGTCTTTCACAGACAAAAGATGCTGGTGGTTGTGCACCGAGATTGGTGTGAGCTAATGGAGGCTCTGTATTGGTTGTTCCCTTGAGCAGGGCGTGAACCTATCAGCTGGCTGTGAAGCTGATGTGCGATTTGTCTGCTGACCATTGGATGGATCGGTAGCTGTTTCTCGTGATGAGGGTTGTGTCTTCTCGGTGAGCGAGATGGTGGCAGTGGTGCCATAATAGGTTTTCCTTGAGACAGATGTGATGCCGGACTGTGTCCTTTGGTGTATGCCTGCTTTGATGGCCGGTGTATGCGGCGTGCGGAACGAGGTGTCGTTTGTGATTATAGTCTGGCCGTGTCCCTCAGGATCGGTGCTTTCGTGAGAATCGAGGTTTTCTATGCTGGGGCTCTGACGGCGTTGTCAGTTGGTTAAGGCTTTCTTTCCCTGTGTCTGGGCGTTTGTCCTTAATTTCGAGGATGAAATTCCTTTAAGGGGGGAGGGCTGTAATGCCCCGGATTTTTCGGATTATTTATCGGATCAGATCCGTGAGTTTCGAATCGTTTTCGTGGGTCTTGGAGTGTATTCTGTGCTTTACACGTGTTTTTTCCTGATGCGCCTTCGGAACTCTGTGCAGGGCAAACCGTGACGTTCTCTGACTTCAGGATAGTACCGACGCGTTGTGCTCCTCCCGAGGATCACAGAGGTAATTTTTAGTATTTTTCTGAATTTTTGGAATTTTTAGGTTTTTCTATATATATTAATCCTTTCTCTCTCCCCTCTCATTTCTCTCTCCCCTCCCTCTCTCTTCTCACGCTCTCTCCTCTCTCCCTCTCTCTCCAGCGGCCGACGGAGCGGAGCGCGGGCGAGGCGGGGACGGCGCGGGTAAGGCACAGGGGAGAATGGGTGAGGATCGAGGCGCGGTGAAGCTCGACCGCGGGTTCGTGGAACGTCGAGGGTTTAAACGGCATTTCTTCGTAGATAGGTGTCCACGGCGCGCGAAATCTTCGGTGGAGGTAGGGAGATGGACCCCCAGCTCGCGCACTTCCTTTCCCCCGAGTTTTGTAGGCCGTGGTGAGTCGAGCAGGCTTATTTGAGCTTTTTGGGGAAAATCCATGTTTTGGGGGTTGTGTGCCGATCTACCATTTCGTCGCGTTTCGGACCGATTCGAGGGTGTAGATGCATGCTAGGGGTTATAGGGGAGCTTCCCCTTATTTTCCCCCTCATCAATGGATGATCGGGGCGCGGAACGAGTTTTTGGATTTCTTCCCGCCGGCCCATTCTCGGGTTGGTGTGACGGTCCTTCCAGAGACCGCCAGAGCCTTTGGCGGCCCAGGGTAGGTGCGCCAGAGCCTGTGGCGGCCCAAGGTGGGTGCGCCACAGGGCACTATTTTGTCGGCAGGTCCCTATGTCGTCTGGCGGCTGCACGATAAATCGCCATACGGTGTGGCGGCCGAGGGTCAGACCGCCAGAGGGCTAGTTGACCGTTGATTTTTGACCGTTGGTTTTCGATCGTTGGGAATTTTTGGGGTCTGGCGGCCGAAGGTATGCCCGCCTCATCCCCGTGGCGGACCTGAGTAGGACCGCTAGTTCCTTTGCAACCCAGAGTGTGGCGGCCTATTGTTGGACCCCTAAAGTCCCTGTGGCGGCGCAAGGTTGGACCGCTAGGCCTTGTGGCGGTTTAAGGTTAGACCGCTAGGAGACTTCCGTACTCGCAATGTCGGGTTCGTGTTGTGTTGGTCTCCGGTCGACCTGGTTGTGACCCAGTGGTTAACCTTTGGCCTTGTGAGTGTCCCGGACACCCCGTGAGTTATGTGTCCTTGTTTCTGGGGTGTCGGGAGGTATCGTGTTACCTCGATTAGCATGCCCATAGGTGTGGTGGGTTCGGGCGACCCCATGTGTTCCAGGCTTTTGGGTTATGCTCGATCGAGTCACCGTGTATCGGTGTGAGTGCGGTGGGGTTCCCCTGCATGTCTTGAGTTCCTTCGGAAGATGATTCCCGAGTGGGCCATGTGTTTGGCCTTGGACTGCGAGTCCAGTCATTCAGTCTGGGGCTGGAGATTTCTCACTTTTCCCTGGGATGGGGAATTGGCATGGCGGCTTGTGAGCTGCCTTGGGAATCATGCTTCTGTGTTTTCCGCGTGGGCCATATGTGTGGCCTCGGACTATGAGTCCAACCTGGGGCGGGAAGGCTTCTCAGTTTCCTTCCTGAGGGAATGGTCTCGGTGACTCGTGAGATGCCTCGGTATTCATGCTACAGTGATTTTAGACATAAGGATCAAGCTAGATTAACGGCATTGCATCGTTGCGTTCAATGGTCTTGACCCCGAGTCTTGTGACTCAAGGACCGTTGGATTTAGTGAGTCTAAAGGACTGTCCAAAGTCCAGTGGCTCGATGTCACATGGTTCTTCTCGACTTTCGCGTAGGGTGCGTGAGTGTTTCTCGGAGTTTCTCCTTGGAGAGTGGTCACACCAGTGACTCCCCACTAGTCGTAGCCTTCCGACACGCGAGTGGTGGCGAGGCTACCCCGAGAGATGGTTTTTAGACTGGTTTCCGTTGGGCCCCACGTCTACCAGCCAGAGTCCGATTGAGGGAAAAACCAGTTAGAGGGCCAGACCAGGGACGCACGGTCTGTGTGTGCACACATGGTTGGGGGCGGTTGGACCCGAGCTGACGAGCGCGACCCCAGCTAGTCACTTGTTCTGTGGTTGCTAGTACGGTGTCCCCGTTCCACCAGGGGTCGAAGGGGACACCTGAGGCGTGGTCTAAGTCGTCAGTGGACGCATCCGGCCTTGCTTCTGGTGGGCAGGTACTCCTGTCACGTGAGACGTAACTCTCCTGTTTCCGGGTTCCGTTTCTCGTCTGCGAGACGTGGTTTTCTGGACCGTTCGGTGTTTCCGAGATAGTGGCCAGAGTGCCAGTAGCTTCACCGAGGTTGCGTCTTGTTAGTGTTGTGTTCGCGACGAGGAGGTCGCGACTTGACCTTGGACAGCGTGTCCATGTTGGCCTTGTCCTGAGAGACAGGCCTCTGCGGCGGGGTTACCGTGGGGTTTTACCACGGTGAGTGGTGTTAGTGTGGTCCGGTTCCCGATGCTGAGATCGGGATTCCTCTTTCTGCTTGACTGGTACAGTAGGAGTAGTTGTAGTGCCAAGTTTTGACCGGCCACCTTGTTTATTGTTCCTACTGCTACTGTTGTTCTCGTAGTTACTGCTTTCCGTGCCGTCGTTGTTCTCAGTTGGGGTTCTGCGGGATCCCTACTGAGCCAGTGACAAGAGGCTCACCCCTGCGTTTCAGGTGCGGCAGTTCTTCCTCAAGGTTCGAGGGTGCTGTTCGGAGGTTCTTAGTTGCCAGCTTGCCGGGCCGAGTGTTCACTTGACATATGGTACGATTTACTACTTTAGACTGTACTTTCTGTTGGACTGGATTCTGTTGTTGTAGTTGTTTATTTATTTCTATTAATTGTTGAATTGTCTTGTTTTATTTCCTATTTCTTTGTGCGTCCACACTCTTTTTAGCCCTTCTGAGCCCTCCTGGCTCGTGGGCGACGGGCCAGGATTCGAATGATATCGGGCTCCTCCTGGTATCCGGATCTTGGGTCGTCACAGGTGCCGTGGGCACCGTCATGCTGGAAAGATTGGACGGCGTGAATGTCGCCATGTCTTAAGCGACCAAGAGCCGTTGAGCTTGGAATCGCCGGGTGCCGTAAGCACCATTGCGACTGGGCCAGTTGAGGCCGTAGGCATCACTTTGACTGGAGTAGTTGGGTGTCGTTGACATGGCGTGGCTGGAGCAATGGGGTGTCCTGAGCACCGCCGTGATTGGGGCGACCATGTGCTGTTGGAACTGGGAGAGTTGGGTGCCCTGGACACCGTTGCTGGATCGACCAGGTGCCATGAACACCGGTGAGACTGGAGAGCCTGAGCACTGCTAGGGCTGAAGTAGCCGGGCGTCGTCGGGGCTGGGTAGTCGGGTGCTGTGGGCACCGTTGTAGCTGGATTAACTGAATATTTGGGTGCTGTTGGCACGGTAGTGACCGGAGTAGCTGGGCTGTCGGGTGCCACGGGGCACCGTTGAGACTGGAGTGGCTGGACAGTTGAGTGTCGAGGGCACCGTTGTAGTTGGAGTAGCTGAGGGAGCTGGACGCCAGGAGACCCTGGTGGTTCAGCGCGGGTGAGATTAGCAATCCGGTGCCGAGGGCACTGTTGTGGCTGGAGTAGCTGAGCAGTCGGGTGCCGACTCAGAAATTGAAAGGAGGCCAAAGGAGGGCCTGGTGATTAACACGGGGCTCCTTATGGGCGCGTTCTTGAGGAACGCGGTAAAAGGAATGGTCACTTTGTCAGAGCAATAGCTAGATGCGGAGGTTGATTCCTTCCTTGCTCCAAGGCCGGCCAAGGGGCAAGGGCCTCACACTTCCCTCTTCTTGTGTGTGACTAGAGTAGCTAGCAGTCGAGTGTCGGGGGCACCATTGTGACTGAGCGGTTGAGCGATCGGGTGGCGTGGGCCCCGTTGTGACTGGAGTAGCTGAGCAGTCGGGGTGCCGCGGGCCCCGACACAGAAATTGAGGAGCGGCCGAAGGAGGAACTGGTGATTAACGCGGTGCTCCTTATCGGCGCGTTCTTGAGGAATGGTCGCGTTGTCAGAGCAGCAGTGGGATGCAGAGGTTGATTCCTTCCTTGCTCCAAGGCCGGCCAAGGGGCAAGGGCCTCACACTTCCCTCTTCTTGTGTGTGACTGGAGTAGCTGGCAGTCGGGTGCCGGGGGCACTGTTGTGACTGAGCGGTTGAGCGATCGGGTGGCGTAGGCCCCATCGTGACTGGAGTAGCTGAGCAGTCAGGGTGCCGCGGGCCCCGACTCAGAAATTGAGGGGAGGCCGAAGGAGGGCCTGATGATTAACGCAGTGCTCCTTATGGCCGTGTTCTTGAAGAACGCGGTAAAAGGAATGGTTGCGTTGTCAGAGCAGAAGCGGGATGCGAAGGTTGATTCCTTCCTTGCTCCAAGGCCGGCCAAGATGCAAGGGCCTCACACTTCCCTCTTCTTGTGCGTGACTAAGGTAGCTGGTAGTCAGGTGTCGGGGGCACCGTTGTGACTGAAGTAACTGGGTAGTCGGGTGCCAAGGGCACCGTTGTGACTCGAGCTGCTAAGCAGTCGGGTGTCGAGGACACCGTTGTGATTGAAGTTGTTAAGCATCGTCGGGGATAGAGTGGCTCGGCGGCGTCTGCACTCGATAGTCTGGTGCCGGGGGCACCGTTGTGACTCGAGCAGCTTAGCATTCGAGTGCCGGGGGCACCGTTGTGACTGAAGTTGTTGAGCCCCGTTAGGGCTAGAATGGCCCGGCGCCATCTGGACTCGACAGTCGGGTGCCAGGGGCACCGTTGTGACTCGAGTGGTTGAGCAGTCAGGTGCCGGGGGCACCGATGTGACTGGAGCAGCTGAGCAGTTGGGTGCTGGGGGCACTGTTATGACTGAAGTTGTTGAGCGCCGTCGGGGCTAGGGGCACAGATGTGACTGAAGTTGTTGAGTGCCGTGAGACCTCGATGGTCGGGCTCGGGGCCCGTTGACAGAGGTAGGGGCCTGACACTTCATCTTGCGTCGAGGCTAGTGAAGTATGTCCATTGTTCAGGTAACAGCATTGAGGGCACGCTTATCGAGGTGGCACCATGGTGGCTTACGATCATCGAGGCAAGGATCGGACTGGGTGCTCCCATCAAGCAACATCCAGTAATGTGCGATTATCGAGGCAGAGGTCGGGCAGGGTGCTTTCATCAAGTAGCGTCTGATGGTACTTGAATATCGAGGTAGAGCCCGGGCAGGGTGCTTCCATCAGACGATGTCAGGGTCATGCACGAATATTGAGGCAGAGCTCGGGCAAGGTGCCTTTATCGAGTTGCATCTGGGGCCGTGCATGAATATCGAGACAGGGCCTGGGTAGAGGGCTTTCGTCAAGCAACGTCCGGGGTCATGCACGATTATCAAGATAGGCCCATCAGAGTGCTTTGATCAAGTAAGATATGAGGCCATACACGTTTATCGAGGTAGGGCTTGGGCATGGTGATTTCGTCAAGCAGCGTCTGGGGTTGTGCATGAATATCGAGACAGTGCCTCGCAGGGTGCTTTCATCAAGCAATATCTGGGGCCGTGCACTATTATTCTCTGACATTTAGAGTGCGTTCATCATAGCAGGGGGGCCGCCTTTAGGAGGTTTGCATTTGGGCTAGACGCCGTATGAGGGACAATCATGGGACATGCCCTTGGCGTGAGCCTAGCAAACACAAAATCAGCCAACCAAAGCCTTCATGCGCCGTTCGTAGTCTCGGGGGTGAGCTCCAAGCATCTTATGCCCCTTGGGCACCCTAGGGGGGTATTTATAGAGGTAGGTGTGACGACCCAAGATCCGGATACCGAGAAGAATCCGATACCATTCGAATCCTGGCCCGCCGCCCACGAGCCAGGAGGGCTCGGAAGGGCTAAAAGGAGTGTGGAGGTACAAAGAAATGAGAAATAAGGCAGGACAATTCAGTAATTAATGGAAATAAGTAACTACTACAACAGGGTCCAGTCCAATAGAAAGTACAGTCTAAAGTAGTAAAACGTACCACATGTCAAGTGAACACTCGACCCGACGAGCTGGCAGCTAAGAACCTCCGAATAGCACCCTCGAACCTCGAGGAAGAACCGCCGCATCTGAAACGTAGGGGTGAGTCTCCTGTCACTGGCTTAGTAGGGATCCCGCGGAACCCCAACTGAGAACAACAGCAGCACGGAAAGCATTAACTACGAGAACAATAGTAGCAGTAGGAACAGTAAACACGGTGGCCGGTCAAAACTCGGCACTACAACTATTCCTACTGTACCGGTCAAGCAGAAAGAGGAATCCCGATCTCACCATCGGGAATCGGACCACACTAACAACACTCACCGAGGTAAAACCCACGGCAACTCCGCCGTAGAGGCCTGTCTCCTAGGACAAGGCCAACCTGGGCACGCTACCCAAGGTGCGACCCCGACCACCTGGTCGCGGATAAAACGCCGACAAGACGTAACCTCGGTAAAGCCACTAGCACCCTGGCTACTACCTTGAAAACACCGGACGGTCCAGAAAACCACGTCTCGTAGACGGGAAACGGAACCCGAAAATAGGAGAGTCACATCTCACGTGACAGGAGTACCTGCGCACCAGAAGTAAGGCCGGATGCGTCCACTGACGTCTTAGACCGCCCCTCAGGTGTCTCCCTCCGACCCAGCGGGAACTGAGACACTGTACAAGTAACCACAAAACAAGTGACTAGCTGGGGTCGCGCTCGTCAGCGCGGGTCCAACCGCCTCCAACCACGTGTGCACACACAGACCGTGCGTCCCTGGTCTGGCCCTCTGACCGGTTTTCCCCTCAACTGGACTCTGGCTGGTAGACGTGGGGCCCGACAGAAACCAGTCTAAAACCATCTCTCTCTGGGGTAGCCTCGCCACCACTCCCTGGTGGGACAACTCGCGTGTCGGAAGGCTACGACTAGTGGAGAGCCACTGGTGTGACCACTCTCCAAGGAGAAACTCTGAGAAACACGCACGCACCCTGCGCAAAAGTCGAGAAGAACCAAGTGGCATCAAGCCACTGGACTCTGAACAGTCCTCTAGACTCACTAAATCCAACGGTCCTTGAGTCACTAGACTCAGGGTCAAGACCGTCATACGCAACGGCACAACGCCGTTAATCTAGTCTAATCCCTAGGTCTAAAACCACGGTAGCACGAATACCAAGGTAGCTCACGAGCCGTCGAGACCATCCGCTCAGGGAGGGAACTCAAGGGACCTCCAGCCCCAGGTTGGGTGACTGGACTCACATTCAAAGGCTACACACATGGCCCACACGGAAAGCACAGAAGCATGATTCCTAAGGTATTGCACAAGCCGCCACGCCGATTTCCCATCCTAGGGAAAAGCGGGAAACCTCCAGCTCGAGGCTGGATGACTAGACTCACAGTCCAAGGCCGAATACATGGCCCACTCGGGAATCATCTTCCACAGAAACCCACGACATGCGGGGGAACCCCACCGCACTCACACCTATACACGGTGACTCGATCCCGCGTAACACAAATGCCCAGAACACACACCTATGGGCATGCTAATCGAGGTAACCCGGCACCTCCAAACACCCTAGAAACATGAACACGGAACTCACGGGGTGTCCGGGACACTCACGAGGCCGAAGTCGACCGCTGCGTCACAACCGGGTCGACCGGAGACCAACACAATGTGAAACCAACATCGCAGCACGGAAATCTCCTGGCAGTCTAACCCTAGACTGCCACGATGGCTAGCGGTCTAACTCTAGGCCGCTAAAGCAAGGCTAGCGGTCTAACACTGGACCACCACACCCTGAAACCACGTACCCATAGCAGTCTACCTTTGGACCGTGAAACAGAGCCTAACGGCCTATTACTGCACCGCCAACGGCCCTGGTGGTCTATCGTACGACCGCGAGGTCTAAACCGATATACACGGGGTTCTAGCGGTCTATCTCTGACCCGCTAAACCCTCGGAACACACAAAGCTTAAGCGGTCTTAGCGGTCTAACCCTGGACTGCCAAGGACCCTGGCGGTCTATCGCATGACCGCCAGCCTTGAACCGACACAGGGAGACCCCTAGCGGTCTACCCTTGGTCCGCTTGGTGCCCTTAGCGGTCTCTGGAACGACCGCTAAGGCGTCCCAAACCCGAAACGGCGGGAAACGCCCCAAAAACCCGATCCACGCCCCAGTCACCCCCGGGTGATGGGGAAACAAAGGGGAATCCATCCCCAAGCCTCCTAGCATGCATCTATGCCCTTAGATCGGTCAAAAACCTCACAAAACGGGAGATCCGGCTCACACCCCAAAAACATGGATTTTCCCCAAAATGCAAAAATAGGCCCTCTCGGCTCACCACGACCTACAAAACTCGCGGGAAAGGAAGAGCAAGAGCTGGGGGCCATCTCCCTACCTCCACCGAAGATTTCACGCCCCAAGGTCGCCGATCCGCGAAGAAATCACCACGAAACCCTCACCGGTTCACGAACTCGCACCCCAGCTTCCACGCGCCACCTGCTCTCGATCCTCGACCCGTTCCTAGTTCCTCGCCTCCTGCCATCGCCGCCTCACCCTCCTTCGCCACGGTCGGCCGCCCGGGGAGAGGGGGAGAGAAAGAGATGAGAGAGAGTGAGAAAGAGAGACTGGGGAGAGAGAAAGAGGTTAAAGGGTTAATATATAAAAAACCCCAAAATTCTACATATTCAGAAAAATACTAAAAATTACCTCCGCGATCCTTGAGAGGAGCACAACGCGCCAGTACTGTCCCAGAGTCAAAGAACGTCACGGTTTGCCCTGCACAGAGTTCCGAAGGCGCATCAGGGAAAAACATGTGTAAAACACAAAATACACTTCGAGACCTACAAAAATGATCCGAAAAATATCCGAAAAGTCCGGGGCGTTACAACAGGAGAGGGGTTTAGGCGGACCAAATTGAGGGGGTCAACTTGGTCCGCCTAAAGGGGGGGGGGTTTGGTAGGGTTGACCGGCCATTTTTGTAGTTGACTGGGCTTCTGAGAACACGATCGCCTAGGCGACCGCGTTCTTAGTGACACATTGGGTTTAAGAGGAGTTGACCGGGGGTTTGACCCCGCAAGAACGCGGTCGCCAAGGTGACCGCGTTCAAGAACGGGTAGTTTGGTCTGCGTAAAGGGTGTTTACGTAGGTTGGAAGGGCTGGGGGCTTCCTGGTTTGAGTAAACCTCCCCCTAAGGGGTTCAGATGGATCAGAATGGCTGGGATTGACCTGGAAGAGAGGGAAAGGTCATGTAGGGCCTACTGGGGGTTAAGACGGGCTGGAGCACAGAGTTTTAATGAGCTATAGTTGAGTGAGTCTGGGATTTATGTGGGTTGGAATGATTGGCTGGGTTCAGGGGTTTGAGTTGGTTGGGTGAGCTGGGACTTACGAGGGTCAGGTGGACTGGGTGAAGAGATAACTCACTTGAATCTGGCGCCGGGTCGGTCGAACTCAGTGTTCGCCCGTGCTCCATCTTGAACGTGGTGAACCCAGGTGTGATGTGACTTGCTAGATTCGCCGATATCAAGCCGCTTGCAGGAGGTGTGTCGGAAGTTGTTCCTTGCTTTTTCGTTATGCATCGCGTGACACGATGGGTTACTGGGAGTCTCGGGTTGGCTCGATAACTGAGGTGTTGGCATGATGATGCCGTTTGTCTTGTAGTCGGGGTGACCCCCGCTTCTTGGCAAAGAGCCATATGGAACATCAGGCCATTCTGAGCCCCGGGTTAACCCGATTGTTGAAGCGTCGACGGTGTGATACCGTATGCAGGGTGTCCGGGGGATCCCCGAATCTCTTCAGAGTGTCGCTGGATACGGCAGGTTGTCCCGAACCTTGGATCTGACTCGGTTATTGAGAAACTGACTGGTGTAGTGCCCTGTGCTCAGGGGCGATCCCCGGTTGTTATGTTGTGCCGCCTGACCCGACGACACGTCTCGATTTTTGAGCTCAACTCAGCTGGTAGAGCATCTTTGACATTGTGCCATTTTGCTCTGTTTAGGGAGTATTTCCCTATGCTTAATCCTCAATTAATTCGAGAAAATAAGTAGGTGCCAACAAATGCCCCCCACGGGGCGTGTGTTGGAGGCGAAGACGACGGCGTGCGGCCCGGGCGCCTTGAAGGCTTGATTTCTCCCGACCTTATTGGCATTGTGGGAGTTACTTGTTCTGAGAGTTGACGCTCCCGTTGCGATCTTTCATGCCACGATGGTATGTTTACAGAAGACCATTGAGCCTGGGAGGTTATAGAGCTGGATTCTGGAGAGATCTGAGTGGTTGGTGGGCATTTTACCGAAGCCGCTGAGGGCATGGAGCTGGTGGAGATGGCATGTATTGGATACACGCGTGGTGCTTGAAGTTGTAGCCCACTATCTGTGACTTGGGAATTCTGTTCCCATTTGTCTCACATGTTGGGCTTGTGGCAGAGGTATGCAGGGCCCACGTCATGGGAGTAATCTTGTCTGGACGCCGAACTCTCCATACAGGTGGTCACTTCGGCGGTTGATGGTGTGACTGAGATGGATGACAATGCCGAAGGCGAAGAGAGGCTAGGGGAGCCTGGTGTAACAATGCTCTTGGCTTTGTTGCCTGTGTCTGGGGGACCTATCTTGTGCAGCGGGCTTTGTAGATGTTCCGAGGAGAGGCGGCTCGGTGGAAAGGGCCCTCCCCTTTTAGAAATCTAAGACAAGGGATGCCAGGCCTGTCGAGCCCATCCCGCCTCGTAGGGTGCCGGGCGAGTAGTGGGAGACCCCTTGTGGCTCCCTTTTATTGGCTGAGGTTGCACTGGCGGGGGCCATGTCTTGACCCCAGAGGTGGACTCGGCGAGATATGTTGGCCTGGCGTTGTTGGGGATCAACCTCGGCATGGCCTGTTGATTTGGTGTTGCTGGCGGCTGGCCTCGGTGAGGCTTGTTGACCGTGTGTTACTAAGGGTCTGCCTTGGGGAAGCATGTCGGCCTGAGGTTGCTGGAGACCTGTCTCGGTGAGGCGCCTTGATCTGCGGTTGCTAGAGACCTGCCTTGGCGAGGCGTCTTGGTCTGAGGTTGCTGGAGACCTGTCTCGACGAGGCGTCTTGGTCTGAGGTTCCTGGAGACCTGCCTCGGCGAGGCGTCTTGGTCTGAAGTTGCTAGATTTGCCCCCAGAGAGGCGTGTTGGCTTGGAATCGTATTCGACCGATCCTCGCGAGGTATGGCCAAATGTTGATGCTGCCGGCTAACCGTCATGGTGAAATAGTCGAAGTCGAGGTCATCCGACCCTTTAAAAAGTACAATGACCACCAATGATGTTAAATGCATAATCATCGTAGCGTGGTGGATAGTACCTGTTAGTGTGATGGTTGACCGTCGAGGTGTATCGACTAGGAACTCCACTCGGCTGATTGCTGAGGTATATTGATTGGGAGCCTGTTGACAGATAAAATATGAACAAAGATAAAGATGAGACCAGACCAGCAACGAAGACTAGAAGATTTCTGCAAAATCAAAATTGAGGGAGAGCCCTCACCATCAACCATCTACCCGGCTGAAGCCTTTTCCGGCCAAGTTGATGTCCGGTTTCGTCATCGTCCAAACGGCGACACTGATGAAATAGCAGTCACTTGACTGATGAGACCTCCTATCACGCTTTAACAAGAGCTATATTACTGCCTCGTCCGGAAGTCTACAGGTAACATATCCGACTAAGTCAGATGTTAACTTGTTGACGGATGAGATATAAGCAAAGACAAAGATGAAATCAGAACCGGTAAATGAAGATTATGAAAACCTCTGCAAAGTCGTAACGGAAGAAGAACCTTCTCCATGGGCTATATATACCTAGCTGAAGTCTTCTCAGGCTAAAGCTGATATCCGGTTTTGTCATCATGCGGGTGACAATGCTGATGAAATGATGTCCTGTTCTGTCATCGTTCAGGTGACGATGCTGATGAAATCCCAGTCCACTGACTGATGAAGGTCTCCATAATCCCACTAAGACCCGGGTCCACCAACAAAAGGCCTGCTGTGGTTCTAGTATATTCAGGGAGACAGCAAGTCCATGTGAAGCCTTAAAAAAGGCCCTAAATGGGCCTATGAAATGGGCTCACGAAGGTGGCGCCGAGATACTCTACGGATGTCCAGCGCGCCGGGAGCTGCTGCACTCGACAGATGCGCGCCGTGAAGATGAAAAGTCACGCCGACTCCCATCTGCCGAGAGGTGAGGAGGGGCTGGGTCTATATAAACCCACTCACTCGAAGAAGAAAAGAAGAGGTCGGCAACCTCATCCAGAAAGAAAGAGGGCTCGAAGAGGCCGACAACCTCATCCAGAAAGAAAAAAAAAAGGAGAGAAGAGACCACCAGACCAGAAGAGACCAACAGAGAGAGAGAGCCTCCTCCGCTGAGAAAAGAAAGAAGAGATCAATCCGAAGAGAAAGAGAAGAAGAGGAAGCTCCAGGTGGGCAGGCAGTTGGGGAGGGAGAGGAGTCAATGCTCCGCCCTCCCCCCATGTTTTCTTTTCCTCTTCATGTAATCTTACGAGTTTTATCTCGATTCATCGTATGTAACCGGGATATCCCGGCCTCTGTTCATCTCCCTTTCCCTCACTCCCTCCTTGTGATTGGTGTGAGCCTAGGAACGATGTGATGAAATGAAATGCTACAATGGCCCGTTTGGGCGCTGGGTAATTGAAATATCTGCCATCTATCTTTTCATCTGCCGCTATGTCTTTCCTTCATATGTTTTCATTTTTAGCTCAACTGAAGCGCACCTGATTCTCTGAGGGGTTTTCGGGCTCAGTTGTCTTCAACAGAATAAATGTAGCTCTAGTTATACCGATGTCCCTCGCCATTCGTCGTCGTTTGCATAGAGCCTCCCAGGCTTGCCCCAGGGCCAGAGACAGACCATCTCTTGGCTTCTGGGGCAGTCTGCAACCGATATTGGCAATAACTCCGACGGCCTGCTCGAAATCCCCTTTCCACAGGAATAAGTAAGCTACTTCGATGGATTGATACTGAGGGTTTTTTTTTAATACGATTCCAGTATGAATAGTTCCATCAGGGTCATCCCTGGGGCCAGAGACAGCCATCTCTTGGCTCCCAGGGTGACCAAAGATGCCAGCAAATGATCCCCTGAGGGTCAATAATATATGACGACTCAAAGCCTCCCCTCCAGTAATTGGCTTCTCCGATTCCCTTCGAACCCAGCCCATCTTTGGTAAATTAAATCCATGTCCAAGTAAATCCAAACTGAATCCTTGCCTGAAACCCCCCAGGATTCCCCCCAATCAGGACTGAAATCCAAGAGAACCCAAAACAGAGCCTCCGGAACCCTCTTCGGGTCTTCTCGGCGCCTCTATGGGGTTCCCGGCGCCAAATGGCTCGGGAACAGTGTTTTCATCTTGGCGCGGTCACCACCGCGCCGAGAGCCATGGGGGCGCACCGAGAAGCCCTCGCGCCGGGAACCTCCATCCCCTTCCAGCTGCGCCGATAACCTAGCTCTCATCCTTTATACACCCCTTGGCTGCTTCGTCCACTTATCCTGAGGCATTCCTGAGTCGTCATATGCACCCCCGGAGATAAATTATCTGAGGATTGACCTCCCCTATATTCTTATGTCCCTAACTGGATTCACGTGCAACCCCGTGGGTCTGGCAAACCCTGTCTCTATATGGGTTTCGTCAGTCTCCGAGAAGGGGGATAGCGACCGATGCTAGAGACATGTACAGTCTCCTTGAGCCTTAGTGCTCTCTCTTACCTTCCGGCTCTCATCCCGACACTCTGTGGATGTCAGCCTATTCCCACCTGGGCATAATCCAAATTAAGGGAAAATGCTGCCGAAACATCGATTGATGCTTTAACCCCCCTACATGGCCCCCCCAGGCTCGATCTATTTTTTGTAACCCCGTTAACCAAAGGAGCTCTGCCACTGCATGGGCTCTGATGGCCTTAAGGGGATATTAGAATAGTGCTGCAAGCACGTACATAGGTCAGGGGTCCAATACCCCTTTACTTTTGACTTTCACCCCGGCACTCCGTGGGTGATTGTCTATCTTTCCCTGGCAAATGCCAAGTCTGGGGGAGGTGCTGCCAAAATTCTCCCAGGGACAGGCACTTGAAGACACATGACAGCATGAGACCAACAAAAAAAAAAGAGAATAATGATAATGTTGATGTTATTATCTTGCCCGCCTTCCTGGCTCTGGTATGAAACCCAATTTGCGCATATGAATATATGATTGCCTCTCGAGACCTCCTATTTTGGCGTTTAATCAAGGGTTGTCCTTCCTTGGAAGGGCGTAATTAACGTCATAGCCTTTATGGTATGACGGACTTTCGGTCCCGACTCGGACCTCACAATCGACTGACCAAGTCAGATCGAGCGCACAATGAAATCGTCACTCCGGTGACTGGCACGCCTAACAAATCCAAAAAAATCCAAATATAAAAATAAAAATAAGATGAAAATAAAACCATTCCCACAAGCTGGCACGCCCGGTGGGACCGAGTCTCCCTTCATCTCTACGCCAAAATAGGAGGCCCGGCGGCCCCTCTTAAATTCTAACTGTGTGCTAATCCTATTTCCAGGAACTAAAATGATGAGTGGATTCGCCTCCCTCCACTTCGGCCAGCATGTCGTTGATGCTTATGTTCGCGAGGGCTACCTGGCAGTGCCCACGATGTTCGGGTCTATGCCCCATGCTATCGGGTCGCCCAACTGCTTGGGCCTCATCTTCACCGACCTACTGGAGGTTGCTGACAAAAAATAAGGCACTGTTGCAGGTGCCCCGATGAAGACTGCTGATGAGAAGGAAAGCTTACCAGAAAGGACGGCCCCGATAGTCGTCGCCTGCTTTGCCCACCATGTGGAAAGGAGGGACGCGGTCCCCGCTGCTGCCCAAAAAGGGAGAAGAGGTAACCGGAGGAGCCAGTATGCTGCTACCAGCCGTCGTATTTCAAATCCTGGAAAGACAATGATGATGGGAGATGTTAGGGTGAACCTCAATGGTCGCCCCAAAGACGTCCGGCCGGACAGGGTTGTCCTGACCATCCATACCAACAACAAGTTCCAAATTCTAGCCACTAGGAGGGCCAAGTGGGAAACTGATGAGAGGAAGCCGCTGGCGCCCAAGCCAGCAAGATATAAACAGATATGGAGGCCGAAGAAGATACAGAGCTAGATTCCGGCTCAAGAGCAAGGTGCCACTGCTATCCACCCTGAAGCCAGAGTCAGGAGAGATGAGAAAAGAAAAGAAGAGACTACTGCCATCCGCCCCAGAGCAGGTGGCAGAAGATGGGAAAGAAAAGAAAATACCACTGTCATCCGCCCCAGAGCTGGAGGCAGAAGATGTCAGAAGAAAGAAGAATATGCCGCTATTATCCGCCCCAGGACTGGGAGCAGGAGATGAGAAGAAAGAAAAGAAGATGTTGCTGTCATTCACCCCAGACTAGGGGCAGAGGAAAAGAAAATACTACTGTCATTCACCCCAGGGCTGGGGGCAGAAGGAGAGAAGATGTCATTGCCACTCGGCACGAAGGGGGGGGACAATATATACTGCCAAAGGGAAGAACAAAGAAGAATGGAAGATCCAGCCTATGCTGCTATTCCAAAGAGACTGAAGGCCTGCGCCAGACAGGCTGATATCTTCAAATAATCCAAGTCGGAGCATTTGGCTGCCCAAATTTCAAGGCTGGCTTATCAGCCAAAGATCGAAGAGAGGCTGCTGCCCCGATCAGATCTACAAAGGCATAGCCAAGAAGAAATGAACCAGGTGGTTCAAGACTACTTCCACTGTCTAGGGAGCCCCTCCCTAGGGCAGCAAAGATTGTCTAGTACCTTGGGCACCCTGCATGAGAAAGATGAAACCCCAGAAGATGTGGCGTTTGGAGTCTCATCCTCAGACTCCAACGACTATGAGGATGGCCGTAGGGTCAGACATCGAGAAGACAGCCCCAAGGGGGAAGAAGCAAAAGAAAGGACTTCAGTCTTTGACCGCCTCACATATCCGAGTCGGGTCAGAAGGAAAGTCCACAGCTGAAAGGGAAAGATGCAGATTTTTGCCTGCAATATGACCAGTGTCACCGGGAAATATAACACACTGCCAAACCAGCCTGAAGAGCTGATTAAATTGGCACACAGGCCAAATGCCGTCACAAGAAGAAGCCGAGCAGCGAAAGAAAAGATAATGGCTGCCGATGAAGCTCAAGAAGTCACTATGATGATAGTCAATGTAGTGACTGCAGAAGAAGAATACAACCCTCTGGGTGTTTCCATTGTAGAAATATCGGGAGAAATACAGATCCTGACAACCCTGGATCCCATGATCCAGATGATGTTAAAAAGATATCAGCAGGGGATTGACTCCCTCAGAAGACAGCTCAATGAAAGAGGCGAGCATACACCTATCTCCAAGCATGCTGAGCCAGCTGGGCAGACTTCCAGCTCGATAGGGGTGGCCTCTCCGGTCCATCCCGCTCAAAGTGACAAAGGCAAGGCGCCGAGTCAACCTTCTCTACAACAAGCGGCAGCTCAGCCCTTTGCATCTCAAATGCAGCCTGCCGTGCCTGCTCTGCATACAACAATTATGACAACCCCCTTTAGCTGGCAGCGGGCACACTTCTTCCCGGAGCCCATAGATCCGGATGTGGCTGGCAAGTTGATGATAGAAAAAATTATTGAAATGAAGCTGTCCGAAAGGACTGGGCATTCCAGTACCTATGATGTTTATAAGGTACCATATCCTGCGCATTATGCTGCTAAGAAACTACCACCAGGCGTCAGCAAGCTGCCGAAATTTTGAAAAATTCAATGGCCAGGGCTCCCCCAAAGAGCATATAGCCTACTATACAACAATTATGGGCGACCTGGCATCTGATGAATCCTACCTCCTGAAATTCTTCGGCTCGTCCCTTATAGGGTTAGCCTTTGAATGATACTTTGGCCTACCGGCTGGGTCAGTGACTGATTGGCCCGATATGCAGCTGAAATTCCGAGACAGATTTCATATTACAGAAAGAGAAATCACAATAGCCGAGCTATATGCAACAAAGCAGAAGCAAGATGAGACCGCTCTGGATTATATAAAAAGATGGAGGAATCTCGCCATGAGATGCAGGCGGCCTCCGCATCAGGAGGACGCCGTCCAAATTTGCAAGCAGAATCTTTGGCGGGAGACTCTCGAAAGAATGATTGGAATGGAGATAAGGTCGTTTGACCGACTAAACAATGCCGTGGCGGAGGTCGACGCCTTCCTCTCCAGTGGTCCTTCAATTGCTACTGCTGTATACCATAAAGCTAGATCGGCTGATAAACGGCCCATGCCTGCAGAAGTCGGTACAATAGACTTCAAGATGTTTGAGCAACAAAAAGATAAAGAAAAAGGCATTACCCGCCCTCCTCCCGCCGGACCGGCTGATCAGAAGGATGGCCCCGCTCTGCGAGCCAGAATGAGCAAGCCTTATTCCTTTCCTAAGGAAAATACTCGGCTCCTGTTTGAATGGGCCACCCAATTTGACAAAATTGTCCTTCCAGATCCAAAGAGACCTGATGATGCCAAAAGAAAAGATGACCCCCGCTTCTGCCCATATCACCAGGCGTTGGGTCATCCCATTGAAGATTGCTATGTATTCAAAGATGTTATTGAAAGAATGATTAAGAAAGGGGAACTATAGCTGGGTGAATATGGAGTGGACCCGCCACGCCCGCATGAGTTGCCTGAGCTAAAAAGAGCAGTAAATATGATATCCCTATACCGGCAATTGCCTAAAGGGGTGTCAAAAGCCTGTGCAAATGGCACCGACGGACCTGTCCTGCGGGAGCATGTCAAATCCCCGGGCCTGATGAAGAAAATGAAAAGTGAATCAAAAGTGCCAGATGTGCTAGATAACCCCTTAGGGGTGCAGATGCCGACCACCAAAAGGAAGGAAAAAGTAGATGCGAAGAAATACGAGGAGGGACAAAGTCTTCTCCTGTAACATGCTGTCGGTCTCACCCGGCAATGGCCAGACTCTCAAAGAAGATGATGAAGAGATATGCTCCGCACCGATAAGGTCAAAGCAAGCCAAAGCTTCAGTCTCCCGTCATGATGATAAAACTAGGGAGAAGTATAGGCACCTCCCGTCACCAAAAGAAGAAGCATGCTACCCCACTCCTCCTCCATATGGAGGCATAAGGGCAAATATGTCAATCTCTGAAAGCCTGGACGCGTCTGTCGTCTTTAATAGAACACCGCCCGTCCCTCCTAAGATCGGGACAGGGGGCAACGTTCTTGGCCTTGCCATGATGACAGAATTATATGAAAAATTGCAAGAAGTTGAAGTGCTGCAGAGCAAGTTGAATGAAATGGGTTGTCATATACCTGGTCTGCACTCAAATCCACCAATTTTGGCAGTGACGGGTGGGCCCAAAATAGAACAGATGAGGGAAATGAAACCTGCCAAGGAAGAAATTACTAAGGCAGAACTGTATGAGACTAAACAAGGGGCTGATGACACCCTGCTCTGGGGCAGATGTATACCAAGAAAAAAAAAAGAGAAAAAAATGATGATGATGAAGGATGCCAATGATACCCCTTCCTGGGGGCAGATGTACATACAAAAAAAAAATGATAAGGGATGCAGATGATACCTTGTTCTGGGGGCAGATGTATTAACACACACAAAAAATGATGAAGGGTATGGATGATACCCCGTCTTGGGGGCACATGTGGGTAAAAAATGATGATAAAAATGATGAAATAAAAAATATGGATGGTACTCCCATTTGAGGGGTGATGCACATCAAAAAAAAATGAAATGACAAAGATGATGAAATGATGGAAGATACAGATGATACCCCATTTTAAGGAGGGGGATGCATATCAAAAAAAAAGAAAAAAGAAGAAAATAGGAAGAAAAAATGATGATTATGAGATGATGAAAGTTCCAAATGGTACCCCATCCCGGGGGTAGATGTATGCCAAACAATGAGAAATATTGATGGTATCCCGTTCTTGGGACAAATGTACGTCAAAAGGATGATGGAAGACACACATGGTTCCCCATTCTAGGGGTAAATGTATGAAATGTCAATGGCGGCATGCATGGCCGTTGCTAGATATGCTCACCCCTTTAAAAGGGGCAATGATCACTTATGGCAATGATGAATAAGAGCATTGACCTTTCAAGGGCCATCCTGTCGCAGACTCTTACACTGCACGTCTGCTGCTGATGTTAGGGACTATCCAAATGATGGAATCCCAGATGGCAATGAACAATGAATGATGGATCGATGAAGAATAATGGAAGCTCGCCTAACCATCGACATTCAGGTCAACAGATGCTCACAAATATGGATTGCCAGTATGGCCAGCTAAGAGAAATCAAAATTCTAGCTATCGGTGCCCAGGCCGACAGATATTCTACCATCGGCACTCAAGCCGACCAATGTTCAAAGATTGCCAGAGAAAAGTCAACAGAATCAGTGATATGCAAAGATGTAGATATCCAGCTGATCAGAGCCACATTAACAATGAAGCCTACCCTTCCAGCGAATGGCTTCATGCCCGAGCTGCCATACACATCTCTGAATCAATTCAGACCCTTCTGTCTAGATGGATGATGAAATCCTATTCCTTTGCGTTAATGTTAAACCCCAACATTGACGATGAAACATACGTTTCCGGCGAACGGCTTCATGCCCAAGCTGCTATCCATCAACATTAATTCAGACCTTCCATCTGGATTGCATGATGAAACCCCACCCTTTTCTTGGTCTAGTGGCACTCCGCCCTAGCCGAGCTACCTTTTCTTGGTCTAGCGGCACTCCGCCTTAGCCGAGCTACCCTTTTTCTTGGTCTAGCGGCACTCCGCCCTAGCCGAGCTACCCTTTCTTGGTCTAGCGACACTCGCCCTAGCCGAGCTACCCCTTTCTTGGTCTAGTGGCACTCCGCCCTAGCCGAGCTACCCTTTCTTGGTCTAGCGGCACTCCGCCCTAGCCGAGCTACCCTTTTCTTGATCTAGCGGCACTCCGCCCTAGCCGAGCTACCCTTTTCTTGGTCTAGCGGCACTCCGCCCTAGTCGAGCTACCTCTTTCTTGGTCTAGCGGCACTCCGCCCTAGCCGAGCTACCCTTTTCTTGGTCTAGCGGCACTCCGCCCTAGCCGAGCTACCTCTTTCTTGGTCTAGCGGCACTCCGCCCTAGCCGAGCTATCCTTTTCTTGGTCTAGTGGCACTCCGCCCTAGCCAAACTATCCTTTTCTTGGTCTAGCGACACTCCGCCCTAGCCGAGCTACCCTTTTCTTGGTCTAGTGGCACTCCGCCCTAGCCGAGCTACCCTCTTTCTTGGTCTAGCGGCACTCCGCCCTAGCCGAGCTACCCTTTTCTTGGTCTAGCGGCACTCCGCCCTAGCCGAACTACCCTTTTCTTGGTCTAGCGGCACTCCGCCCTAGCCGAGCTACCCTTCTCTTGGTCTAGCGGCACTCCGCCCTAGCCGAACTATCCTTTTTCTTGGTCTAGCGGCACTCCGCCCTAGCCGAGCTACCCTTTCTTGGTCTAGCGGCACTCCGCCCTAGCCGAGCTACCCTTCTCTTGGTCTAGCGGCACTCCGCCCTAGCCGAGCTACCCTTCTCTTGGTCTAGCGGCACTCCGCCCTAGCCGAACTATCCTTTTCTTGGTCTAGTGGCACTCCGCCCTAGCCGAGCTACCCTTTTTCTTGGTCTAGTGGCACTCTGCCCTAGCCGAGCTACCCTTTTCTTGATCTAGCGGCACTCCGCCCTGGCTGAGCTACCCTTTTCTTGGTCTAGCGGCACTCCGCCCTAGCCGAGGTACCTCTTTCTTGGTCTAGCGGCACTCCGCCCTAGCCGAGCTACCCTTTTCTTGGTCTAGCGGCACTCTGCCCTAGCCGAGCTACCCTTTTCTTGGTCTAGCGGCACTCCGCCCTAGCCAAGCTACCCCTTTCTTGGTCTAGCGGCACTCCGCCCTGGCCGAACTACCCTTATCTTGATCTAGTGGCATTCCGACCTGTCACCCTCTAAAAAAAAAGAGAATAAAAGAAAGTAAAAATGGGGTTAAAAATAGAGATATCTCGCCAGACTTGCTCCTATATTAGGAACAAGTGCAAAAATGGCCCAAAACCCAGCTGTGGTGAAAACCCGAAAGGGCACTGCAGGCAAAATCGGGTACCCCGCCACTTGAAAACCTGAAAGGGGGCGCGGGCAAAAGCAAGAGGGGGCTGGCTCTGGTGAAAACCCGAAAGGGCGCTTAAGCCAATAACGTGGTAATTTAAAGTTCCCTTTTTCACCCTTCCTGATAAAAATCTGAGAAGGACGATCATCATAAAGTCCCACCGGAAATCTTGTCCAACAATTTCTTGTCCCTTGTCATCATCGACAAGATCGGCCGGTTTGTTTCTTTAACCTGGACTCTTCGTCCCTGTTAAGCTAGTCTACATTCTTGGCAGCAGCTTCATGCCTGGGCCGCCATCCACCGCATGTCCCACTGATGATGAAACCCCGTTGATCGCAAGGCATATTTCCTCGATCAATGCTAAAAAGCCCACCTCGGAATAGACCTTCCGTCTGTTCTAATAAAACATTTCCACTTGTTTTTGTCTAAGATCCACCACGATGAATCCCATCCAGTCTAGATCTTACATCTATTCTGATAAAACCTACCATACGTCCCGCCGTGATGAAACCTGCTGTTGATCGATTGGCGCACTGCCCGATCAACGATGAAATCTGTTTGGTTTAGACCTTACGTCTATCCCGATGAAACATATGAAATCCTTGCATTGGTATGAACCCAATACCGATGATGAAACCCGCTATTGGTCGATTGGCACACTGCCCAATCAATGATGAAACCTATCCAGTTTAGACCCTACGTCTATCCTGATGAAGCCCATGAAATCCTTGCTTCGATATAGACCCAATATCGATGATAAGAGTAGCTACTAATGGAGCGGTACGCTGCCTGACCAATGCTAAAACCCGTCCGGAGTAGACTTTTCGTCTGCTCTGATGAAGATGCTACCCACATTCTCAAAGTCAATCTGGACCTTCTGTCTGGATGGATGATGAAATCCTATTCCCTTGCGTTGATGGTAATCCCCACATCAACGATGCAGCCAGGCTCCCGGCAAACGGCTTCGCGCCTAAGCCGCAAAACACACTCAAGTCGACCCAGGCTTTCCGCTTAGGTGGACGATGAAACCATATGCCCCTTGCATTGGTGTTGGCACCCACATCAATGATGATACATACACAAGCTGAGCACATGGATTACAAAGCCAAAGTCAAAAAAAAAGAGACAAAATGGGGGCTAAAAATAGAGATGCCCCGCCAGACTTGTTCAGGCACTTTGAGCAAGGGAAAAAATGGCCAAAACCCAGCTGTGGTGAAAACCCGAAAGGGCACTACAGGCAAAATCGGGTACCCCGCCACGTGAAAACCTGAAAGGGCGCGTGGGCAAAAGCAAGAGGGGGATGGCTCCGGTGAAAACCCAAAAGGGCACTTGGGTCGGTAATGTGGTGATTCAAAAGTTTCATGCCAACCGGCACGCTGCCTTCACCTCCCCTTCACTTATGAATCCTTCCGTTGGTCAGCTGGCTCCACGCCCCACCGATGATAAAACCTTTCCAGGGCAGACCTTACGTTTACCCTGATGAAATCTACATACCCTCTTGCAAATGTCCCACCGATAATGAAACCCATCACCATTCTGATAAAGCCTGGCCAGCTCAGACCTTACGTCTGTCCTGATGAAACTCTTAGACCTTCCCTTGATCGATCGGCATCTCACCCGATCGATGATGAAACCCTATCCAGTCTAGACCTTACGTCTATTCTGATGAAACCTATGAAACTTTTTTGCATCGATATAAACCCAATATCGATGATGAAACCAGTTATTGATCGACCGGCACCTCGCTCGATCAATGATGAAACCCTGTCCAGTTTAGACCTTACGTCTATTCTGATGAAACTTATGAAATCCTTGCGTAGATATAAACCCAATATCGATGATGAAACCATCTATTGATCGACCGGCGCATCGCCTGATCAATGACGAAACCCTACCTAGTCTAGACCTTACGTCTATTCTGATGAAACCTATGAAACTTTTTTGCATCGATATAAACCCAATATCGATGATGAAACCAGTTATTGATCGACCGGCACCTCGCCCGATCAATGATGAGACCCTACCCAGTCTAGACCTTACGTCTATTCTGATGAAACCTATGAAATCCTTGCGTCGATATAAACCCAATATCGATGATGAAACCAGCTATTGATCGACCGGCGCATCACCCGATCAATGACGAAACCCTACCCAGTCTAGACCTTATGTCTATACTGATGAAACCTATGAAACTCCTTGCGTCGATATGAGCCCAATATCGATGATGAAACCAACCACTAATCGACTGGCACCTCGTCCGATCAGTGATGAAACCATGTCCAGTTTAAACCCTACCCAGTCTGGACCTTACGTTCATTCTGATGAAAACACAAACTCTCCTTGCATCGATATAAACCCAGTATCGATGATAAAACCAGCTGTTGATCGACCGGCACCTCGCCCGATCAATGATGAAACCCTGCCAGTTTAGACCTTTCATCTATTCTGATAAAATTTAAACTCTTCTTTGCATCGATATAAACCCAGTATCGATGATGAAACCAACTGTTGATCGACCGGCACCTCGCCCGATCAATGATGAAACCCTGCCAGTTTAGACCTTTCGTCTATTCTGATGAAACTTATAACACTTTCTTTGCATCGATATAAACCCAGTATCGATGATGAAATCGGCTGTTGATCGACCGACACCTCGCCCGATCAATGATGAAACCCTGCCAGTTTAGACCTTTCATCTATTCTGATGAAACTTATTAAACTCTTCCTTGTATTGGTATGAACCCAATATCGATGATGAAACCAGCTATTGGTCGACTGGCGCCTCGCCCGATCAATGATGAGATCCTGCCAGTTTAGACCTTTTGTCTATTCTGATAAAGTTTAAACTCTTCTTTGCATCGATATAAACCCAATATCGATGATGAAACCAACTGTTGATCGACCGGCACCTCACCCGATCAATGATGAAACCCTCCCAGTTTGGACCTTACGTCTATTCTGATGAAACTTATAAAACTCTCTTTGCATCGATATAAACCCAATATCGATGATGAAACCAACTGTTGATCGACCGGCACCTCGCCCGATCAATGATGAAACCCTGCCAGTTTAGACCATTCGTCTATTCTGATGAAACTTAAACTCTTTTTTTTGCATCGATATAAACTCAATATCGATGATGAAACCAGCTGTTGGTCGACTGGCACCTTACCCGATTAATGATGAAACCCTGCCGGGATAGACCTTACGTCTGTTCTGATGAAACTACATATCCTTTCATGTCCCACCCGCTATGAACGTACCCAGTTTAGACCTTACGTCTATTCTGATGAAGCTTAAACTCCTTTGCATCGACATAAACCCAATGTCGACGATGAAACCATGTACCGGTCGGTTGGCACATCGCCACGGTCGGCTTTGAGGAACGGACCTCTCGTCTGTTCCAGATGCTCCTCTAGAACCCCTCTTGTCTACACTCTCGCAGGATGCTATGGCCTAAAAACATGTCTTCCATTAACCAACAAGTCCGGCAAAGGCAGTCCCACCGGATACCGACACGCGGCGGAGCGAGTCCCCCATTCTCTCCCTAAGAGGATGGACGCTCTCTGCTGAACACGGGTCATCCGCATAAAGACTGTTGAAACCGCCATTCTCCCACATGAAGGAAATAACAACACATGAAGTCAGATGTACAGCCAATCGGGGCTCAAAACCGACAGGTACAAGATGTACAGCCAATCGGGGCTCAAAACCGACAGATACAAGATGTACAGCCAATCGGGGCTCAAAACCGACAGATACAAGACGTCCAGCCAATCGGGGCTTAAAGCCTACAGATGCCCAAATATGCCGTCAATCAGGGCTCAAAATCGACAGATGTCAGATGTGCCAGTTGATCATGGCTCAAGCCGATAGATGTTCAGCTGATCGAGGCTCAAGCCAAGAAGATCATGCCAGGATGAAATCCCAGTATGGGGATACTGCCAAGCTATAACTGAAAGAATGAGTCAATAGCATTGAGCTAAAGATGCACCTGCGGACACCGTGCCACTTATTCTGCATTTACGCCGTCTGCAGGTGGGGGGCATTTGTTGACAGATAAAATATGAACAAAGATAAAGATGAGACCATACCAGCAACGAAGACTGGAAGATTTCTGCAAAATCAAAATTGTGGGAGAGCCCTCACCATCAACCATCTACCCGGCTGAAGCCTTTTCCGGCCAAGCTGATGTCCGGTTTCGTCATCGTCCAAACGGCGACACTGATGAAATAGCAGTCACTTGACTAATGAGACCTCCTATCACGCTTTAACAAGAGCTATATTACTGCCTCGTCCGGAAGTCTACAGGTAACATATCCGACTAAGTCAGATGTTAACTTGTTGACGGATGAGATATAAGCAAAGACAAAGATGAAATCAGAACCGGTAAATGAAGATTATGAAAACCTCTGCAAAGTCGTAACGGAAGAAGAACCTTCTCCATGGGCTATATATACCTAGCTGAAGTCTTCTCAGGCTAAAGCTGATATCCAGTTTTGTCATCATGCGGGTGACAATGCTGATGAAATGATGTCCTGTTCTGTCATCGTTCAGGTGACGATGCTGATGAAATCCCAGTCCACTGACTGATGAAGGTCTCCATAATCCCACTAAGACCCGAGTCCACCAACAAAAGGCCTGCTACGGTTCTAGTATATTCAGGGAGACAGCAAGTCCATGTGAAGCCTTAAAAAAGGCCCTAAATGGGCCTATGAAATGGGCTCATGAAGGTGGCACCGACATACTCTACGGATGTCCAGCGCGCCGGGAGCTGCTGCACTCGACAGATGCGCGCCGTGAAGATGAAAAGTCACGCCGACTCCCATTTGCCGAGAGGTGAGGAGGGGCTGGGTCTATATAAACCCACTCACTCGAAGAAGAAAAGAAGAGGCCGGCAACCTCATCCAGAAAGAAAGAGGGCTCGAAGAGGCCGGCAACCTCATCCAGAAAGAAAGAAAAAAAAAGGAGAGAAGAGACCACCAGACCAGAAGAGACCAACAGAGCGAGAGAGCCTCCTCCGCTGAGAAAAGAAAGAAGAGATCAATCCGAAGAGAAAGAGAAGAAGAGGAAGCTCCAGGTGGGCAGGCAGTTGGGGAGGGAGAGGAGTCAATGCTCCGCCCTCCCCCCATGTTTTCTTTTCCTCTTCATGTAATCTTACGAGTTTTATCTCGATTCATCGTATGTAACCGGGATATCCCGGCCTCTGTTCATCTCCCTTTCCCTCACTCCCTCCTTGTGATTGGTGTGAGCCTAGGAACGATGTGATGAAATGAAATGCTACAATGGCCCGTTTGGGCGCTGGGTAATTGAAATATCTGCCATCTATCTTTTCATCTGCCGCTATGTCTTTCCTTCATATGTTTTCGTTATTAGCTCAACTGAAGCGCACCTGATTCTCTGAGGGGTTTTCGGGCTCAGTTGTCTTCAACAGAATAAATGTAGCTCTAGTTATACTGATGTCCCTCGCCGTTCGTCGTCGTTTGCATAGTGCCTCCCAGGCTTGCCCCAGGGCCAGAGACAGACCATCTCTTGGCTTCTGGGGCAGTCTGCTACCGATATTGGCAATAACTCCGACGGCCTGCTCGAAATCCCCTTTCCACAGGAATAAGTAAGCTACTTCGATGGATTGATACTGAGGGTTTTTTTTAATATGATTCCAGTATGAATAGTTCCATCAGGGTCATCCCTGGGGCCAGAGACAGCCATCTCTTGGCTCCCAGGGTGACCAAAGATGCCAGCAAATGATCCCCTGAGGGTCAATAATATATGACGACTCAAAGCCTCCCCTCCAGTAATTGGCTTCTCCGATTCCCTTCGAACCCAGCCCATCTTTGGTAAATTAAATCCATGTCCAAGTAAATCCAACCTGAATCCCTGCCTGAAACCCCCGAGGATTCCCCCCAATCAAGACTGAAATCCAAGAGAGCCCAAAATAGAGCCTCCGGAACCCTCTTCGGGTCTTCTCGGCGCCTCTATGGGGTTCCCGGCGCCAAATGGCCCGGGAACAGTGTTTTCATCTCGGCGCGGTCACCACCGCGTCGAGAGCCATGGGGGCGCGCCGAGAAGCCCTCGCGCCGGGAACCTCCATCCCCTTCCAGCTGCGCCGATAACCTAGCTCCCATCCTTTATACACCCCTTGGCCGCTTCGTCCACTTATCCTGAGGCATTCCTGAGTCGTCATATGCACCCCCGGAGATAAATTAACTGGGGATTGACCTCCCCTATATTCTTATGTCCCTAACTGGATTCACGTGCAACCCCGTGGGTCTGGCGAACCCTGTCTCTATATGGGTTTCGTCAGTCTCCGAGAAGGGGGATAGCGACCGATGCTAGAGACATGTACAGTCTCCTTGAGCCTTAGTGCTCTCTCTTACCTTCCGGCTCTCATCCCGACACTCTGTGGATGTCAGCCTATTCCCCCCTGGGCATAATCCAAATTAAGGGAAAATGTTGCCGAAACATCGATTGATGCTTTAACCCCCCTACATGGCCCCCCCAGGCTCGATCTATTTTTTGTAACCCCGTTAACCAAAGGAGCTCTGCCACTGCATGGGCTCTGATGGCCTTAAGGGGATATTAGAATAGTGCTGCAAGCATGTACATGGGTCAGGGGTCCAATACCCCTTTACTTTTGGCTTTCACCCCGGCACTCCGTGGGTGATGCCAAGTCCGGGGGAGGTGCTGCCAAAATTCTCCCAGGGACAGGCACTTGAAGACACATGACAGCATGAGACCAACAATAAAAAAAGAGAATAATGATAATGTTGATGTTATTATCTTGCCCGCCTTCCTGGCTCTGGTATGAAACCCAGTTTGCGAACATGAATATATGATTGCCTCTCGAGGCCTCCTATTTTGGCGTTTAATCAAGGGTCGTCCTTCCTTGGAAGGGCGTAATTAACGTCATAGCCTTTATGGTATGACGGACTTTCGGTCCCGACTCGGACCTTACAATCGACTGACCAAGTCAGATCGAGCGCACAATGAAATCGTCACTCCGGTGACTGGCACACCTAACAAATCCAAAAAATCCAAATATAAAAATAAAAATAAGATGAAAATAAAACCATTCCCATAGAGCCCCGATCGGCTGGTTGCTGAGGTATATTGACTGGGAGCCACGATCGACTGATCACTGAGGTATATTGACTGGGAGCCCCGATTGGCTGATCACTGGGGTGCCGCTGAAGGGATTGTCGTTGGCCGACCATTGAGGTTTAATGATCGGAGAGTGTTATAGACCGACCCTCGGGGGCGCGTTGGTCTAGGGTTACTATGGATGGGCCTTCGAGGCATATCTGTCTGTAAGGCATCTTGACTGGTTCATGTGGTTGTATTTGTAGATCCGCCTGTGAGGTGAAGTGGCATACTGTTTGAGACCGGGAACTGGATACTGAAAGTCTACCTGAATAAGGCGTACTGACCTGTTGTTGGCAACTAAAAGTCGGAGGCTGGAAACCTAGATATTTAGACTAGAGATGTACCTGGCTGAGGTGTGTTGGTCTATTGTTGGAAGCCAGAAGTTAGGGACTGGAAACCAGAGGCTGAAAATTGAATACCAGGATTGGAGACTGAGACTCAGATACTGGAGACTGAGTACTGGGACTGGAAACTGGGAACTAGAGGCTAGAAGATAGATGTTGGAGCTGAAGACTGGGATTTGGATACTAGATACTGGGACTGGAGACTGGGCACTGGGGCTGGGAATTAGGTGCTGGGGGCTCGAAATTGGATAATCGATATGGAAATTGGGACCTGGATACTGGATATTGGGACTGGGGACTGGACATCAGAATTGGAGACTGGGAACTTAGAGTCTGAAAACTGGACGCTGGGACTAGAGACTGGGATCTGGATACTAGAAGTTGGGACCGGAGACCTACCTACACGAGGTGTACTGGCCTGTTGCTGGAGACTAGAACTGAGGGTTGGGAACTGGATGTTGAGATGGGAGACTAGATACTAGGATTGGCAACTAGAAATTGGGAACTGGATATCGGGACTAGATACCAGGACTGGAGACTGGGCTCTGGCTACTGGGTACTGGGACTGAAGGCTGCGACTGAGAACTAGATACTGAAGCAGGAGACTTAAAACTGGGACTGGGACTTAGATATTGCGATGGGAGACCGGAAACTGGAGGCTAGAAATTGGATGCTGGGACTGGAAGATAAGATTTGGATATTAGGAGCTAGGACTGGAGGCCTACCTCTATGAGGTGTGCTGGCCCGTTGCTGGGAACTAGAGTTGGAGGTTTGAGACTAGATACTGGGAACTGGATTCTGGGAGCTGGATACTAGCGATGGATACGGGAACTAGATGCTGGAATCTGGGTATGGGAACCGAAAGCTGGAACTGGAGGTTGGAAGCGGGGTACTGGAGCTGGATACTGGAAACTGGGGTATTTGAATTGGATGTTGGAGGTTGGGTACTGGAAGTAGGTACTGGAAACTGGATACTAGAACTGGATATTGGGGCTGGGTATTGGGAATTGGATACTGGAGCGTGATAGTGGAAGTTGGGTACTGGAAATCAGATACTGAAAGCTGGATGTTGGAATCTGAGTACTGGAGATTGGATACTGGAAGCTAGATATTGAAGGCTGGGTGTTGGAGGCCTGCCTGAAAGAGGCGTGTTGACCTGAATGGCTGGCGACTAGAAGCTGGAGGCCAACCCACAAGGTGGTGTTGACCTAGAGGACTGGAAACTGGAAGCTAGAGGCTGAACTCGCGCTAGTGCATTGGCCTATGTTACTGGAGGCTGGAGGCCAACCCACAAGGTGGTGTTGACCTAGAGGACTGGAAACTGGAAGCTAGAGGCCGAACTAACGCTAGTGCATTGGCCTATGTTACTGGAGGGTAAGAGCTGGAGGACGACTCGTAGGGGTATGTTGGCCCATGTTGCTAAAGTTGCTGGAGGCCGACCCGTAGGGGTATGTTGGCCCATGTTGGTAAAGTTGTTGGAGGCCGACCCGTGAGGGTGTGTTAGCCGATGTTACTGGGGACTGGAAGCTGGAGGCCGACCCGTGAGGGTGTTTTGGCCTACGTTGCTGGGGACTGGAAGTTGGAGGCCGAGCCGTGAGGGTGTGTTGGCCTATGTTGCTGGAGGCCGACCCGTGAGGTTGTATTGGCCTACGTTGCTGGAGTTGCTGGTTGATCCTGAGGTATGTTAGCCAAAGATCGGTTGCTGGCCAACTGGTCACCGAAATGTTGCTAGCGACTTACCGCTACAATGTTGTACTCGGGGGACTCGAACTAGAGCTGAAGTTGGAGCTGGCCGGCTGACCACAAGGGTGTTGTAGCTAGAGACTAGGACTGGAGCTGGAGCTGGCCGGCTGGCCGCTAAGGTGTTATGGCCAGAGACTAGACTGGGGCTGGGACTGGAATTGGCCGGCTGACTGCTATGGTGTTGTAGCCGAAGATTGGAACTGGAGCTGGCCGGCTGACTACTGAGGTGTTGTAGTCGGAGATTGGACTGGGGCTGCGACTGGAACTGGCCGGCTGACCGCTAAGGTGTTGTAGTCGGAGACTGGAACCGGAGCTAGCCGGCTGACCGCTAAGGTGTTGAAGCCGGAGATTGGACTGGGGCGGCGATTGGAACTAGCCGGCTGACGGCTATGGTGTTGTAGCCGGAGACTGGAACTGGAGCTGGCTGACTGACCGCTAAGGTGTTGTAGCCGGAGATTGGACTGGGGCTGGGACTGGAGCTGGCTGGCTGACTGCTGATGCGTAGTAGCCGGAAGACTGGGACTGGTCGGCTGACCACTAAGGTGTGTAGCCGAATACTGGAGCTGGCGACTGGCGATGACCGACCCTCGGGGGTGTACTGGCCACCATTGTTGTGGAGTGACGCTGAGCTTGCCGTCGGCGGGATGTTGCGGTCGACAGCTGTCATCAGTGAGGAGTAGAGAGGAAGATAGTTTTTTTTCTCTTTACCAGCTCTGCCGCACTTTCGAGTTTTTGCCAGAGTTGGCCCCTTTTTACTTTTTCTAGTATGCCCTTGCGGGTTTTCACACCGAGGGGTTACCCGATTTTACCTGAGGTGGCCTTATGAGTTTTCACCTTAGTTGGGTTGGTGACAATTTTTGCTCTCAGTAGTCCCGCGGAGGGAGTTAACTGAGGCCGCAGGATATCTCTATTTTTTAACCCCATTTTTTTTAATCTGGGAACCTTGTGGCTGCCGTCCGTAGCGCGCTGCTGTCAGGGGACGTGACCTGGAGTTTGTGCTGTTGACGGCTTATCACCGTTGTAGCCGTGACTATGGCTTTAACTGGTTACTGAATAACCTGGAGTTTGACTGGTGATCTGGGAATCGGTGAGCCTTGGTGGCATATTGCGGGAGCCATAACTGGGTTTATGGTGGCTTAACAATGATGGGCTGATGATTGGGAGTTCTGGGTTGATGGATCTTTATGATAGATGGATCCAAGGTTGATGTGGTTTGGAGGCCCACTGAGGTGGTGTATAGGCTGAGGTTTGTTGGAATGAATGGTTGGAATAGCGCATGAGTTGCTGATGTATATGGGCCGACCTTGGTGGTGTCAGGCCAGAGGAGGTGTGAGCCAACCGGGGTGGTGTATGGCTAACTAGCGAATGTAAGATTGATGAATCGGAGAGGTGTCTTGGCCGGGGACTGGTATATACTAACCAAGGAGAGAAGTGGCCCAGGAAACTGGGGTAGGCTGAACGTGATGGTATATGGCCGACAGGGAGGTGCAAGATTTATAAACTAGAGAAGGGCATTAGCCAGGGACTGGTATGGGCCAACTGGCCAGGGATATGATTGCTGGAAGGTGGGTAGCTGGTTGCCCCGGCAGGGGGAGAAGAGAAATTTTGTTTTTGTTCTCTTTATCAGCTTTGCCGCCCTTTCGGGTTTTTGCCAGAGCTGGCCCCCTTTTACTTTTTTCGATGCATCCTTGCGGATTTTCGCATCGAGGGGTTACCCATTTTTACCTGAGGTGCTCTTGTGAGTTTTCACCTCAACCGAGTTACTGTCCTTTTTGCCCCCAGTCGCTTCCTTGAGAAAGAGAACGATTGAGTCCGCCGGGGTATCTCTATTTATAACCCCATTTTTGTTGTTGTTGTTTTTATTTACCTGAGAGCCTTTTGGCTGTTCGGTGACTGGCGTTGGGTACCTTTAGCTTACTGCTGTCGAAGGACATTGCCGGTGGGATCATTGTTGTTGATCCTCTGTGTTCATGTTGGGATTGCTTGCTGGGGCTTGGTTGGTTGCCCAGTAATCTGGAGCTGCACGTAGACCTTCAGGCTGGCTGATCCGTGTAGCTTGTAGGTGGAGCTTGGACGAAAGCTTGAATGGATCGACATTGATGATGCAAAGGCTGAGGTTCTGGGTTGTGGTGGCATATAGGCCAAGAATTGACGTAGGCCGACCAAAGAGGTGCATTGACCAAAGGTTAGGGATTTAACCGACCAGGAAGGTGTACTGGTTAGAGACTAGGTGATGTGTAGGCCAACCATTGTGGTGTTTTGGCCAGAGATCATGTATTTTGTAACGACCCAAAATCTGAACACCGGGAAGGCCCGATAGCCCGAATCTCGAACCACCACCCATGAGCCCGAAGACTCGGAAGGGTTGAAAGGAAGGTGTGAAGATACACAAGAATCTAAAATAATTGCAGAGCTACGCAGATTAAATGAATTAAGCAGGAAGCAATTAATGACATTAATTAAATTACATGGTCCACAATAATAACAACAGTCTAAAATATAACAGTAGCCCACAACTAGTACAATCCAAAGAGAAAAGTACAACTACGCGGGGCATACCCCGGAACTGGCAACTGGCAACTAACCCTGGGCACCTGAACCACGTGGAGTCTCAGAAACGCTCCCCTGAAGCCTCATCTCACCTGAAACATGGTGAAAACACGCAGTGAATGAGCCATAAAATAAAAGGCTCAGTAGGGATCATCCGGTCCCCACCACATAAACCGAGAAACTGCACGGAAAGTAACTATAAGCTACTACGATGGCTAGTACCGAACGCACGACACGAAAATTGAGACAACTCGTCGAAAACTCAAGAGTCGCTACCAGACAAAGACAGGAGTACCAACCCACTAGAAGCAAGGCCAGATGCGTCCACTGACGACTTAAACCGCGCCTCGGGTGTCTCCCTCCGGCCCGGTGGGAACTAAGACACCGTACAAGTAATCACAGAACAAGTGACTAGCTGGGGTCGCGCTCATCAGTGCGGGTCTAACCGCCCCCAACCACGTGTGCAAACACAGACCGTGCGTCCCTGGTCTGGCCCTCTGACTGGTTTTCCCCTCAGCCGAACTCTGGCTGGTAGACGTGGGGCCCAACGGAAACCAGTCTAAAACCATCTCTCGGGGTAGCCTCGCCACCACTCCCCGGTGGGACCACTCGCGTGTCGGAAGGCTACGACTAGTGGAGGGTCACTGAAAGGGTAGACTCTCTAGTCAACGGAAAACAACGTCTAAACCGGACAAAGTACAAGGACCGCTCCTCGTACTGACACCGACTCACGGTGACACAAGCCGAGAACACCACCTCCCGGGATCCCACAGCACCCTGACATGTGGCCTCCACATGATGCCCTGCATTAGTCAGACCATGGGTCAACACGTGGATCGAGGTCTACTAACCCAGGACTTGAATCGACAAAGCACAACTCTGGTGTAACAGAACACAGGCGGCGATCCATCTTGGACGTTGCCACGTGTGAAAAACTCCCAGATCTATGAGAAACATTAACGCGCTATAGGCTAGGAGTGCGTTCATGAACGCGCTCGCCTTGCCTAGCGCCTTCAAGCATGAACACGCTCGGGATTCATAACTCGTTAATTGTTAACGCGCTATGGAAGCCTAGCGCATTCCCAAGGTTGCACCTAGTCGGGAAGGCACGTTCTCTGTCGACAGGCTGACAACCACTGTTCATCTTCCTTGATGAACCCGGTGACAAAGGGTAGCGCGATCTCAAGATCGCACCCCTGGGCTGTAGCGTGACAACGGGAAGAGCCCGGTTCACGGAGTAAACATGAAAAATCCAAAAACCACGCCCATTCACCCCCCGGTGAAGGGAAAACAAAAGGGAAATCACTTCCTTAACTCCTAGCATGCTAGAAACCCCAAAAATCTAGCTTGAAACGCAATAAATCGGTGAAATCCGACTCACTCCCCAAACATGGAGTTTCCCCATCCCGGCATGAAAACACACCCCTCTCGGCTCTCCTCGGCCTAGAAATCATGGGAGACGCAAGGGAAGAAGTAGGGATCCGTCACCCTACCTCAAAGAAGCCCAAAAACGCCTAGATCGCCATTGGTCCTCAAAAACCGTTCGTTCTTCCTTGAGTTCCCACGAGCCACGCACGCCGCCGTGATCACCTCGCTGTCGCCATCGCCGCCACGCCGTCGCCCACCACCGTCATCGCCAGAAGAGGAGAGGGGAAAGAGAGGGCGCTGGTTCTCCAACGGGAAGAAAGGAGGAAGAAGAAGAAAGATAAAGGGGGAAAAGAAAAGAAAAAGAAATGGGGTTATATAGAAAATCCAGATTTTCCAAAAAATACAAAAAAATTTAAAAACACATCGCCGCGATCGTTGGAACACGCTGATCGCCGTGGTACCTTCCCTGAGTAGGTGAACGGCCCGGTTCACCCGCTACGGGGTTCCGTAGGTCCTGTCAGGGAAAAATACGGGAAACCGCGGAACACATTCTGGGACCTCCGAAACTGATCTGAAACGCACGGATCCGAACCCGAAAAATGTCCGAAAGATAATTCCGGGCACAACCATAGTAAATTCTCCAAGAAAATAAATTCGGGACCCGAAAAGAAGGGTCCGAAGGGTCCGAAGGGTCCGGGATATTACATATTTGACCAACTATGGAGGTGTTTTGGTCAAGGGTAGGTGCGGACTAACCGTAGAGGTGTATGGCCGGGGTGATGGAGATTGGCTGGGCTAGTGTAAGGATGAGAGGAAATAGGTGGGTCGACCATGATGGTGATGGGAATCGACACCGAGCCAATACCTTTTCATATTACATTTATATCCTTTAGTTTATTTTTATATCCACGGGAAAGTATACGCGCAATTGTACGGCTTTATCGGCCAATGCGTCACTCCCGTAGATTGTGTGGGTTTCTATGTAATTTGTCTGTAGGACCAGCAAGGGGGCCCTCAGCCCTTTCCCATTGGTCCATGTCATCTTGTGGGGCTGGTCAACCATCCTAGGTGGACATCTAGAAGGTTGGACTAGTCATATGCCACATGGGTAGACAAGTGGCCCATTTTGTCCAAGGTAGGCCACCTACCATTCAACCTTCCATTCAACCTCCCTCTCCTAGTCAATAGACCCCCCCCTTGCATATTATATTCCTTTTTTTGTGTTTGTGGCATGCAATCTCAGCCCTTCAATCCCCTTCCCTAGATCCAAGGGTGCACAATTGATTTGGTTGGAATCATATATAAGCTTGTATTTTTATGAGAAAATCAATGAAAAATTAGAATTTTTGTGTGTAAGCAAGGAGCTTGGTGCGCCCCTCTCTCCTCCCCTGATGTTCTTCCCTCCCCAACCCCAGATCTAGAGTGTTTCTACCTCCTATCCCCTCCTCTCAATTTCCGGTGATCGTCTGTGCCGCCGCCGCCGCCGTTCGTGCCGCCATCGAGCCGCCTCTGCAGTCCTGTCTTCGTCCGACCACAGCAGCTTCCACGAATTTTCTGTCTCCGCCACGAGCTTGGATTGATCTAAATTTTTTATGGTGTGTTCAGCCCTTGCATCCCAAGATCCACCTAAACTTTCACGCCAGAATTCCATCGTTTAGTATTTTTACATTTTCGTCCAACCTGTCATCCCAGATCTGCCAGGTTTCTATCTACAGTGACAGAACCTCTGAGTTCTCCCCCTCCGACCATCTTTTTGATTTGTCCAAACCCTCCCAATTCTACTGGGAGTTTTTTCCATCACCCCCTACCTCCACAAAGTTTCTTAATTTTTTATCAGCCTTCTATCTATTTTTAGAAATTCGTGTTTTTCCTCTGATACAGTGTTTTTAGTCAGATCCCAGATCCGACTACCCTTCACTTCCAAAATCAGAAAAAATCACCACCACCTCCAAATCCAGATCAAAAAATAGTCTTGGTTTCCTTGTTCGATTTCCTACAACCTTGCTGAAGAACACATCTTCAAATTCGGACATCTACTTCACGGTCAAAGGCAATCAACAGGAAAGTTCTCTACAGATCTGAGTCTTCGGTTACTGTACAACAGCAGCATATAAAATTCGCCAACACAAAGTAAAAATCTGGTGAATTTTTCTGAAGGCCACTAGATTGTAGTACTTCGAAGCAGATTTCCAACGGCTCTGATCTCGTCGCATTCCGACACCGGTGTTGATCGCAGCGTCCGTTCTCGCCGAAGCGCGCGCTGAAATACAGAACCGGCAGATTTCCGATCGATTTTTTCGACCGGTGCCGAACGGAGCCGCCCGGCCTCCGGCCATCGAACCAGCGTGCCGCCGGCCCGGGGAGCGCTTCTCCAAGTGTCTCCACTACAGCGGTACCACCGGGTCCCACACGGCACCTCCGGACAGCACGTGGGCCCCATGGTCGTGAACACGCGTGTAGCCGAATCAACACACGAAGCTGCCCGTCAACCCGAATTCGGTCCTCCCGGGTCCATTTGTATAGCCCTTTACCTCCCTGCGTGGAGTGGGCATGTTCCCATTGCTGTAACTATTGTGTGTTAAGTTTTACGAGAGTACGAGTTTTCGGCCGGGTCCGTCTTCCCCACGCCGAGTGCGTGAAGGTATCGTTATCGCTCCCTACACTCGACATTTGCTTATTTTCATATATACTTGTTTATGCCGCTGCTAAAGTGCATGGTTTAGGTCCGTTAGCTCGCTATATTATCATTCACCGCTGCTACGAGAGAGAGCGTGACCGTCCCGTGACCCGATCCGGGCACGAAAGTGCGAGCCAACCACCCTAGCTCTTGCCGATTTCTCAACCGCGCACGTCCGACGCTTCCCTCGTTAAGGGACGATCGCGAGCTTATCGTGTCCGTGTCTCGTCCCGCATCAGTTTGGTATCAGAGCGAGGTTGAGTCTAGGGTGTCCAAAAACAAAAAAAAAGAGTCATTTACGTCTAGTCATTAGTCGGTTTAAGTCTAGTCTAGGATCATCATATTTCTAAAACACAAAAAGAGAGTGTTTTTAAATTACATTTCATCCTGATAATTCGGTATATCAAAAGGTGTTGTCCGAACGTTAGGCTACGCCTATCGGGAAGGCCGCACACTTGTGCGAGTGACCTTCGGGTCGATTATCTCCGCCACGTACCGGATATTGGTTTAGGTCTAGGTGCATCATATTAGTGTGCATTTGCATTAGTCGGTGTTTCCTAGTCTATGTCGTTGCATGCCCACTCGGCGAGGTACCCAATACCATCACCCTTCCCCTATGGCTAACCCACGAGATGGCGCCTCGGGAGACTTCCACTCCCTACACGAGGCGATGATGGCCATTATGACTAGGTTGGACCAATCCGATGCTAACTTTCGGACTTTCTCCGATAATATGGATGGTCGCCTTAGAGCCATGGAGGGACGCATGGAGACCTCCGATAGGTCGGTCCAAGACCTCGTTGGGCGGTTAGATAGGATGACACACGGGGACCCTCCTGGGGCAGGCCAAGGCCCACCCGCACCTCCTCCCGCGGTGGCCCAAGTCCAACCCGCTCCCATGGCCCAAGTCCAAGCCGCTCCCGCGGCCCAAAACTAGCCACCACAGGCTCCTCCAACCGCCCCTCCTCGGGTTCCCGAACTACCGCACCGTGACCTTGGTCTCGAGGACTATGGGTCCGACAATGCCTATGAGGGGTATGGTCAACGCCGTCGTGATTTTAAGTCACAACGAGATGAGGATGATGATAGGGTCCTTAAGACCGTGCGAGCGGATCCTCCCTCTTTTTACGGGTCTTTGGATGCGAAAGTCTACCTAGATTGGGAGTTCGACATGGACCGTTATTTTGAGTGGTATGATATGTCGGAGCGCCGAAGGGTCCGATTTGCCACCATGAAGCTCATGGGGCAGGCGCAAACCTATTGGAAGAATGTGGAGAGCCTGCTACTTCAGCGGCTAGAACCCCCGATTGACACATGGGCCGAGATGAAGAATAAACTTCGGCAAAAGTACCTTCCTCCCACATACAGCCAGCGACTCATCGATAGATGGCAAAGTCTTAGCCAGGGAGACCGGTCCGTCTCCGAATACATCGCGGAGTTTGATGAGTACTTTCTACGATGTGGTGTCACGGAGGAGAGTACTATGCCTGTGTCCCGCTTTCGACGTGGTTTGCGGCCACACTACCAGTATGAGCTTTTCCGCCGCAATGCCAAGACGTTGGAAGAGGCATACCAGGTTGCTCTCGAGATGGAGCAATTTGAGGGAGAGTTCGAGTCTAGCCATCGGTTGGGCCCCACCCCTCTGCGTAGTACCGAGCCCCGTCACTCCATAGGCCCACATCAGCGGCCTCCCATGGCTCGACCTTAGGAGCCCACCGTCAGGAGCACTTCGCTCCACGGCCTCGCCCTCCTCCACCCCGGGATCTATTCCCACCCCAACCACCGGCACCCGTTGCCCGTCCCCCGGCTCCTATAGCCCGTCCTCTGGCACCGGCACCCCCTCCACTATTGTCCAAGGCACCTACATCTCCCCCTTTGCTGCCTATACCCCCTACCCGACGAGATGATAAGGGTAAGGCCCCTTTTATAGGAGAGAGTAGTCGTTCGAGAGTGCAGTGTTTCCATTGTCACGGGTTTGGCCACATTGCCAGCGAGTGTCCCGCTCGCACCACCCTAGCCCTAGGTGTTGGAGAATCCGTACCTCCCGAGCTTGAGTATGTCAATTACGTGGCCGATGAGGCACTAGTCGATGAATACTATGTCTTGGGGGAAGAGCTGGGCGACTCTCCGGCCGCCCAGGATGCCGCCACCTAGTGGGCTTGATGCTACCACCTTAGTCTCGAGTCGTGCATGAGTCAGTGTCTTTTCTTGTGTGGTTTGTTTGTGTGGTGTGTTTCGAGTCGATTGTTGTGTGTATTGCATGGTAAGTCTGCATGAGTCTTGTGCAAGCTCGTTGTCGGTCTCTTATGAGTAAGAGGCGAGTGGACTCACTTGATGAGTATGGGGTTGATTCTACATCTATACCCGGATCAGTCACCTATAGGGACTCAGCGGTGATTCCTAGTGAGTCTTTGAGCCACTTCCCTTCCTTTTTGAGAGTGCCCCACCCGGAGTGTCCACCTTCAGGCCATAGCAGTTTGCGCATATCGAGTATATATGGAATGAGCAGGTGACGATCATTTGGAGTGGAGCGTACCCGCATTACTTGGCACGGTGACGGATCCGCCGGAGTATTCGAGCATCCCTACCCCTACTCGATGGGGTCGAGTTCCTCCCACCCGGGGAGAGTTGATGGGAATCGACACCGAGCCAGTACCTTTTCATATTGCATTTATATCCTTTAGTTTATTTTTATATCCACGGGAAAGTATACGCGCAATTGTACGGCTTTATCGGCCAATGCGTCACTCCCGTAGATTGTGTGGGTTTCTATGTAATTTGTCAGTAGGACCAGCAAGGGGGCCCTCAGCCCTTTCCCATTGGTCCATATCATCTTGTGGGGCTGGTCAACCATCCTAGGTGGACATCTAGAAGGTTGGACTAGTCATATGCCACATGGGTAGACAAGTGGCCCATTTTGTCCAAGGTAGGCCACCTACCATTCAACCTTCCATTCAACCTCCCCCTCCTAGTCAATAGGCCCCCCCCCCTTGCATATTATATTCCTTTTTTTGTGTTTGTGGCATGCAATCTCAGCCCTTCAATCCCCTTCCCTAGATCCAAGGGTGCACAATCGATTTGGTTGGAATCATATATAAGCTTGTATTTTTATGAGAAAATCAATGAAAAATCAGAATTTTTGTGTGTAAGCAAGGAGCTTGGTGCGCCCCTCTCTCCTTCCCTTCTGTTCTTCCCTACCCAACCCCAGATCTAGAGTGTTTCTACCTCCTATCCCCTCCTCTCAACCTCCGGTGATCGTCTGTGCCGCCGCCGCTGCCGTTCGTGCCGCCATCGAGCCGCCTCTGCAGTTCTGTCTTTGTCCGACCATAGAAACTTCCACGAATTGTCTGTCTCAGCCACGAGCTTGGATTGATCTAAATTTTTTATGGTGTGTTCAGGCCTTGCATCCCAAGATCCACCTAAAGTTTCACGCCAGAATTCCATCGTTTAGTATTTTTACATTTTCGTCCAACCTGTCATCCCAGATTTGCCAGGTTTCTGTCTACAGTGACAGAACCTCTGAGTTCTCCCCCTCCGAGCATCTTTTTGATTTGTCTAAACCCTCCCAATTATACTGGGAGTTCTCTCCATCACCCCCTATTTCAAAAAATTTTCTTAATTTTTTATCAGCCTTCTATCTATTTTTAGAAATTCATGATCTTCCTCTGATATAGTGTTTTTAGTCAGATCCCATATCCGACCACCCTCCACTTCCAAAATTAGAACAAATCACCACCACCTCCAAATCTAGATCCAAAAATAGTCCTGATTTCCTTGTTCGATTTCCTACAACCTTCCTGAAGAACACATCTTTAAATTCGGACATCTACTTCACGGTCAAAGGCAATCAACAGGAAAGTTCTTTGCAGATCTGAGTCTTTGGTTACTATACAACAGCAGCATATAAAATTCACCAACACAAAGTACAAATCTGGTGAATTTTTCTGAAGGCCACTAGATTGCAGTGCTTCGAAGCAACTTTCCAACGGCTCTGATCTCGTCGCATTCCGACACCGGTGCTGATCGCATCGTCTGTTCTCGCCGGAGCACGCGCTGAAATACAGAACCGGCAGATTTCCGATCGGTTTTTTCGAACGGTGCCGAACGGAGCCGCCCGGCCTCCGGCCGTCGAACCAGCGTGCCGCTGGCCCGGGGAGCGCTTCTCCAAGTGTCTCCACTACAGCGGTACCACCGGGTCCCACACGGCCCCTCTGGACAGCACGTGGGCCCCACGGTCGTGAACACGCGTGTAGCCGAATCAACACACGAAGCTACCCGTCAACCCGAATTCGGTCCTCTCGGGCCCATTTGTATAGCCCTTTACCTCCCTGCGTGGAGTGGGCATGTTCCCATTGCTGTAATTATTGTGTGTTAAGTTTCCCGGGAGTACGAGTTTTCGGCCGGGTTCGTCTTCCCCACGCCGAGCGCGTGGAGGTATCGTTCTCGCTCCCTACACTCGGCATTTGCTTATTTTCATATATACTTGTTTATGCCGCTGCTAGAGTGCATGCTTTAGGTCCGTTAGCTCGCTATATTATCATTCACCGCTGCTACGAGAGAGAGCGTGACCGTCCCGTGACCCGATCCGGGCACGAAAGTGCGAGCCGACCACCCTAGCTCTTGCCGGTTTCTCAACCGCGCACGTCCGACGCTTCCCTCGTTAAGGGACGACCGCGAGCTTGTCGTGTTCGTGTCTCGTCCCGCATCAGATGGTGTATTGACGTGGATGCTGGGAGATGACCGGCCGTGATGGTGTATTGGTCAAAGACTGGGTGTAGGCCGACCGTTATGGTGTGACAGCTAGAAGAAGGTATGCTGACCCACTATTGCGGTAGACCGGTCAGGGATTTATGGCGAGGTGGTTGGCTGTTCCTAGCAAGGAAGAGAGATTTTTCTTTTTTTCTCTTTACCAGCTCCACCGCCCTTTCAGGTTTTCGCCAGAGCTGGCCCCCTTTCACTTTTTCCGGTGCACCCTTGCGAGTTTTCACACCGAGGGGTAACTCAGTTTTGCCTGAGGCACCCTCGCGGGTTTTCACCTCAGCTGGGTTTGCGACCTTTTTGCCCCCAGCCACCTCCTTATTGGGGGAGTTGCTGAGTCTGCTGAGGCATCTCTATTTTTAGCCCCCTTTTTTATTTTTTGGTACCTGCGAGCCTTGTGACTGTCGTCCTTAGCTTATCGCTATCAGAGGACGTTGCCTGTAGGTTGCGCCATCGATGACTTGTTGCTGTTATAGAAGCGACTGTGGATCGACCCTCAATCGAGTAGCTCTGGACTTTAGGGTGGATCCAGAGACTAGTTGGTCTTTGCTGTGGGTGGCTTGGACTTTGACTGGGGTCTGGGTGGCTCGGCCTTAATGAACATGATGGCCGAAGCTGCGCTTGGATCGAGTGTCCGCCTAGGTGTTGCTACCCCTTGGGACATGGTACATACCGAAGAGATAGACCCCCCCACCAGGGTCTACTGGCAGCCACCGGTGGGGACCCGATGGAGCTTTACTGGTGTGACCAGTCGGCGTTGGCGGGGGTTCCACTGAGTCGTTGGCTGATGCATGTGGAGTTTATCTCGAGCTACTAGGCGGGTGTCGGTGGGATTTACCCCAAATCTTTGATTGACATAGGTAGGGTGGACTTTTGAGTTACTGGTTGATGTCAGTTCCCCCAGTCTATCAAGAGCTAGAGTCTACCTTGACGGATGCTTCACTGGATAGTAAGATCTTGAGCCGACAACCGCTCTGCTGTATTTTAGGCTTGGTGCCATTCTGGTGATTGGAGGGATCTTTTGACTTGTGACCCCCAAATGGGCTGGGCCTCTTTTCTAATGACCCATATTCATTTGAGGAAGGACTGACGCTCCTCCTTGGAGTTGCCCCCCTTGCTTGGGCTTGGAAAGCTAGATATTGGACCGGGGTGGTTTCCCCTGGTGTGGTACTGGTGCATTGGCTCCTTTGAGTCTCATCTTATCTTCTGGAGGCAGGGGTGGCGGCAGTTGGTCACCCATTTCTGCAGCAACTATGGCACCCCCTTTTTGTTTGCAGGGCCGATGTTGACTCAACACCAATGTGGTGGGCTGACCGAACCTGGTCCGGGGCTGTCTGGAGCATGGCGCTTCTGGTGAGTGTCAATGTAGCAGGAACCCAGGAGTTCGATGCCCAAGCTGGGGCCGACAGAGTGGCGACCTGGAGCCTGGCATTTGCTTAGGTCCTCGGAGTTGTTACCAAAACCTGGGGTTTGTGACTCATGTTGTGAACTGAGGATGTCAGAGGGATGGTGACCCAGAGCTTGACGCCCATACTGGGTGTTGACGAAGATAGTGCCCAAGGCTGAAAGCCTATATTGGGAGCTGATGAATCTGGGATCTAGGACTGGAAACCCAAATTGAGTGCTTGAGGAAGCTGGGATTCCGAGCTAGAAGCCCGCCTCCAGTGCCGATGATGCTGGGACCCAGGACTGGATGCCGGTCTTGGGCATTGATGAAATTGGAACCCAGGGCTGGAAGCCCATCTCAGGTGCTGAAAAAACTGGGACCCGAGGCCGAATACCTGTCTCAGGTGTTGATACACCTGGGACCCTATCACGCCCCGAGCTTTTAATATAGCAGAAGATAATCTCGAGAAACGTGAACAACTGGCATGGTAAGCCTCTTGCAAGCAAAAATAATCAGAGTGCAAGACAATCACACACATAAGATGTAATTGCACATCAATTTAATCAACTTTCACTTCCATTAATACTGATAAAAATCCAAGTACATAGACTATTCCAACTTACTTAAATCTATTTGACTCAATAAAAAGAAAATTACATGAACTCGATCTAGACATCATTAACTTCCTAAGTCTTCACTCTCAATTTTATGAGACTCTCATTCGCTCTCAGACCCATCACTTGAATAACTCGAATCCGAATCAGAATCACTTGCATCTCCTGAAAAGATTGGAAAGTAGGTAATGAGCACACTTGCTCAGTAGGTATCTTCGCATCAATATGAAGGTAATATTAAAGTGATTAGCGTTTTAGCTCTAAAGAATAAGGTAAAATCATGCGAATGCGATAAATTGTGTAAATAAACCAAAGTAACAAGACATGATCAGGTTAAGATATGATTGAGCAGGCACGATCAAGTAAGAATGTAATTATGGCCTTTAATGAACAAGAATGTAACGAGAATGTACTAGAACGTCATGTAACAAGTAAAGACATACATTTTGCTTAATAGCAAGTACTTCGTGAATTTCTGTAGATAGTTCACTTCATGAGCCGTGGATATTTCACTTATTTATAAAGAAAGTACTCCCAGCACAATGCGACGCCAATAGCATCATACCCCATGGTTTATATAGTATGTTTCTGACAATCAGCCGATGGGACTAGCATAGAGCCCTTGAACACAATCAGTGCTCGAACTGCATCTTCAAGTATAAATCAAGCTACTTCCACGTATATAGCAATAAAGTTGGCCACACATGTAATAAGTTCAACAAATGTTCAAGACTCAGCGTCAATAAGAATGCACCAAATATAGATTCATGAGTTCAAGAAATGTATTAATAACTAAGTTATGTCTTGGAGAAAATTCAACAGCATAACGGTACGTTCTTTATCTTTCACAATTTATCTTAGATATTTTTGAACAAGGTTACAAGTCCTAGACTATCATTAGCCAATCTAGGATTATAGGAATATTAACCCTTGAGTCAAATCTCGGGTCAATAGTACTCAGGAAATTTAGCGGTCTATAACTGGGTCGCTATATTTATATGGCGGTCTAGTATTGGGCCGCTAGAGTGGGCTGAATCTAGAAAGAAATCAATTGGACTCAGAGAACGTGGCGGTCAGATACTGGACCGTTAATGGGCCTTAGCGGTCGAGTATTAAACCGTTACTGGATAGAATTCAGAAAAAACATTGGTAGTGCTTGCTAGACAATTGGGCTTTAATGGTACAACCAACTCGGCGTCCTAGTGGGAATCCCAGGCTCGCGAAGAATTACGAAGGCCTTGAAACAAGATTTCCTAGTCCATTGAAAGGAATATCTAAAGGAGAGATTATCAAGTCCAAGATTATGTGCCTATAGTGCAAAGAGTGAAACTAATGGTCATATACCAGGATATATGCCATGAACTTATAGAAATGACTCGGAGATAAGAGGAGAATGTGTACTGTAGTAACCCAACGTTCAATCTCGTCAATGTAGCGTTTAAACAATAATTTATACAAAATTATATGGGTTTTTGGCATGAAATTATCATACGCTTAAAATAATCTTAAGTACTATAAAGAACATGAAATCTCTGTTATGAATCAATAATTAAAACTCTGAGTAAATACATTAAAATAGGTTGGTATAAATTTAACTAGGCTTATTTATAAGCTAAATGGGCTGCTCTTAAATCCGCCCCGGATTGACAGAAAACAGAACATTGGCGGTCTATTATAGAGCCGTTACAGAAAGTTGGCGGTTTATCGTAAGGCTGCTAGAGGGACTTTAACGGTCTATTTCTAGTCTGCCAGAGGTTTCATAGAAAAACAAGTTACAGAGTGTCTAGCGGTTTATTGTATGGCCGCTAAACAAGTTTTGCGGTCGACATTTAAGCCGCTAGAGCAAGTCTGACTAAATTAAATAAGAAGAAACTAATGTTTTAAAACACATCATGTCTGGAAATCAACATATATATAAACTTCCCTATCATGATAGAACGAAGATTAGGCTAACAAGATGCATGGGTTTTCTGTGAATTAACAAGAGAATTCCTCTTAACTTAATTAGGGCTAAGAATATGCATGGATGTATACTAGATGTATAAACCATGAAATTCTTGATGCATAGTTCATAAAATCTAGTAAAACAAGAGGGCTTTTATCCCTAGAATGATATTTTAGCCGTTCATGAGATTACCTACCTTTGTTCTGGACCTTGAACTTCAAATTTAAGGCTGGATGCTACCCCTAGTTCCTTGCACTTCTTGTGACAAATCAACAACTTCACGTCGCCCTAACTCCTTACTCTCTTGACCTATGGACATGAAATTTGGAGGGTAAGAAGAAGATACTAAGGGGAACAAAAAGTTCTAAAGGATCAGGTTTTAAATACCTTGATTTGGTTCCCTAATTCCTTGATCTTCATCAGACTTTCGCATAGTTTCCTGGGTAGCTAATGTGGAACCAGCAACTTTACAGGCTTCTAACTTCTTGTGTGCTTGATCTCCTAGCACGAAATTTTGAGGGATGTTAGTCCTATGTATTAGGAATAAAATTTTTTAAGGAACTTATCCAAAATAATACCTCCTTACCTTGATTCCACGCGAGCCAAAGTAAGGGTCGCATAGGCCAAATCTGGGTTCTATTTATAGGGTTTTGCTAGGGTTTCATGGATTAGATCAATTCTAGAGTCCTTGTTTGCTATTAGCCCGACTTCTAAGAGTCCTAAGGATGCTTACTAATCCTCCCAGCTCGGTCTCTAGGAGATAGAATGCCAAAGATCCAATCTTTTTGCTCTTTCTTCCTTTCACGGAACTAGCAGAGCTTAGCGGTCGATTAATGGGCCGCTAACTGGTATGTAGCGGTTTCACGATAGACCGCTAAATATCCGGGCGTCGAATTTGAATTTAATTCAAACTCTTCTATTCTATTATCCCCTTAATTATCTAATCAATGGGTATTTATCCTTATATTCTGCGAATAAATTTATTAATGTTCTAGAATATGGGCCAAACTTCATGGGCTTGGTCCTTAAATCTTTTGGGCTTTATTTAAATAGGTTAGGTTAATTGATTACTTTATTTGGGCTTTAATAATGACTTAATTTGCCCAGTATTCATTTATTAATTCATTTGGGCCTTTGGAAAATCCAGAAAATAATTTATGAAAATTTTGGGGCATTACAGACCCAGGGTGGGATGCCCGTCTTGGGTGTTGATAATGCTGGAACCCGGGGGGGGGGGGGGGGCAGCCTATCCTGGGTGTTGATGTAGCTGGAACCCGGGGCTGGTCACCTATTTTGGGTGTTGTTGAGACTGGAACCCGAGGCTAAACGCCCTTCTTGGGTGTTGCTGGAGTTGGAACACGGAGCTAGGAGCCCTTTTGGGGAGTTGTTAGAGTTGGAACCCGGGGCTGAATGCCCATCTTGGGTGCTGATGATGTTGGAATACTGGGACCCAGGGCGGAATGCCCATCTTGGGTGTTGATGTAGCTGGGACCCAGGGCTACATAAATGAATATAGGGGGTTTAAATGAAGCTCACATAAATGAATATAGGTATAATAGGAGAAACAGATGAGAGATAGTGGGTTTTAAATGAAACTCACGTAAATGTATATAGGTACAACCGAAGAAATGGGTGAGAAATAGTGGATTTTAAATGTCCCACTGTTCATTTTGATGAGGTTACTATTCATTTTGGGGGTGATTTTCATTTCATGGATTTTTATTTATTTTATATTTTTCTATGATAGAGTAAATTGAGGTGATTAATGGGTAATAATTAGACTTTTAAATTCTTTTTATATTGTGAGATATAAATTTTTAAAGTGGCTAATGAATAGTGATAAACGTTACTGTGCGTGGTCCTGTTCAAACGGTAGCAGTCCTCGCGTGCGAGAGGATTCCACAGTGTGTTTTGACCATTTCAGAGTTACCCTTGCTATCAAATTAGGCTAATTTGAATTAAGGGTTGAGATTAAAACCCTTATACGATCTCTAAAACCCTATAAAGGGTTGTGCTGGGAATGAAACGCACGCCCTTTTCTCTTTTTTTCCTGCAAACCATAGAGAGAGTTCTGTGCTTTTCTCTTCAAGTCGTAGGAGGCATTGGTGTTTTTATTTTTTCTCTGTTCTGAGAGTGAAGAGTGTGAGTGCTCTTGATGTCCAGTTGATAGCAAGAGAGGTTAGAAGGAGAGGCTATGCAACGGTGTTTTTTGAAGGACTCTTGGAGCAAGGAGACTACATCGAGGAGTGTGTTCTTTTGATTTGTCATTTTTCTTCGTTAAGGCAAGTTCCTAAGGTTCAAACATCCTTTTGGCATGTTATAAACTACTTTCAGAGTTCTTAGATTAAAAGAAAACATCCATAGTCGAAAACATCTCAAGGTATTTATTTTAGTTTTGTTCGAAATGTCGATTTCTGTTAGTTAGAATACCATGCACTATGTCAACACATCCATGCAAGTTTCTAAAACTCAATTCATCCTTTGACATGGTTTAGACTGCTCTAATGGTTTGGGTAAAAGAAATATGTAAAGAGCATAAGATGGTTTTTCATTCAAGCTACATGGTTTAAGTAAGGTTCGTTCGATTTTTAAGCAAAAAAAAAACTGAGGGTGTGTCGACGCAGCCCTTGACTGCATCGACGTAGCCCCTTTGTAAGCTATGGGTGCTCTGAGGCAGTCCCTTGATTGGGTCAGAGCAGCGACTTTGTAAGCTAAGTGTGCTTTGACGCAGCCCTTGACTGGGTCAGAGCAGCCCCTTTGAAAACTAGAGGTGCCTCAAGACAACCATTGATTGGGTCGGAGCAGCCCCTTTAAAAATCGGAGGTGCCTCGATACAGCCATTGACTGGGTCGGAGCAGCCTCTTTGGAAACTGGAGGTGCCTCGATGCAGCCATTGACTGGGTCGGAGCAGCTTCGTACTCTGTCCCAAATTCAAGAAACTCGAAAAAAGAGATTTTTGAAGGGCCATTTTGATTCAGAAAAATTTGAAAAATTAAGAAATGACAAAGAACCAAGTTGGTAACCTATTGTAGAAATTTCAGGCTTATAGAAATTCTGTACTTAAAATTATGAATTATTTTCTACGTACATGTAACCTAGAAACAACGACACACCTTATGCTGTCCCAAATTCCAGAAACCAGGAAAAAGAGAATTTTGAGAGGTCATTCTAATTCAGAAAAATCTGAAAAATTGTAGAATGATAAAGGACTAAGTTAGTAACTCACTGTAAAATTTTCAGGCTCACAGAAATTCTCTACTTAAAATTATGAATTATTTTCTATGTATGTGTAACCTAGGAACAATGACACACCTTGTGATGTCCCAAATTCCAGAAACTAGGAAAAAGAAAAATTTGAGAGGTCATTATAATTCATAAAAATCTAAAAAATTGTAGAATGATAAATAACTAAGTTAGTAACTCACTGTAAAATTTTTAGGCTCACATAAATTATGTACTTAAAATTATGAATTGTTCTCTACGTATGTGTAACCTAGAAACAACCCTATTTTCTGTATAGAAACTTGAAATCCTATTGTAATGTTTATTTCTGCGAACTTTAGTAAGTAAGATATCTTGACAGTAACTGAGAAGTGTTGAAAAGTGTAGTTGAAGTATAGATTAGTGAAAAGAGAACACTATGATGTATGGTTTTTGGTATATATATATATATGTAGAACTAATATATTGGTTATATGGACACTGCTGCCATAGAAGGTTTTGGAGCAAAGCTATAGAAATGCCCCTATGGGGAGGCTCACTCTGTTCTGACCTCGAGGGCACGAGGTAAAATCCTGGAGGTGGACAAGTTTCACTGGTTAAGGTGGGGAGAACTTCCCTCGATTCTGCGCAGTAACCAAGACTTGTCACCATTGCCTAGGCGACTGAGTATCTGTCTGTCTGACCTTATAATGGTGGTTTGGACACTGTGTCTAGGCCATATGTTATCTGAAATTCTGTCTATGTATCTGAAATCCGTAAAGACATATGACTTCTGAACTTGTGTAAATTCTGAAATTCTGTTTTCTGAAATCTGTTCAGTCATATGAATTTCTAGAAATTTCTATTTATGTTATCTGAAAATCTGAGCAGGCAAGTTAGTTTTAAAAAATGAACTTATAGTCATATATACACATGTTTTCTGCTACAGACTTGTCTTTCTGTCCCCAGCAACCTGATTTCAGATATTCTAAGTATCATAAATTTCTGTAAGTTTAATTATCCTCGAAGTATGTTAGGCATGGACAAAAGGAAAATAATTTGAATTTAGTAACTTGTTGAGTCTTTTCCTAGACTCATGCTTGCTAAACATTTTTTCCCTTGGTGAGGAGGAGGAATTAGTCCATAGCGACTCCGATCGAGAGGATTTGGTGTAATCTTTAGAGATCTTTTTCTTTCCAGTTGAGGTGATTGTTGTTAGAAGGTTTAAATCCTTTAATAATGGGCTATTGTATAGAAATTTTTCGTGTTATCAACTCTGGACTATTGTGGTTTTGGTATGTGATTTACTTGATGGAAATGAGACATTTTCTTCCGCTGTCAACTGTTCTCTTTATTTATGTGATATCTCAACCAGCTTCTGTTCTGTTGGGTTGTTCCCACTGTGGCATCTCCCTTAAATCCGAAGAGAGTTGGAAACTGAACCGGATCCTAAGGTGGGGTATTATAGAGAGTGGTATCAGAGCCCAAGGTTGAGAATTTACATAAGTAAACCATAACCTAGTTTCATATCCCAAGATCTAGATAGTTTCATAAGTTATATGAGCCAAAAATATACATATGAAGAAATATAAATCAGTAATAATTAGGAGCTCAAGCTTATTAATCCATTGTTTTATAAGGTTATGGCATCCCGTGGTCGCCATGCCACTGGCCCTGCTCGTGAGGAGGAGCTGAGGAGAGATGTGAGAGAAGGTCAATAGGGATTGTCGGTGCCCCCACCCCCGCCATTGGTTGATTGTGGTGCTTTCATGCAAGGGTTAGTGCATGTGAGCGTTGCAAGCTCAAGTTCAGGCTCAAGCCCAAGTATGGTTTGGATTGGTTGAAGTGTGTAGTTTTAATTGAGCGGGCCTCAAGAGTAACCTATGGTATTTGTGGTTCAGGCCCCATCACCTCCGGAAGTAGTTCCAAGGGTTATGGAAGTGCCATCGGTTGCGGAACGGCTCCGAAGGATGAACCCGCCATCGTTTAAGAGGGAGAGTCAACCCTTAGTTACGAAGCATTGGTTGCGTGCAATGGAGAAGGTGTTCTGAACCATTCGATGTGATGAGAATGAGAAGGTCAACTTGGCAACATTTATGTTGGAGGTAAGAGAGTTATTTTCATCTTTTGTGCGATGTGGTTGGTTAGCAATGTGCTCACTCAATTTGGACCATGTGATTTCAGGAACGTGCTGATGTATGGTGGTCCTATATTCTGTGGAACCAATTTGAGGACGGATTGGTGGAAGTGACATGGGAAGAATTTGTTCGTCTATTCAGGGTGAAGTATATTCCCGAACATGTCCAAGATAAAATGGAGCAGGAGTTCCTTACTTTGACTCAAGGGTCCATGACGGTGCTTGAGTATGAGGCACGTTTCGCCGAGCTGGCGAGATATGCTCCTCATATTGTGACTGATGAACGATGAAAGGTGAAGAAGTTCGTAATGGGCCTTCGACTGTCCCTGAGGACTAGATTAGTGGCATTCAATCATTGGACGATGGAAGAAGCTTTGAGTACGGCATGTCAAGAAGAAAGTGAAATGGACCAATATCAAGAAGAAAAGAAAGCATTGATGAAGAGGCCATCATCGACTTTTCAACGACAAGACTGCAAGAAGAAGAAGTCTTTCTCTCGACCATCAGATTATGCGTCAACAAAGTCAGCTTCACCACAAGCCGGTGGATCAGGAGGATCGTCAGGAGACAAGGTAGAATGCAAGCATTGCAGAAAATGGCATGATGGTAAGGAGTGCTGGATGGTGACTGTCAGGTGTCTTAGATGTGGAAGCCCTGATCACAAGATCAAGGATTGTCCGAAGGCACAGTTAACCATGCCCAGTAAAGCCCCTGTAGCGGCAATGACAACGTCAGCAGCAAAGCCAGCCGGAAAATCCCGAGCGCTAGCACGAGTATTCGCATTGGCTAAGGAGGATGCAGAACAAGTGGACCATGTGACTGAAGGTACACTTTCAATATCCGACTTCTATGCTAGAGTCTTGTTTGACACTGGTGCTACTCATTCATTCATGTTCGATCGGTTTTCAAAAATATTGCATGATGAGTTGGGTTTGGTAGCAAAGGACTTAGATGTGCCCCTTCTAGTGCACACCCCAGCCGGAGCATTGTCCACTACAAAGAGTTATCCTTCCTTACTCGTATGTGTTGAAGGGCGGGGATTACCTGGTCACTTCTATCTTTTAAAGATGAAGGACTACAACGCTATTCTCGATCTTGATTAGCTGGAGAAGCATTATGCTCTCATTGATTACGGAAGAAGTGGGTTGTTTTTTGCATTCCTGGTGAGAAGGAGTTTTTCCACCCTTTGCCTAAGATTGGGTCAGGAAAGTTTGTGGTCTCGGCCATGATGGTAGCCAGATCATTGTATAAGGGCTGTAGTGCATTCCTAGCTTATGTAGTGACCACAGCTGTGGTCAAGGAAGCACCATCACTAGAGAGGATTGATGTGGTTCAAGACTTCTCCGATGCTTTTCCGGAGGATTTGCCAGGATTACCGCCAGTCCGGGAGATCGAATTCTCTAATGATCTTTTACCCGGTACGACACCGATATCTAAAGCACCTTATCGGATGGCACCAGCGGAGATGGCTGAGTTGAGGAAGCAGTTGCAAGAACTGTTAGACAAAGGCTTTATTCAACCAAGTGTTTCGCCATGGGGAGCCCCAGTCTTATTTGTGAAAAAGAAGGACGGGTCACTCCGACTTTGTATTGACTATCGGAAGCTCAATCAGGTGACGGTGAAGAACCACTATCCTTTGCCTCGCATTGATGATCTCTTTGACCAGTTGCAAGGTGCTACGGTGTTCTCGAAGATTGACTTGCACTCAGGATATCATCAGCTACGAATCAAGGAGGAGGATACTTCGAAGACTGCTTTCCGAACCAGATATGGGCACTATGAATTCTTGGTTTTATCCTTTGGTCTAACGAATGCCCCGGCAACTTTTATGGACCTAATGAACCGAGTGTTTAAGCCCTATTTGGTTAGCTTTGTGGTTGTATTTATTAATGATGTGCTGATTTATTCCCCAGATGAAGCGTCTCATAGGGAACACTTGAAGATTACTTTGGAGACTCTTCGGGCGCACAAGTTATATGCAAAGTTTAGCAAGTGCGACTTCTGGCTCAAGGAGGTTCAATTTCTTGGCCACGTAATATCTGGTAATGGCGTAGCTATTGACCCATCAAAAGTCCAAGCTGTGTTTGAATGGGAGGCACCGAAGACTCTCACTGAAATTTGGAGTTTCCTAGGGTTGGCTGGTTATTATCAAAAATTCATTAAAGGTTTTGCTTCGACTGCCACACCTTTGACAAGATTAACAAGGAAAGGAGTGAAGTTCGTATGGTCTGAGCACTGTGAACGAAGTTTGCAAGAGTTGAAGAATTAGTTGACATCTGCCCCGCTTTTGGTCTTGCCCAATAGCATCGACACGTTCACTCTTTACACCGATACTTCAAGGATTGGAGTTGGTTGTGTCTTAATGCAAGGTGGTAGGGTTGTGGCATATGCTTCCAGGCAATTGAAGGAGCATGAGAAGAACTACCCTACACATGACCTAGAACTGGCAGCTGTTGTTCATGCAATGAAGATTTAGAGACACTATCTCTATGGAGTCAAATTAAAGTCTTCACGGACCACAAGAGTCTCAAGTATCTATTCTCTCAGAAAGAGTTGAACTTGCGGCAGAGGAGGTGGGTAGAATTCTTAAAGGATTATGATTTTGAGCTACTATATCACCCCGGGAAGGCAAATGTGGTAGTCGATGCTCTCAGTCGGAAGAGATCACTAATGCATCAAGATTGGAAGTTGATTGAAGATGTTGTTCATTCCACAACACTGATCGAACCACAACTTTGCCAAGCTTTTGTTGCTCAGTTATCCTTAGGTCAGCAGTTATGGATCGCATAGTGGAAGCTCAGCGAGATGATCCTCGGTTGCAGGGAATGGTTGGTAAGGCAGGTATTGCCCGTGATGAAGATGGTGTGATCGTATTTCAGCACAGGGTCTGTGTGCCAGATGTAGCTGAACTGAAAAATGAAGTTTGTGCTGCTTTAGACAAGGTTATCTTTCATCAGCTCCCGTCCCAGCAACAACACCATGAAATCTCTGATCATGGTTTCAAGTTTCATTTTCTCAAAAGACGGTGAAGCTTGTCCGATGGATTCCTCCCATTCTGGGTTTGGTTCTTAATGTGGATGGCGCTTGCAAGGGGAATCCAGGTTTCTGTGGGGGAGGAGGCTGCGTTAGGGACTGTGGTGGAAATTTCATCATGGGCTTTGCTCATTTCTATGGCCATGGTGATAGTCTGGTTGCAGAAACTCGTGCAATCTGTGATGGTGTCCGCTTGGCCAAGGAGCATGGTATTTTGATTGGTGCCATCTACACCGACTCTGTTGTATTGGCGAATTCTTTCTTGGCCGGGGTTTCTCCTTCGTGGCGTTGTGTGCGCTGGTGGCGTGAGGTGTATGATTTTCTGCTATCTTCAGGCGCTCATGTCTCTCATGTGTACCGAGAAGCTAATATGCTAGCTGATAGTCTAGCCTCTTATGCTTGTTACTCCCGTGCCAATTTTGTTTATTATTCTTCCTCTGATCTCCCTAGGAACTATTTTGGGCCTCTTGTCACAGACCGTTTAGGTCTGGTGTCATTGAGATGGTAGTCAGTAGCTAACATCACTGTAATGATTGATTCCGGGGTATGCCCCGTGGTGCACGTACTCTCACCTTTTTCATTAATAAAATTTCTGCCTCTAGGTATGTAGTGGTGGAGCGATTAACTCATCTCCCTCCTTGAGGGGGTGAGCGCTCTCCTACTTCCCCTACGAGGTATTTTATTAAAAAAAATTGAAAAATGAAGTTTTAGAAGGAGCCCACAGGTCAAGATTCTCCATCCACCCTGATAGTAGCAAGATGTATCAAGACTTGAAGTGAACCTTTTGGTGGCAGGGTATGAAGAAAGATGTGGCTGAGTTTGTAGCCAAATGTTTGATTTGTCAACAAGTGAAGGCAGAGAATCAAAGACTGTCTGGTTTAATGCAAAGGATTGAGATACCTCAATGGAAATGGGAGGACATCACCATGGATTTTGTCACAGGGTTGCCCAGGTCCTTTAAGGGCAATGATTCCATTTGGGTGATTGTAGATCGGTTCTCAAAAATCGCACATTTTCTGGCCATAAAGAAGAAGCAATCCGTGGAAAGCCTGGCACGTTATATGTTGAAAACATTGTCAGATTGCATGGAGTTCCAAAGTCCATCATTTCAGACCGAGATCCTCGCTTTACATCGAGGCTTTGGCAAGGATTTCAGAATGCCTTTGGGTCTCAATTGAAGCTTAGCTCGGCATATCATCCCCAAACAGATGGCCAGTCTGAGAGGACGATTCGGACACTGGAAGATATGTTGAGAACTTGCATACTTGATTGGAAGAGGGATTGGGAGCGACACCTACCTTTAGTAGAGTTTGCCTATAATAATAACTTTCATGCAAGTATAGGCATGGCTCCATTTGAAGCTTTGTATGGAAGACCGTGCAGATCTCCTCTATGTTGGGAAGAGGTTGGTGATAGACAGTTGATTGGGTCTGAAGTGGTGCAAGAAACGTCCGAGAAAATTCAGCTGATCCAGCAAAGACTGAAAGCAGCACAAGATCGACAGAAGAGTTATGCGGAGAACAGAAGGAAAGACTTGGCTTTTGAGATTGACAAGCATGTTTTCCTCAAGGTATCACCTACCAAGGGAGTGGCAAGATTTGACAAGCAGAGTAAGTTACATCCGAGATTTATCGAACCTTTCAAGATTTTAGATAAAATGGGAGACGTGGCGTATCGGTTGGCCTTACCTCCATCTATGGTAGCAATCCATCCGGTGTTCCACATATCTATGCTCCGTAAGTATGTCCATGATCCTGCACACATCATCAGTTATGAAGGCTTGAAGTTCCAGCCAGACTTTGCATACAAGGAGCAACCGGTTAGGATTTTAGATTGTAAGGAGCAAGTTCTCAGATCGAAGACTATCCTATTGGTGAAGGTTCTGTGGAGGAATTTGTCTCAAGAGGAAGCATCGTGGGAGCTTGAAGACGAGATGAAGAAAAAATATCCCCATCTGTTCGGTATGTATCTTGCCTCAAACATCGAGGACGAAGTTTATTTTAAGGGGGAGAGGGTGTAGTGTCCGGGAATTTTATCGTAATTCATAAGTAATATATGATATTTTGGTTAATGCGTGAAATATTTATTGCTTGTGTTTGACTAATATTTTGTTGAATTAAATGTAATAATAAAGGAGTAGATAATTTCTCCTAATTATAAATCAATTTTTGAGTAATTAAAATTTTGTAACTTAAATTACTTGGTTATATATATATATATATTAAGTTAGTTGTTATTGGTAGATAGTGTTAAGTGGGTTTTAAATGAAGCTCACGTAAATGCATATAGGTACAACCGGAGAAACGGGTGAGAAATAGTGGATTTTAAATGTCCCACTGTCTATTTTGATGATGTTACTATTCATTTTGGGGGCGATTTTCATTTCATGGGTTTTTATTTATTTTATATTTTTCTATGATAGAGTAAATCGAGGTGATTAATGGGTAACAATTATATTTTTAATTTTTTTTATATTGTGAGATATCAATTTTTAAAGTGGCCAAGGAATAGTTGTTGTTGGTAGATAGTGTTAAATGGGTTTTACCCTTTTCCTTAGCAGAAAAGGTCACGTATATACATATGTATAATAGGAGAACGAGTGAGAGATAGTGGGTTCTAAATGAAGCTCACATAAATGAATATAGGTATAATAGGAGAAACGGATGAGAGATAGTGGGTTTTAAATGAAACTCACATAAATGTATATAGGTACAACTGAAGAAATGGGTGAGAAATAGTGGGTTTTAAATGTCCCACTGTTCATTTTGATGAGGTTACTATTTATTTTAGGGGTGATTTTTATTTCATAGATTTTTATTTATTTTATATTTTTCTATGATAGAGTAAATCGAGGTGATTAATGGGTAACAATTAGATTTTTCAAATTCTTTTTATATTGTGAGATATAAATTTTTAATGTGGCTAATGAATAGTGAAAAATGTTACTATGCGTGATTCTGTTCGAACGATAGCAGCCCTCACATGCGAGAGGATTCCGCAGTGCATTTTAACCGTTTCAGAGTTACCCTTGCCATTAGATTAGGCTAATTTGAATTAAGGGTTGAGATTAAAACCCTTATAAGATCTCTAAAACCCTATAAAGGGTTGTGCTGGGAATGAAATGCGCGCCCTTTTCTCTTTTTTTCCTACAAACCGTAGAGAGAGTTCTGTGCTTTTCTCTGCAAGTCGTAGGAGGCATTGGTGTTTTTATTTTTCCTCTGTTCTAAGAGTGAAGAGTGTGACTGCTCTGGATGTCCGGTTGATAGTAAGAGAGGTTAGAAGGAGAGGCTGTGCAATGGTGTTTTTCGAAGGACTCTTGGAGCGAGGAGACTACATCGAGAAGCGTGTTCTTTTGATCTCTCATTTTTCTTCATGAAGGCAAGTTCCTAAGGTTCAAAACATCCTTTTGACATGTTCTAAACTACTTTCAGAGGTCTTAGATTAAAAGAAAACATTCATAGTCGAAAACATCTCAAGGTATTTATTTTAGTTTTGTTCAAAATTTCCATTTATCATGCACTATGTCAACACATCCATGCAAGTTTCTAAAACTCAATTCATCCTTTGACATGGTTTAGACCACTCCGATGGTTTGGGTAAAAGAAATCTGTAAAGAGCGTAAGAACAAGATCTTCGCTTCTCCCCTGCTGGTTTTTCATTCAAGCTACATGGTTTAAGTAAGGTTTGTTCGATTTTTAAGCAAAAAAAAAACCTGAGGGTGCGTCGACGCAGCCCTTGACTGCATCGACGCAGCCCTTGACTGCATCGATGCAGCCCCTTTGTAAGCTATGGCTGCTCTGAGGCAGTCCCTTGACTGGGCCAGAGTAGCCAAAGGGTGCTCTGACGTAGCCCTTGACTAGGTCAGAGCAGCCCCTTTGAAAACTGGAGGTGCCTCGAGGCAGCCATTGACTGGGCCGGAGCAGCCCCTTTGTAAATTGGAGGTGCCACGATGCAGCCATTGACTGGGTCAGAGCATCCCCTTTGAAAACTGGAGGTGCCACGATGCAGCCATTGACTGGGTCAGAGCAGCCCCTTTGAAAACTGGAGGTGCCTTGACATAACCATTGACTGGGTCAGAGCAGCCCCTTTGAAAGCTGGAGGTGCCTCGATGCAGCCATTGACTGGGTTGGAGCAGCCCCTTTGGAAACCGGAGGTGCCTCGATGCAGCCATTGACTGGGTCGGAGCAACCTTGTACTCTGTCCAAAATTCCAGAAACTTGAAAAAAGAGATTTTTGAAGGGCCATTTTGATTCATAAAAATCTAAAAAATTGAGAAATGACAAAGAACCAAGTTGGTAATCTAATGTAAAAATTTCAGCCTCACAAAAATTATGTACATAAAATTATAAATTATTTTCTACGTATGTGTAGCCTAGAAACAACGACACACCTTGTCCTGTCCCAAATTTCAGAAACTAGGAAAAAGAGAATTTTGAGAGGTCATTCTAATTAAGAAAAATCTAAAAAATTGTAGTTAGATAAAGGACTAAGTTAGTAACTCTCTGCAAGATTTTCAGGCTCATAGAAATTCTATAATTAAAATTATGAATTATTTTCTACGTATGTGTAACCTAGAAACAACGACACACCTTGTGCTGTCCCAAATTCTAAAAACCAAGTAAAGAGAATTTTGAGAGGTCATTCTACTTAATAAAAATCTAAAAATTGTAGAATGATAAATAACTAAGTTAGCAACCCACTGTAAAATTTTTAGGCTCACATAAATTCTGTACTTAAAATTATGAATTATTGTCTACGTATGTGTAACCTAGAAACAACCATGTTTTCTGTACAGAAACTTGAAATCCTTGTAATGTTTATTTCTGCGAACTTCAGTAAGTAAGATATCTTGACAGTAATTGAGAAGTGTTAAAAAGTGTAGTTGAAGTACAGATTAGTGAAAAGAGTACACTGTGATGTATGGTTTTTGGTATATATATATATATATATTGAACTATTATACGGGCTATACGGACACTGTTGCCATAGAAGGTTTTGAAGCCAAGCTATAGAAATGCCGCTATAGGGAGGCTCACTCTGTTCTGACCTCGAAGGCACGAGGTGAAATCCTGAAGGTGGATAAGTTCCACTAGTTAAGGTGTGGAGAACTTCCCTCGGTTCTGCGCAGTAACCAAGATTCGTCACCATTGCCTAGGTGACTGAGTATCTGTCTGTCTGACCTTCTAATGATGGTTTGGGCACTGTGTCTGGGCCATATATTATCTGAAATTCTATCTCTGTATCTGAAATCCATAAAGACATGACTTCTGAAATTGTGTAAAATTTGAAATTCTATTTTCTAAAATCTGTTCAGTCATATGAATTTCTGGAAATTTCTGTTTGTGTCATCTGAAAATCTGAGCAGGCAAGTGAGTTCTGAAAAATGAAGTTATAGTCATATATACACCTGTTTTCTACTACAGACTTGTCTTTCTATCCCCAGAAACCTGATTTCAGATATTCTAATTATCATAAATTTCTGTAAGTTTAATTATCCTCGAAGTATGTTAGGCGTGGACAAATGGAAAATAATTTGAATTTAGTAACTTGTTGAGTCTATTTGTTGACTCATGATTGTTAAACATTTTCAGGTTATTCCCTTGGTGAGGACAAGGAATTAGTCCGTAGCGATTCTGATCGAGAGGATTTGGTGTAATCTTTAGGGATATTTTTCTTTCCAGTTGAGGTGATTGTTGTTAGAAGGTTTAAATCTTGTAAAAATGGACTATTGTATAGAACTTTTTTGTGTTATCAACTCTGGACTATTGTGGTTTTGGTATGTGATCTACTTGATGGAAATGAGAAATTTTCTTCCGCTGTCAACTGTTCTCTTTATTTATGTGATATCTCAACCTGTTTATGTTCTGTTGGGTTGTTCCCACTGTGGCATCTCCCTTAAATCCGAAGAGAGTTGGAAACTGAATCGGATCCTAAGGTGGGGTGCTACATATAGGGTCTATCTGGGTAGAGGGGTTAGGGCCGAGCTGGGAGATAGATGACAGTCTACTAGACGGCGTTGAGACTGGTAGCTGGCGAGGATGAGGATCAATTCCCAGACTGGATTACACCACAATATGTCATGAGAGGCGTTTATACGGGGTGTGTAAGCCCGATTACAAATGTGTGCAAGTCACGGGACAATTCCGTCATTTATGACGGTCCCCGGGTCATTGCGTTATTGTGGTGGTATCTCTACATTTGCACATAGTGTCCATCAAAGGGCTTGTGACTCGACAGGATGTTGCCCGAGGGGCGTCACAATGTATGCCCGATATGAGATAGTGTCGAGATAGGGGAAGTTGGGGTGCCGTGGGCACCGTCATGCTGGCACGGTTGGACGGCGTGAGTGTCACCATGTCTAAAGCGACCAAGAGCCATTGAGCTTGGAACCACCGGGTGCTGTAAGCACCGTTGTGACTGGGGCAGTCGAGGCCGTAGGCATCACTTTGACTGGAGTAGTTGGGTGTCGTTGGCACGGCGGTGACTGGAGCAATGGGGCACCCTGAGCACCGCCGTGATTAGGGCCACCATGTGCCGTTGGAACTGGGAGAGATGGGTGCCCTGAACACCGTTGCTGGAATGACTAGGTGCCTTGAACACCGGTGAGACTGGAGAGCCTGAGCGCCGGTGGGGCTGAAGTAGTCGGGCATCGTCGGGGCTGGGCAGTTGGGTGCCGTGGGCACCGTTGTAGTTGGATTAACTGGATATTTGGGTGCCGTTGGTACGATAGTGACCGGAGTAGCTGGGCGGTTGGGTGCCGCGGGGCACCGTTGAGACTGGAGTGGCTGGACAGTTGAGTGCCGAGGGCACCGCTGTAGTTGGAGTTGTTGGCCCGATTAGGAATGCAAGCAAGAGGTGGGTGAATTGATTGCGCCCCCTTGTTAAAAACTAAATGGAACCAAATTATGAGGAGAATAAAAAATAACATAACATCAGAACAACGGAATTGATATAGGGCGAATAAAGTGCACGAGACAAGAAATTTCCCTTTACTCACCGCAGCCCACACACATTTGAGAACGGACGATCCAACAGAGACAATCACACAAATAGCAAACCACAACACAAAGAGTTTTTACGTGGTTCGGACGCACCTAGTGCAGTCCTACGTCCACCCCTCTCAGCCCGAGAGGATTTCACTAAAACTGCTACTCGAAGGCAGCAATCAAACCACACACGGGCGCGATGGCCCCACACACACACGTGTTCTCGCACGATGACGAGACACACACACACAGAGACAACACTCCGTAACAATATGCATGTTCTAGGAATGAAGCACTATAATAACCAGTTCGGATTTACAATCTGTGCTCAAATAGAAATGTAGAAATGATAGATTAAGAAATCTCCCTCAGATCTGTAATAAATCCTGTAGTTCGAAGTGGTAGGTGCGTTGGAGCTTGATCCGCAGAGTGGAAGAATGTCGAACTCGCAGGGGATGCCCATGATAGCAGGATTCAGCGATGCCTAGCACGAACGAGGATCAGATCAGCAAGGATGTCTCATTGATGGCGTCCCCCAGCTCTTCTCCTTCCCCCTCCTTCAAGATGCGACCACCTCTCCTCCTTCTTCTGCAAAGAGAAGAAACTATTAGCTCTCTCGTGTTATCTTCGAATGAAAATTGTAGCATAATATAAGTGGGATGGAAATGACGCGGAAAAGACCAAAGTGCCCATGAGAAAAACATCTCAGAACATCACTAAGATGAGTAGAGATGCCCTAGGGGTAAAGGGGTCAAAGTGGGGACCAAATGGATTGGATTTGATAAGGTTCGAAACCCACTTCGAAACCCCGAACCGGATCCCCCAGAACTCTATCTTCAGTAAATAATAGGACACAGGGAAAAAGTGTCGACTCACAGAGTCGATACTTTTTGCCAAGACTTCTGTCTGCAACAAACAAGCGACCCAGAGGACCAAGTGTCGACCCACAGAGTCGACACTTGCTTCCTACTGCAACAGGGCAGCGCGTAGGTTAACAAGTGTCGACCCTGTGAGTCGACACTTGCAACTGCAACCCCTAAAACTGCAAAAGCAGGCCAATGCAAGCTCAAAATCCTTCACCCCATTCAAGGTATCATGATTCTCATCAAAAATAAATTCTTACCATGCATCCAATGATTTGAGAGGATTAAAGTACCTGTACTACACACAATTGCATTTTTGTCATTCTTTGAACAATTCAAATGAACAGAACACTTACCTTGTCTTTTGTCATTTAAATGAATCTTTCAACCTGCATATGGAAATGTTGTCATTCATCCACACATTAAGATGATTCAAAAGCATTCAAGTATCCAAACATCTTGACACAATTTCCACAAGATCTCTTAGAAGATATGCAATACAAATATCACTAGAACATAGTTTGTCTTCGTCAAAATATGCTGGGGCACAACAATCTCCCCCTTTTTGACGAAGACAAAACTCCTTGCATTTCCATAAAGATTTGCATGAATGAGATGAGCACAAACATCACCCATTGACACAACTGATTTGACATTTGATAACCAAAGCATTGCAAAGCATGTTTTTGTTTTTCAACAACCATTCACAATATCATGCAAGGACCATTTATTTCTCCCCCTTTTTGGCAGAGTCAAATAGGGGATGAATAAGGATGGAAATAAGATTAAATGCCTCATATGTATAGTTAACACAGTGTAATGCATGTGAAGAGGAATAGATGATCACGCAAGCACACATACATCCATAATACGATATAGAATCAAGCAAGTCCTGTATGGACATGTTAAGAAACATGCTATCGATCTTTAGCATGATGTGCATGAACAATATTAAGAAGGTCGTGCTTACAAAAAGATGGTACTGCATTAACCATGAAAGATGACTTATTCATAAAGTACATTCACACAATCAATCCCGAAGTGTATATGTGAAAAATGAGCAATGAATTCCAAAGCAATATGGATTTTCAGATTTTCTAAGGAATACAAGAAAGAACCTTTCCTCTCTACACTTTCATACACGGTGCTCGACTTTTGGTAGCTTCGCACAACCCCATTTTTTTTAATGACCAACCTTTTGACACGAGTCATACTGTCACGCCCCGAGCACGGAAGATACTCGGATGTGCGTGACGAGTTTATATCAATCATGTCAATCAGAGTAGTAGTGTATTCGACACCAAAAATAGAGATGCGCAAAATAGAAAGATAACCCAATCCTTTATTTCATAATGGATAGACTATTACAAATCCAATACTCTATTCAATTAAAAAGGAAAAGTACATAGTTGACTCAAGAAAATAGGAAAAAGACTAGATGACTCTTGGAGAAGTTCTATCTCTTTCACTCTTGACCATTCCCATCCGATTGACTTCCCTCGTCGTCGGAATTACCTGAAAAGTAGGAAACACACGGAGTGAGCGAACGCTCAGTAGGAGATTATATCTCAAGCGCTTAGCAAGGGGTCTAAGTAATTACATTTTTCATTAATGTACTATAGCTATGCATGCTCGCATAAAACGATAAGATAGAGAAAGAATTTATCAATAAGACAGCAAGATGAACTAGTCATGAGCTTTCAAGAAAAGATAACAGATATTCAAGTAAGTACTTTTTAACAAGTCATGTCAAGAACTTTGGCTATCATGTATCAAGCAAGCAAGTAATTAATTACCCTTTCTCGGGTCACGCAATTCATGTCATGTCAAGTACGAGTCAAGTACAAGATTTGTGTGGAATGTCCAATCAAGCTAGTCATGCACTCGGTATAATGCCAGATACCTTATCATTCAACTCCCATGGGCACAAGTACTTTCGGGTGCTCCTCCCAGGACCAGATCGGGCCCTATATGCGCAGGCATTTATCATGTATTTTGACATCCACTCTTGTATATATAGCCAATATGGAATTTCAACAATTTAAGCTTGTAGACACGTAGGATAACTTTGAGAGAATGTAGTCCAAAAATACGACATTGGACATAGATAGGCGATAACAACGGTACAATCACGATGAACGATGAAACTAGGTGGAATTAGGTTCCCTTAACTCGGGTACCATGACAAGTATGGACATTCTTTATATAGAATTGAGGTCCACATGAACAGTATATCAAAGGCAAGATACCCTCATTCTTATTATAGAATTGAGGTCCACAAGAACATCAACAAATGGCATGATATCATCATCCCATTAAGAATTCTCATGATATACTCTTTGCATATCATAAGGGCCGGTATACCATGTTTCTTTTAGAGTGACATGGCATTCAATAGTGTAATGGGTTTTTAGGGTACAACCAGCTCAGTCGGCCTTGAGGGAATCTAAGGCTCGAGGAGTCTTACGGAGGTCTCTATGACTAACTCGCTAGTCCAAAGGAACGGAATGTCCAATGGAGAGCTTGTATGTCAATGAGAATGGAGGGTGATCGATAAAACATCATGAAACGTGGGACTATACTCACGGAGTGGAGATATAGTGCCGATATACATATATATAGATATACTGAAACCATCGGTTGTCAGAAACATATAAAAATATTTTTACAGGAAAATAACGACTTTAAGTAAAGTCACTACTCAAGTAATTAACGCCTTCAGTAAGGGCGTTTATCTATTTTACATTTTTGTAAAATTTTAATATTTCAGTATTTTACCAAAAACGCGCCCTGGTAAGGGGCGTTTATTTACAAGTTGACGACGTATACATTGGTCGTTCATTTTTTTACTTATATTTTTGCAGTATATATATATTCAGAAATTTATCAAAAACACGCCCTGGACAGGGGCGTTACTTTTCAATTCACGCCCTGAACAGGGGCGCTAGTCAAGTGAGAGACGACCTATACAGGGTCGTGAATTCAAGAATTTTCAGATTTCAAGTATTATAATTTCCAGAAACAAGAGACATGGTCATGACAGGAAATTTATCGGGATTCAAGTAAATATGATTATGCACTGATTTAGAATCATGTTTAAGTGAATATTGGATAATTAACATGGGTAATTAACAATTGAGAAAATTGACGTCCGTGTACCGGGCGTCAAATCTGGAATTGACGACCTGGGCATGGTCGTTTCTTTCAAAGTAGCGCCCTTGTCTGGGTCGCGTATACAATTAGCGCCCTTGGAAAGGGCATTTCTTTCCAACAATAGAACTTTTAAAACTCGTGAAAACTATATGCATGAACTAATATATATGGTTTAACATAGTTATTATGGTGATTTGGGCTACAGTGCTTGAGAAAACCTACCTTGATAAAGATTTGAACGGATGCAGGTTCTGTGAAGAAAGAACGATACTCTGTTTTACAGAGCCTTCTGGCGATGGTAATTGCTAATAGCAGCAGCACGCACAGAAGAGGATGCAGATGAAGAACTCACAATTCTTCAATCGATCGGTTTCACTTCTACAGGCAACCTGTAGAGGCAGAAGAAACGAAGAAGAAGATATTAAAATCTTCTTATACGTAACCGAAAGCAAGGGGAAAGAACTTACTTGTTCTTCGGAAGACAGAAGCTTTCAACCTGTAATCAGAAGTAGATGAAGAATCATCAGTATTCTTCACAAATTCGATAGACAGAGTAAAGAAAAAGAACATGCTGTTCTTTACGTACCTTAGAAGAGTCCGAACGCCAAATAGCGTGCTCGGTTCAAGCAGTAGGTTATTTATAGGGACTTTGGAAATCCTAACAAATGTAGTGTTTGATTGGAAGTAATACTTCCAAGATAGAATTATTACTACATTCGAACTCTTTCTCATAGTTATCAACTTACCCTGGATAGACTCCTGGGTCGAACGAAACTCGAACTGAATTAGCGTCCTAGGTAACGGCGTCGAATTTAAATTGACGCCTTGTCAAGCGTCGTTTCTTGTTGAAACGCGTCCACTCAAGGGACGTTATGCAAACTTGCCCTTTTTATTTATTTTGGTCGTTTGAAATTTGACGCCTTATCATTTGGGCGTCCTTTCTTTAATTCACGCCTGGTTGAAGGTCGCTTATTTGTAAGGTCGCGCCTTTTCCTGAGGTGTTATTTTCATTAGAGTTTAATTCTTTTTCATTTCGGATTTTTATCTTTTCTTTACTTAGTCTTTTATTCTATTTTGACTTATTTTATTCTTTTAAATTTATTAGGGTTGCTACACCCTCCCCCACTTAAAAAGAATTTGGTCCCCAAATTCATAGCATATTTTTACATATGGAGAGTGTAGAGTTCATACCTTCTAAAATAATTCTGGAAATCGCTTCCTCATAGATTCCTCGGTCTCCCATGTGGCTTCATGTTCTGAATTCTTATTCCATTGTACTTTTAGCATGGGAATGACCTTATTCCTTAGGATTCGTACTTCTCGATCTAGTATTCTTATGGGCTTCTGCACGTATGTGAAATCTTTCTGGATCACTAGATCTCCATACTCAATAATATGCGATGGGTCATGTACATACTTCTTCAACATAGATATGTGGAACACATCATGTACGTCGGTCAATTGAGGTGGCAATGCGATGCGATAAGCAACCTCGCCAACTCTTTCGAGTATCTCAAAAGGTCCGATGAATCTTGGTGTAAGCTTGCCTTTAACACCAAATCTCCGTATTCCACGTCCAGGTGATATCTTGAGAAATACATGATCTCCGATTTTGAATTCAAGATCTCTCCTTCTTGTGTCGGCATAAGCCTTTTGCCTAGACTGAGCAGTTTGCAGTCTTTCTCTAATTAATTATATCTTCTCAGTAGTATCTCTTACTATGTCTGGACCTATCAGTTGTTTCTCTCCAACTTCACTCTAGCATATGGGTGATCGGCAACTCCTTCCATATAGAGCTTCGAAAGGTGCCATTTGTATACTTGCCTGGTAGCTATTATTGTATGCAAATTCGACCAGAGGCAAGTGATCATGCCAGTTTCCATCAAAATCAGTAATGCATGCTCTTAGCATATCTTCGACTACTTGATTGGTTCTCTCGGTCTGACCATCCGTTTGAGGATGAAAGGCTGTACTAAAGTTAAGTCTCGTTCCCAACGAATGTTGTAGTCCTTTCCAAAAATGAGAAGTAAAACGGGGATCTCTGTCAGACACGATTGAAACAGGAATACCATGTAATCTGACTATTTTCTTGATGTATAGTGTAGCTAAGACATCAACTGACCATAGACTCTTGATTGGCAAGAAATGCGCTGATTTAGTCAATCGGTCAATGATAACCCATATTCCATCATGTCCTCTTTTTGATTTAGATAAATCCATGATGAAATCCATACCAATATCCTCCCACTTCCATTTAGGGATATCTAGAGGATGTAGTTTTTCAGCAGGCTTTTGGTGTTCCGCCTTGACTTGTTGGCATGTGAGACAACGTGATACATAGTCTGCTATTTCCCTTTTCATGTTGGGCCACCAAAAATTTCTTTTCACATCTTGGTACATTTTGGTAGATCCAGGATGAATCGTATACCTTGACCTATGAGCTTCATCTAAGACCTTCTTCTTCAATTCTGGGCAGTCCGGTATACAAGTTCTATTCTTGAACATTAATCTTCCATCAGAAGCTAATTGGAATTCCGATTGTCCTTCTAATCTGCCCTTGATTTCTACTAATGTAGGATCATTATTCTGAAGTGCTTGTATTTCAGACAATAAATCTGACTGTATGCTTACATGAGATAATGTGACACATCTAAGGTCCGTGTCCATGCTTATATTGAGTTCAGAGAATTGTTCCAGCAACTTCCATTCTTGAATCATACAATTGGCTAACAGTGCTCTCGGCTTTCGACTAAGGGCATCTACTACATGATTACCCTTTCCGGGATGATATTGTATATTGAAGTCGAAGTCCTTGAGATATTCCAGCCATCGTCTTTGCCTCATATTTAGTTCCTTCTGTAAGAAAAGATATTTGAGACTCTTGTGATCGGAGTATACAGTAAACTGTACTCCATAAAGATAATGTCTCCATATTTTGAGTGCAAATACTACCGCGGCCAATTCTAAGTCATGGACGGGGTAGTTCTCTTCATGCTTCTTTAATTGACGAGAAGAGTAGGCTATAACATTCCCTTGTTGTGTTAGGACACATCCGAGGCCAATGCCAGAAGCATCAGTGTAAACCTCGAATTTCTCTCCTTCTATTGGTAGAGCTAAGACCGGAGCTGTGGTCAGATGATCTTTGAGAGTTTGGAAACTTCTTTCACATTCTTCACTCCATTCATAACGGATCTCCTTGCGAGTTAACCTCGTAAGGGGCACGGCGATCTTAGAGAAATCCTTGATGAATCGCCTGTAATAGCCGGCAAGACCTAAGAAACTTCGGATCTCGCTAGCATTGGTCGGTCTTTCCCAGTTCCTTACAGCTTCAACCTTTGATGGGTCTACAGACAAGCCATCCTTTGATATAACATGTCCGAGAAAAGTCACTTCTTCAAGCCAGAATTCACACTTGCTAGGTTTTACATATAACTGGTTTGTCCTCAATATTTGTAATGCAATCCTCAAATGTTCCTCATGCTCTTCCTTGGTCTTGGAATAAATCAATATATCATCAATAAAGACCACCACGAATTGATCCAAATAAGGCCTGAATATACTATTCATTAACTGCATAAAGGCAGCAGGGGCATTCGTTAGTCCGAAAGGCATAACAACAAATTCATAATGGCCATACCTGCTTCTGAATGCGGTTTTATGAATATCCTCGTCCTTGATTCTTAGTTGGTGATATCCTGACCTAAGATCAATTTTGGAAAAGTACATGGATCCTGAAATTTGATCAAACAATTCATCGATTCTCGGCAGTGGATACTTGTTCTTGATAGTGAGATGATTCAACTGTCGATAGTCGACGCATAACCTCATGGATCCGTCTTTCTTCTTTACAAATAATACAGGCGCTCCCCACGGGGAAGTACTTGGTCTAATGAATCCCTTCTTAATGAGTTCCATCAATTGCTCCTTTAACTCCTTGAGTTCAGCAGGTGACATCCTATAAGGTGCCTTTGAAATCGGACCAGCACCAGGGACTAAGTCAATGGTGAAGGCCACTTCTCTTTGCGAGAGTAATTCCGGCAAATCTTCCGGAAACACATCCGGAAATTCTTGTACCACAGGAATGTCTTCTAGCTTAGCTTCCTTAGCTTCTTTAACCGTGACAAAGGCAAGGAAAGATGCACATCTTTCCTGATGAGCTTGCTAGCTCGGAGAGCTGAAATAAGAGGGGATCTGCTCCGACCCTTGGGGCTAGTCAAGATTAGTTCTGGAAATTCCTTGAATGTAACCTTGCTATTGCGGCAATCAACAGTTGCCTGATACTTGGATAACCAATATGCTCCTAGTATAACATCATACTCCTTCAGATCTAAACATATGAGATCAATAGGGAGATTTCAACCCTGAACCAATACTTCGCAGTTTTGGTAATGATGTGTAATATCAGTCTCATCATCCAGAGGAGTAGACAAAACTAACTTTATCCATTCCGGTTCTAGGGGTAATGGGTCAGCAAACTTCTTAGAAATAATAGAATGCGATGCACCAGTATCAATTAAGACGTATGCATTCCTGGAACAAACTTTCAATGTTCCTTCCACTAAGCCGCCTTCTTCTACTTGCTCGGTCTCCTTGATTGCATGAAGACGAGCATTCTTGGTTACTGGGCGCTTTCCGTCAACGGCTTGATCGTTAAGTAATGGGCAATCGGGAATCCGATGCTCACGACTCCCACAACGGAGACATGCTCCAAGTTTCCTCCAGCATTCTTCTGCTCTATGACCCGCTTTATCACAATGTTTGCACACTGTATTTGGAGAGGTAGTGGTGATAGAGAAGGGCTTGGTCTTCTTGAACTTTTGGTCTTGTGAGGATGCTCCTCCATTGCTAGGCCTTTTCTTGAAGTTGGGTTTAAAGGAACCCGATCCTGTAACTTGTTCCTTTTTATCCTTACCACGAATCCTATCAGACAGTTCCGTGACATCTTCTAATAGTTGAGCTTGGCGTACTATCTCCGAGTAGACTTGAATGTCCATCGGCGCCAGTTGAGTAATAGCTTGGGGCCTGAGCCCATTAAGAAACCTCCTAGCTTTCATTTTCTCGGTGCTAACTAGATGCTTAGCATACTGAGACAATCTAGAGAATTGGGCCTCATACTCGGCCACTGACAAAGATCGTTGCTTTAATGCAGCAAATTCTGCAGCCTTCTTTTCCTGAACTCGGTCCGAGAAATATTTTGCGTTGAAGTGTTCAACGAATTCCTCCCACGAAACCTGATCTTGATTTATAGTAGCCTCTATTGATTCCCACCAGCATCTAGCATCCCTTTCTAATTGAAAAGTAGCTAATAAGACCTTATCTTGATCCGTGCATTGCATGACACGGAATATTCGTTCTGTTTCCCTAATCCAGTGTTCAGCGTCATCTGGATCAGTAGAACCCGCGAACTTGGGCGGGTTCATGTTCTTGAAAGTCTGGTGGAGACTTCCTGCTCGTTGTCCACCTCTTTGTGTTACTTGTTGCAGCACTTGAGTCATGCCTTGCAGTGTACGCTGCATGTTGCGCCATTGAGCACGTTCGGCAGCCATTATCCTACAATTATAATAACTAGATTAATACGTGATTTCTATCTTAAAGACTAGCATTCTGTGTTAACTTTAACCCTTGGTTCTACCCAATCTCACTGGTTAAAGGGTTAAAACCTATCCTTGGACTTGGGTTTTCCTAGGAATTGAATACCCTAAGCTCTGACACCACAAAAACTGTCACGCCCCGAGCGCGGAAGATACTCGGATGTGCGCGACGAGTTTATATCAATCATGTCAATCAGAGTAGTAGTGTATTGGACACCAAAAACAGAGATGCGCAAAATAGAAAGATAACCCAATCCTTTATTTCATAATGGATAGACTATTACAAATCTAATACTCTATTCAATTAAAAAGGAAAAGTACATAGTTGACTCAAGAAAATAGGAAAAAGACTAGATGACTCTTGGAGAAGTTCTATCTCTTTCACTCTTGACCATTCCCATCCGATTGACTTCCCTCGTCGTCGGAATTACCTGAAAAGTAGGGAACACACGGAGTGAGCGAACGCTCAGTAGGAGATTATATCTCAAGCGCTTAGTAAGGGGTCTAAGTAATTACATTTTTCATGAATGTACTATAGCTATGCATGCTCGCATAAAACGACAAGATAGAGAAAGAATTTATCAATAAGACAGCAAGATGAACTAGTCATGAGCTTTCAAGAAAAGATAACAGATATTCAAGCAAGTACTTTTTAACAAGTCATGTCAAGAACTTTGGCTATCATGTATCAAGCAAGCAAGTAATTAATTACCCTTTCTCGGGTCACGCAATTCATGTCATGTCAAGTACGAGTCAAGTACAAGATTTGTGTGGAATGTCCAATCAAGCTAGTCATGCACTCGGTATAATGCCAGATACCTTATCATTCAACTCCCATGGGCACAAGTACTTTCGGGTGCTCCTCCCAGGACCAGATCGGGCCCTATATGCGCAGGCATTTACCATGTATTTTGACATCCACTCTTGTATATATAGCCAATATGGAATTTCAACAATTTAAGCTTGTAGACACGTAGGATAACTTTGAGAGAATGGAGTCCAAAAATACGACATTGGACATAGATAGGCGATAACAACGGTACAATCACGATGAACGATGAAACTAGGTGGAATTAGGTTCCCTTAACTCGAGCACCATGACAAGTATGGACATTCTTTATATAGAATTGAGGTCCACATGAACAGTATATCAAAGACAAGATACCCTCATTCTTATTATAGAATTGAGGTCCACAAGAACATCAACAAATGGCATGATATCATCATCCCATTAAGAATTCTCATGATATACTCTTTGCATATCATAAGGGCCGGTATACCATGTTTCTTTTAGAGTGACATGGCATTCAATAGTATAATGGGTTTTTAGGGTACAACCAGCTAAGTCGGCCTTGAGGGAATCCAAGGCTCGAGGAGTCTTACGGAGGTCTCTATGACTAACTCGCTAGTCCAAAGGAACGGAATATCCAATGGAGAGCTTGTATGTCAATGAGAATGGAGAGTGATCGATAAAACATCATGAAACGTGAGACTATACTCATGGAGTGGAGATATAGTGCCGATATACATATATATAGATATACTGAAACTATCGGTTGTCAGAAACAGATAAAAACATTTTTACAGGAAAATAACGACTTTAATCAAAGTCACTACTCAAGTAATTAACGTCTTCAGTAAGGGCGTTTATCTATTTTACATTTTTGCAAAATTTTAATATTTCAGTATTTTACCAAAAACGCGCCCTGGTAAGGGGCGTTTATTTACAAGTTGACGACGTATACATTGGTCGTTCATTTTTTTACTTATATTTTTGCAGTATATATATATTCAGAAATTTATCAAAAACACGCCCTGGACAGGGGCGTTACTTTTCAATTCCTGCCCTGAACAGGGGCGTTAGTCAAGTGAGAGACGACCTATACAGGGTCGTGAATTCAAGAATTTTCAGATTTCAAGTATTATAATTTCCAGAAACAAGAGACATGGTCATGACAGTAAATTTATCGGGATTCAAGTAAATATGATTGTGCACTGATTTAGAATCATGTTTAAGTGAATATTGGATAATTAACATGGGTAATTAACAATTGAGAAAATTGATGTCCGTGTACCGGGCGTCAAATCTGGAATTGACGACCTGGGCATGGTCGTTTCTTTCAAAGTAGCGCCCTTGTCTGGGTCGCGTATACAATTAGCGCCCTTGGAAAGGGCGTTTCTTTCCAACAATAGACCTTTTAAAACTCGTGAAAACTATATGCATGAACTAATATATATGGTTTAACATAGTTATTATGGTGATTTGGGCTACAGTGCTTGAGAAAACCTACCTTGATAAAGATTTGAACGGATGCAGGTTCTGTGAAGAAAGAACGATACTCTGTTTTACAGAGCCTTCTGGCGATGGTAATTGCTAATAGCAGCAGCACGCACAGAAGAGGATGCAGATGAAGAACCCACAATTCTTCAATCGATCGGTTTCACTTCTACAGGCAACCTGTAGAGGCAGAAGAAACGAAGAAGAAGATATTAAAATCTTCTTATACGTAACCGAAAGCAAGGGGAAAGAACTTACTTGTTCTTCGGAAGACAGAAGCTTTCAACCTGTAATCAGAAGTAGATAATCATCAGTATTCTTCACAAATTCGATAGACAGAGTAAAGAAAAAGAACATGCTGTTCTTTACGTACCTTAGAAGAGTCCGAACGCCAAATAGCGTTCTCGGTTCAAGCAGTAGGTTATTTATAGGGACTTTGGAAATCCTAACAAAGGTAGTGTTTGATTGGAAGTAATACTTCCAAGATAGAATTATTACTACATTCGAACTCTTTCTCATAGTTATCAACTTACCCTAGATAGACTCCTGGGTCGAACGAAACTCGAACTGAATTAGCATCCTAGGTAACGGCGTCGAATTTAAATTGACGCCTTGTCAAGCGTCGTTTCTTGTTGAAACGCGTCCACTCAAGGGACGTTATGCAAACTTGCCCTTTTTATTTATTTTGGTCGTTTGAAATTTGACGCCTTATCATTTGGGCGTCCTTTCTTTAATTCACGCCTGGTTGAAGGTCGCTTATTTGTAAGGTCGCGCCTTTTCCTGAGGCGTTATTTTCATTAGAGTTTAATTCTTTTCCATTTCGGATTTTTATCTTTTCTTTACTTAGTCTTTTATTCTATTTTGACTTATTTTATTCTTTTAAATTTATTAGGGTTGCTACACATACCCTTTGTTTCAGGGGCACTTCCCGATTACTCAGTTTCGTCACTTATTTTAAATGTGGATTTGGTTCACTTTTCGACACGAATTTTCTCCTTTGTTTCAGGGGGGATTCCCGGCTACTTGGTTCTAAATCCCACTTGTTGAGATTATTGGTGGGGCAGATAACTTTTTCCTCACGAGTCACGTGACTTCTATGTAGGGAATCAAGTGCCCTTTACAGTGTTGAGTAGAATAGCTGAAATCTTTATTAAACAGAATCATTGATCTCAAAAGTGTAAATTGTGTGGGAGGTTGTACTGAATGTAAAAGATGAATTAGTCTAATCACAGTTATATTTCCCATAAGTGTATGCACAGTCATGAATTGAACCTCCCTCTTAATATGTGCCAAGTAACAAACATGTTTTAATCAATACAATTTTATTTAGCAAGGGAAGAGGTCATAGGAGGAATCAAAGGAGAGGGTGATATAATATATACACTCAAACATGCATTGAGATAATGTATTCAAGCAGGTTGATTACCACCACATGGCGGAGAGTGTAGTCCGAAGACTCTACTCACGCATAGTGAGCATTTCCAACTGAAATTTATCCAATTTTCCACAACACACCATTTCATATACCGAGTAATCATGGCATTCATGCACGCATTAGTATAAGATATATACGAGTATATACAGGCGGATGCAACTAAATGAAGATATGAGTGAAAATTAAATGTTATTCAATGTTATATGCACATTAGAGAAAAGATTAGAACCTAAATGCAATGTAAGACTCTATGTGTAAAAGAGTAAACCAGTATCAACAGATGGATTTATTCATAGAATATTAATTTCTGTATTCATTTGTGATTAAAAGTATATATAGTGAAATGCATCAAAAACATTTTAACTGTCTAGCCTGCACACACCTAATTCTCTCCTAATAAAGGAAAATTGTTCAGAATTCAAAGGTTTTGTAAAAATGTCTGCAAGTTGATGTTTTGTATCTACAAAAGTTAATTCAAAATCTCCTTTACTGATGTGATCTCCAATAAAGTGGTGTCTTATTTCAATGTGTTTTATGTGAGAGTGTTGGACATGATTTTTGGACAAATTTATAGTGGAAGTATTATCACACATGATTAGAGTGCTTTTCAAGCAAATACCAAAATCTAATAACTGGTGTTGGACCCAGAGTACTTGGGCCGTACAATTGCCTACAGCCACATATTCAGCTTCAGCAGTTGATAAAGCCACACAATGTTGTTTCTTTGAGACCCATGAAGCCATGCAGCCCCCTAGAAACTGGCAATGACCACTTGTGCTCTTACAATCCATTTTGCACCCAGCATAATCAGAATCAGTGTATGCACGTAATTCAAATGAATCATGTTTAGGATACCACAAACCAAGATCAATTGTTTCATTCAAATACATGAAAATTCTTTTCACGACCGACAAATGCAATTCTCTGGGACAAGATTGATATCTTGCACAGAGACACACACTGAAATGAATGTCAGGCCTACTAGCAGTGAGATATAGCAGTGAGCCTATCATACCCCTAAAGAGCTTTTTATCAACCATATTACCTTTCTGATCTTCCAATTTGAGTGAGGTGGGCATTGGTGTAGCATAAGGTTTGACATTTTCTAGTTGATACTTTTTCACAATCTCCAGAGTGTACTTCTTCTGGTTAATAAAAATACCATCATCTAGCTACTTTATTTGAAGCCCCGAGAAGAAGTTTAACTCGCCCATCAAGCTCATCTCGAACTCTCCCTGCATTAGTTTGGCAAAATCATCATTCATTTTGATGTTCGTGGCTCCAAAAATTATATCATCTACATAAACTTGCACAATTAAAGCATGTTCATCTGAAATTTTTGTAAACAATGTTTTGTCTATGCTACCTCGTTTGAAGCCATTATCAATCAAAATGAACTTAAATAATCATACCATGCACTGGGAGCTCTTTTTAATCCATACAGTGCCTTGTCCAATTTGTAGACGTGGTCTGGAAATTATCCATCTTCGAAGCTCGGTAGCTGCTCCACGTATACTTCTTCCTTTATGACTCCGTTGAGGAAGGCACTCTTGACATCCATTTGAAAGAGCTTGATGTTCCAGTGACATGCATAAGCAAGAATGATTCTTACTACCTCTAATCTAGCCACAGGAGCGAAAGATTCATCAAAATCAATGCCAAATTCTTGAGAGTATCCCTTAGCTACTAATCTTGCCTTATTACTCACAACCACCCCGCCTTCACTAAGTTTATTTCGGAAAACCCACTTAGTTCTGATTATGGGATAATCATTAGGCTGGGACACGAGGAACCACACTCGATTCCTTTGGAATTGGTGCAGTTCTTCTTGCATGGCGAGAACCCAAGAACTGTCATTAAGAGCATCATCTATAGATTTGGGTTAAACATTGGAAAGTAAAGCAAGATTATCGTGATGTTCGACTTCCCTGATTGAGGCCCGTGTCCTTATTCCTTCATCTACACCGCCAATGACATTCTCCAAGGGATGATCTCTATGTGTGGTCCATTGGCATGGAAAAGTCTATTGTGTTGACTCCTTTTCTTGTTCTTTTTGCTCATCCTCTTCTTGATTTTGTGCCTCACCTTGATTGCTAGACTCTCCTTTTTCATTCTCACCTTCACCTGAAACAAGAAAGTGTTCATCATCATTAGGCTTCCTTAAAGAAAATTCATCAACTACAAAATGAGGACTCTCCTCGACTACAAGTGATCTAAAGTTATACACTCGGTAAGCTCTAGATGTCAATGAATACCCAAGGAAAATCCCATTATCACTCTTTGCATCAAAATTTTCCAGATTATCCTTACCATTATTCAAAATATAACAAATAGATCCAAATGGCTTGAAATGAGATATATTCGGTTTCTTACCTTTGTATAGCTCGTAAGGAGTTTTCTTAAGGATTGGTCTTACCATAGCTTGGTTCATGATATAGCAAGCAGTGTTGACTGCTTCAGCCCAGAAATACCGTGGTAGACCATTTTCTGCCAACATAGTACGCACCATCTCCATGAGCGTTCGATTCTTTCTCTCAACAACTCCATTTTGTTGTAGGGTCCTTGGTGCTGAAAAGTGGTGCTCATACCCCTATTTCCTACAAAAGTCATGAAACTCAGAATTGTCAAATTCCTTTCCATGATCACTTTGAATTTTCTGAATATGATAGCCCTTTTCATTTTCAACTGTAATGCAGAAATCAGCAAAATATTTGAATGCTTCACTTTTGTTAGCCAAGAATAACACCCATGCATATCTAGAGAAATCATCAATAATGACAAATCCATATAGTTTCCCTCCAAGATTGTGAGTCCTAGTGGGACCAAACAAGTCCAAATTAAGTAACTATAAGGGTTTTTCAGTGGAAACAATGTTCTTGCATTTGGAAGAGACTTTGGTTTGTTTTCCTTTATTACAAGCTTCACAAATTTTTGAAGTTTCAAAATTCAAACAAGGAAGACCTCTAATTAAATTATTTCTAGTCAATTTTCTAATGACATTAAAACTGGTATGCCCTAAACGGTGATGCCGCAACCACACATCGTCATTTTTATTTGCAATCAAACACAAATTTTCAGAGCCAAGTTCACTAAAATCAACATGGTAAGTATTATCACTTCTCACTCCTATGAACTTAATTTCATGAGTGTTTACATCAATGATAGAACAGTGAGAAGATTTAAAAATGACTTTGTGACCTTTGTGACAAAGTTGACTGATGCTCAACAGATTATGATTCAAACCTATAACAAGCAAAACATATTTAATGCAGTGGTTGAGATCCTTACCAACTCTCCCAATACCGATTATTTTACCTCTGTCCTGTCCACCAAAAATTACAGCACCTCCATTTTTGTCCGCTAGGTCTGCAAAAAGTTCTTTATTCCCTGTCATGTGCCTGGAGAATCTGCTGTCCAGGTACCATTTATTTTCTTTTGCCTTCATGCAGACCTGCAAGAACAAACATCAAATCTCAATTTGATTTAGGTACCCAAGCAAGCTTGGGTCCCTTAGTGTTAGCATATATAGTGGTGTGACAGTATTTTCTCAAAAACAAGTCATCATCAATTTTCATAAGCTGGCATATATACATATCATGTCTTATTCTCCCATAGTAAAAACACGTGGGTTTTCTTCTACCAAAATTGTTTCCTCTATTTACACTGTTAGAAGCAAAGGTGTATTGAGTATGAACATTTTGGGTTTTGATGTGTGTATGTGAACAATCTTCATGATTTGGTGAGTTTTTGATTCTATAATGAGAAGCATTTTTATTACATGCATGAAATTCGAACTCTTCCTACCATGAACTTCTTTTTCCTTTAACAAACTTTCATGATCAAATTTCAAATCATTCAACTCTGTAGTGATTGACTCAATTTTGTTCTCTATCTCAATTCTAACTTTCTCAGACTCACACATCTTCATATTCAAGTCATCGAGGTCTTTTTTCAGAATCTCATTCCTCTCCTGAATCTCATCCTTGAGTTTGAATGCATTTTGTTTTTTCGACTTCCAAACAAGATATTTCATCTTCAAACAAAGTCAATTTGGATTTTAGTGTTTCATTTTCATTTCTGGCTTTTTGAAACTAAAGTTCAAATAAGCTACATTTTTCACAAGGATTTGATGAGTGAACAATTTCATGAATTTTCTTTCTCAGATTTTTACTTTCAGATTTGATGAGTGAACATAACAACAAAACAACAAAATTGATATAGAGCGAATAAAGCGCACGAGACAAGAAATTTCTCTTTACTCACCGCATCCCACACGCATTTGAGAACAGACGATCCAACAAAGACAATCACACAAATGGCCAACCACAACACGAAGAGTTTTTAGGTGGTTCGGACACACCTAGTGAAGTCCTACGTCCACCCCTCTCAGTCCAAGAGGATTTCACTAAAAACGCTACTCGACGACAGCAATCAAACCACACACAGGTGCGATGGCCCCACACACACACGTGTTCTCGCACGATGACGAGAAACACACACACGGAGACAACACTCCGCAACAATATGCAAGTTCCAGAAATGAAGCACTACAATAACCAGTTCAGATTTACAATATGTGCTCAAATAGAAATGTAGAAATGATAGATTAAGAAATCTCCCTCAGATCTGTAATAAATCCCGTAGTTCAAAGTGGTAGGTGCACTAGAGGTTGATCCGCAGAGTGGAAGAATGTCGAACTCGCAGGGGATGCCCAGGATAGCAGGATTCAGCGATGCCTAGCACGAACGAGGATCAGATCAGCAAGGATGTCTCATTGATGGCATCCCCCAACTCTTCTCCTTCCCCCTCCTTCAAGATGCGACCACCTCTCCTCCTCCTTCTGCAAAAAGAAGAAACTATTAGCTCTCTCCTGTTATCTTCGAATGAAAATTGTAGCATATATAAGTGGGATGGAAATGACGCGGAAAAGACCAAAGTGCCCATGTGAAAAACATCTCAGAACATCACTAAGATGAGTAGAGATGCCCTAGGGGTAAAGGGGTCAAAGTGGGGACCAAATGGATTGGATTTGATAAGGTTCGAAACCCACTTCGAAACCCCGAATCGGATCGCCCAGAACAAGTGTCGACTCTTAGAGTCGACACTTTTTGCAAGGCGTTCTGTCTGCAGCAAATAACAGGACACATGGCGAAAGTGTCGACTCACAGAGTCGATACTTTTTGCCAAGACTTCTGTCTGCAGCAAACAAGCGACCCAGAGGACCAAGTGTCGACTCACAGAGTCGACACTTGCTTCCTGCTGCAACAGGGCAGCGCGTAGGTTAACAAGTGTCAACTTTGTGAGTCGACACTTGCAACTGCAACCCCTAAAATTGCAAAAGCAGTCCAATGCAAGCTCAAAACCCTTCAACCCATTCAAGGTATCATGATTCTCATCAAAAATAAATTCTTACCACGCATCCAATGATTTGAGAAGATTAAAGTACCTGCACTACACACCATTGCATTTTTGTCATTCTTTGAACAATTCAAATGAACAGAACACTTACCTTGCCTTTTGTCATTTAAATGAATCATTCAACCTACATATGGAAATATTGTCATTCATCCACACATTAAGATGATTCAAAAGCATTCAAGTATCCAAACATCTTGACACAATTTCCACAAGATCTCTTAGAAGATATGCAATACAAATATCACTAGAACACAGTTTGTCTTCGTCAAAATACGCCGGGGCACAACAGGAGTAGCTGAGGGAGCTGGGCGCCAGGAGACCTTGGTGGTTCGGCACAGGTGAGATTGGCAATCGGGTGCCGAGGGCACCATTGTGGGTGGAGTAGCTGAGCAGTCGGGTGCCGCGGGCCCCGACTCAGAAATTGAAAGGAGGCTGAAGGAGGGCCTGGTGATTAACGCGGTGCTCCTTATGGCCGCGTTCTTGAGGAATGAGGTAAAAGGAATGGTCGCGTTGTCAGAGCAGCAGCGGGATGCAGAGATTGATTCCTTCCTTGCTCCAAGGTCGGCCAAGGGGGCTAGGGCCTCACACTTTCCTCTTCTTGTGCATGACTAGAGTAGCTGGCAGTCAGGTACCGGGGGCACCGTTGTGACTGAGCGGTTGAGCGATCGGGTGGTGTGGGCCCCGTCGTGACTGGAGTAGCTGAGCAGTCGGGGTGCAGCGTGCCCCGACTCAAAAATTGAGGGGAGGCCGAAGGAGGGCCTGGTGATTAACACGGTGCTCCTTATGGGCGTGTTCTTGATGGAGGCATCACCCGTGACTCCCTTTGGCTCGGGTCTTCTTCACACTCCGACATCATTTGAGTTCGGGCCTCTCTCTATAAAGGCCCAATTATCTATTTTGTGCTTTCTATTTGAGTCATTTGATGTAATTTTCATTTTATTTGAGTCATGTCCCTAGGTCTTGTGCTTATTTCCCTAAGTTTGAGTGTCATTAGGTTTTTCAGTTAGCTATTGGGCCCAATTCATTGGCCTAGGCCCAAGGGCGCCCCCACCCCCCCTTGGTTATTTGTCATTGAGTCAATTGTCAGGGTCTTTTTATAAAATGTGGGTTGCCTATATATAGGGCCCCATTTCCCTCATTTGGAACTAATGAATCAATGAATGAAAATTGCCATTTGAGAGTTCACATTTATTATTGGAGAGATTCCATTAGTTAGGGTGAGAAACCCTTGGGAGTGATTCCCACCTACCCCTTTCTCTCTCTCCCTCCAAGTGGGGTTCACCCCCCTCTCTCTCTCCTCCCCTCCCATCCACCACCCTCCCACCTACCCCCATTAAAGGCCACTCCCCTTCCCCACACATCCCATTACTCCACCCCCTAGTCCCAAGAGAGCATCCCCAATCACTAAGCCACCCTCCAACCCCCAACTACCCTACCCACTTTCCCAAGCACCCTTCCCTCTCCCCCATGCAACCCTCCATCTCCCTAGGCCCATTTGAATTTTGAAAACCCCCTTCGCTCCATTGCCTTGGCCGCCCCCTTCCCCCTCCCCTTTGAGTAGGTCGCCCCCCCATCCCCTCCCCTCCATTCCACCCCACCAAGAGGTACCACCACCATCACCCTCCCTCCACCTTGATCGAAACCAGCAACCCCTGCAACCCTCCTCTTTCTCCAACCCCTCCACCACCTATAGTCACCCTCTACACCACCCCCACATTCTCCTCCCACCACCCATCACTTCTCCCTTCCCCATTCACCACTTCTTCTTCTTATTTGGTTGATAGATAAAGCTCCATCGGCGAACCAGTTCCCAGTTGAAGATCTGCAGAAGAGTAGCAGTTTGCAGAGGTGACCACGGCTTTCTCCAGGCAAATCTGAAGTCCCAAGAGGAACCCATGGAAGCGTCTGCCAGTCTTCTTCGCAACGACGGTGGTTTCGTCTTCATCTGAGCACTGTGCTGCCCGGGAGAGCTGTTCTCCCTCGACTGCGTGAAGCTACCCCGGCAGAGTACCTGAACCTGATGAGAAGCACGATTGCGGCCATCCTACTGGGAATCTGAGAAAGAATTCTTCATCAAAAGTCTTCAAATATGAGCTTCTTTCATCAACTAAAGGCAGAGCTCAGTTTGGCGTCCGTATCCAGGAGTTCTCAATTTTCTCCCTCGGGTGTGCGGTTCTGCTTCCCCACAGTCTGCACCGACCTCTCATTAGTGTTTAGAGCCTACTAGTCTTCTCTGACAACATTCGGCTTCCCCGTCAGTCTTGCTTAGAAGAGGACTCATTCACCATTTCAAAAACTCCAGCGGCACCTGATTCTGAGCTTGGGAGCGGTCGTGGCATCCCCTTCTTCCTGCTATTGAGAACCTGAAGCAGTCAGATCCGAAGAACTGCCACCCTGTTCGAGCCCCCACCCAGACCAGCATTGATATCAGAAGAAATCAAAACAATTCAGACGACTTCCCGATCTAGTTACGAAGAATTCCCCACTGGTCCCGCCATCAGAAAAAATCAGGAGAGGTCACAGAGGTGCCATCTTTGATTGCTGGTCCCTGATTCCAGAACGTGGATAGATTCGGCATCGGCTTCCTTTCATCACTTCTAGCTCGAATTTCCCTCCCCGCTTGGCCGGCTGAAGGCCCCTCCCTGTGAGGAGGTAGTGTTTGGATGTAATCATCATCTTCCCTTCCCTACGATCCCCCCTTGCATGGGGTGTAGTGTTGTAACAATTTGAGCAGGTCAAGCTACCCCGGCGCGGCGTGTGGGGAACCCACGCTTCCCCGCTCGCCCTCGTCTCCGAACGGGACCGGTTTCTTCAAACTGGTCGAGTAAGTGCTCCACTCCCAGCTCCATTTAGTGCTTGTTCTCCCTAATATTAGTTCATAAACTCCACTGGCTTTGAGAAGCGAGAGTCCGATCTTTAAGCACCATCGCTTTAAGAGATCACCGTGGGGTGAGGAGTGTAACCCGTGCCCTTGGCACTTCATCGGTCCCATCGAATTGGGCCTCCACACCTTTGGGAAGCAAACCGTGGCCTTGCTGGCCCTCTACCAGCAAGGGCCCAACCCTCACATCCTCTACTTGGCATCGCCAAGTTACCCCGGGCTTGGGTGAGCGACGATAGAGCGGTGGCCCATATCGGCCCATTTGAATGCAATTGTGCTTGCTTGCTTGAGTCCTTGGTTGTGTCACATCAGTTCTTGAGGAACACGGTAAAAGGAATGGTCATGTTGTTAGAGCAACAACGGGATGCGGAGGTTGATTCCTTCCTTGCTGCAAGGCCGACCAAGGGGCAAGGGCCTCACACTTCCCTCTTCTTGTGCGTGACTAGAGTAACTGGCAGTCGTGTGCCGGGGGCACCATTGTGACTGTGTGATTGAGTGATCGGGTGCCGTGGGCCCTGTCGTGACTGGAGTAGCTGAGCCGTCAGGGTGCCGCGGGCCCCGACTCAGAAATTGAGGGGAGGCCAAAGGAGGGCATGGTGATTAACACGGTGCTCCTTATGGGCGCATTCTTGAGGAATGCAGTAAAAGGAATGGTCGCGTTGTCAGAGCAGTAGCGGGATGCGGAGGTTGATTCCTTCCTTGCTCCATGGCCGGCCATGGGGAAAGGGCCTCACACTTCCCTCTTCTTGTGTGTGATTGGGGAAGCTGGCAGTCGGGTGTCGGGGGCACCGTTGTGACTGAAGTAACTAAGCAGTCAGGTGCCGAGGGCACCGTTGTGACTCGAGCAGCTGAGCAGTCGGGTGCCGAGGAGACCGTTGTGACTGAAGTTGTTAAGCGTCGTTGGGGCTAGAGGGGCCCAGTGGCATCTGGACTCGATAGTCGGGTGCCGGGGGCACCGTTGTGACTCAAGCAGCTGAGTAGTCGGGTGCTGGGGGCACTGTTGTGAGTGAAGTTGTTGAGCGCCGTCGGGGCTAGAGTGGCCCGACGTCGTCTGGACTCAACATACGAGTGCTGGGGGCACCGTTGTGACTCGAGTGGTTGAGCAGTCAGGTGCCGGGGGCACCGATGTGACTGGAGCAGCTGAGCAGTCGGGTGCCGGGGGCACTATTGTGACTGAAGTTGTTAAGCGCCGTCAGGGCTAAGGGCACCGATGTGACTGAAGTTGTTGAACGCCGTGAGACCTCGATGGTCGGGCTCGGAGCCCGTTGATAGAGGCAGGGGCTTGACACTTCATCTTGCATCGAGGCTCGTGAACTATGTACATTCATCGAGTAACAGCACTGAGGGCACACTTATCGAGGTGGCACCACGGTGGCGCACGATCATCAAGGCAAGGATCGGACTGGGTGCTCCCATCAAGCAACATCCAGTAATGTATGATTATCGAGGTAAAGGTCTGGCATGGTGCTTTCATCAAGCAGCGTCCGATGGTGCACGAATATCAAGGCAGAGCCCAGGCTGGGTGCTTCCATCAGGCGGTGTCAGGGTCATGCATGAATATTGAGGCAGAGCTCGTACAAGGTGCCTTTATCGAGTTGCATTTGGGGCCATGCATGAATATCGAGATCGGGCCCGGGCAGAGGGCTTTCGTCAAGCAACGTTTGGGGTCATGCACGATTATCGAGATAAGGCCCAGAAGAGTGCTTTCATCAAGCAAGATCTGGGGCCGTGCATGATTATCGAGGTAGGGCTGGGGCAGAGTGCTTTTGTCAAGCAGCGTCTGGGGTCGTGCATGAATATCGAGACAAGGCCCAGCATGGTACTTTCATCAAGCAATATCTGGGGCCGTGCACTGTTGATATTTGTGAAGTGGGTGAAAAGTGGGTGAGATGGAATATGAAGTGTGTGATGTGTGCTAACTCAAGCTAGCAATAACATGGAACATGAAGCATGTGGGTATGTCATTTCAGCAGTGTAATGGCAGGCAAGAAGTAAACTAAACACACGCCGTGGGCGTGGAGCAAAGAGGAAATAAAGTAAACACACGCCGTGGGCGTGGAGCAACTAAAGAGCAAAAGAAAAGAAGGAGATGGAAAAATATGATGACAAATAACTAAGTAAGAAAGATGTGATCACCACCAAAGCAAATAATGCAGAAAACCACACTACGTACCTTGGAAAGAAGCCGAGTGAAGCACACTCGCACGCGGGAGAAAAAACTCAAGTGCAGACTGTGAACGTGTCACATAGACATTTAAAAAGAAAGGGAAAATTTTTAATTAATTAACAATAACAACAAGTGAAGATGAAGACAATAAAATAAAAGAAAGGTGGAGGAGGGAGCATGTGATGCTACCTAGGAGTGTGATCGCCAGGGGGGTTACCTCAAAAAGGAAGAGTGATCGCGGAGAATACCTTGCAAGCGGGCGTGGATGTGAGTTCAACTTCCTCCTTCTACCGGCCGGCCGATGAAGGGAGTTCTTATCTTGATTACCCTTGAAAAGAATCAAGCAAAGATGAGAAGATTGGATTAGTCAAAAGTGAGTGTAGTATCAATGCTCAATGAAAATTAAACTATGCAACAAGGGCATGACCACACCTTGTGTGTTTGTTTTTTTTAAAACCCCTTAAGAAAGAGTAAAGGATGGGAGAAATATGAATGCGACTAATGCAAATATGATGAGAATATATAGTGCTAAATACTCTAGCAACGTAGCTAGAGATGTGAGTGTGCAAATTAAAAGAAAAGCAAAATAACTAAGAGGAAAAGGGATTGGGGAAAAATAATATAGAAGGTGATGGCCCTTTCTGCGCTGGTGCAGCAGAGAATCGAGAGAGAGAGCCAAGGGAGGGAGCTTCAGCCACAGGAAGCGCAGGAGGAAGAATAGAAGAGAACACCTGCAAACGTTAGAGAATAACAAAGAAAACCCTCAAAGAAAACTCTCTCTACAGACTCTCTAAAATCAAAAAACTCTCTGTCAACTCTCTAAAAAGGATCCCCACGGCAGGCAAAAGAGAGGAGTATTTATAGGGTTTAAAACCTTATTCTAATGGGATTAAAACAAGGAAAATAATCCCTGGACGTGGATATCCTTCCTCAGAAGAACTTGGAACCAAAATGGACAAGGAACGCCATGCAGAGGAAGTTGCAGACGCAATGGACAAGGAATGGAAATGACGACCTAGAGGCTGTTGTCAATTAAAAGGGTGACCTAGCAACGACCGTCAATTCCGGGATAAATTATAGAAGTAACAGACTTTCCATATTTTAAAATAAGAAACAACGCCTACTTAAAAAGTCATTCATTAATGAGGGCCCGCTCAATAGGGTGTCAATTCTTAATAATTTAATTTCTAATGGAAATCAGAAAACTAGGAAATGGTGCCCGCGCAAGCGGTCGTTCATTCAAGTCAGTTGACCTACCAAAAGGACCCTGTCGTCCTATAGCGAAGGTAAATGTCTACACTCCCCATGGCCGTTCATTTAAATGGCGCCCAGAAGATAGTCGCTAATCACAGAAAAGTCCAAAAAAATTAGAAAAGGCCTTATATTGAGCCAGTAATGAAGTCCACTTTGGGACATTATGTCATGACATGAAATTTACTCAACATAGTATCGATTTTGACGTGTCTCCAACTGCCCTACCTTGACGTTTACTTTGCAAGGGAGTGAGACGGAATGAAGCGTAGTGAAACGGAAGTGAAAGTGTAACGAAGCGGAATAAAGTGGGAACGGACTGAAAAGTAGATGTCAAGGTGTGATGTGACACACCTTCAACACTAAGTGTTGGAAACCTTTCCACAGTTCCGAATGAAACAACCTCGGATGATTACGAGAAAGCAACAATTGTTTAGATGAGAACTAAGCTAACAAAATGTGCACGAGGGCACGAAAGGAGAGACACCATTGGAGAGCGGTTACCAGCAAATGTAGACGTGCTGCAACCAAGGTGAATTTGTAGGAAAAATAAAAGGAAGAGATAGGAATCCATTCAAAAGATGCTTTCAAGGAACCAGCCTGAGCGACTTCAAGGAGAACTTAGTACTTGATTTGGGAATGGAATATCTCATGTCAACTCGAATCACGAGCGAGAGGCCCTCATTACTGACTTAATATGATGATTTTTTAACATTAAGCTCAAAGTCCTACATGATGCATGCTAGGCTAAAAGAAAAATTAAAACAAACTAAAATAGAAAATAATCAAAAATACTATTGCTAAACCATCCAGACTAGGTTAGGAATCTAATTCTCTGAGCTGACACTAAGTCGAAGCCTGTTTATCTACGCACCAACTCAGAAAGTGGAACTGTCGTTCCAAACCTTAGATGACCTAACGGCCTATCCGTGTGATCAAGGCTCCCCTAGAATTATCACTATTTTTGATGAAGGGGAACTAAATTCCAGGTTCATCAGAACCACAAGGTCCTTGATATGCTCTAGTAGAGTAGATAACATATAGTAGAAATGCATATAGGAGGGTGTACAAAGGTGAATAGAATGTCACCCAAAGGTACTCCGACGCCTTGAAATCCGCATGAAACCTGTCTTTTCTACGCTCAAAAATTATTAGTACCGCAAAAGAATGATATGACAAAGAATTCATAATAGTGTAAGCTCATTGCATAATTTAGACGAAGCCATTACAATTCACATAAAATTTAGAAATAGCATTCGAAGAAATGGCGACCACATGAGGGGGCGCTCAAACAAGAAATGGCGACATGATGATGGGTGCTATTTAGAGAAATAGCAGATACTGTGACGGTCGCCAATTCTTCGCGTTTCTAGAAACCCGTGTTCTAACCGAAAACTGAACTTTTTATCCTTTTTAAGCTCGAATTTGAGCTATACCTGCGAACTGAAGCTCCTTCCTTATAAATAGGACCCCCAAGGCCTCTCCTTTCATCAAATAGAAGATCCAAAGGCTCCAAGGAAGACCCAAATCAAGCTTGGAGTGCAGAAAATCAAGAAAAATAGAGGAAAAATAGAGTTTTGAAGCTTTAATCATGGAAAACATTATGCAACGTCCATTGAAGAGAACCAAGATGGGATTTGCAAGAATTACAGAGATTGAAGGACATATTAGTGGAAGAATTGTAGCAAACCAAGTAAGTTTTCAAGAAAACCTTAGTTCTATCTCTCTTCCTCTCATTCAATTCTACCTAAATTCTAATTCTATCCTTCTTCTCTTCTCTTCCTTTTATCTTTTAGGATTACCTACTCATCCCGGGGGCTAGAAGATACACCAACATTCAATGGCTCCCCTTACTCCTCTCCAAAATCACCCTTGATATGAGATCCCATCTCTTCAAATGGCACCTCTTAGGCTTAGTTACCCATGCCAAACATTACAATGATATTCACTTTGATTGGGCCGCCATGGGAGCTCTCATAGAAATATGGCATCCACACACCCATACCTTCCTATTCCCTACCTTCGAAGCCACTATCCTCCTAGAAGAGGTGGAGATGCTCCTAGGATTAAAGTCCTTGAAGCAAGGAGAGGAAGAAAAGATAGCGGTTATGCGAGAACCAATAAGCGTGATAGAGATGTTAGCAAGCCTAAACCCAAGCCAAAAAATGATTGACCAAATAAGGGCCACAAGAGGGATCAACTTGATGAAGCTTGCGGCGTGGGTGTATAAAGCTTTAGGAAAAGAGAACAAAGAAGAGAAGATGATCATGAAGGCCATGATGATATGCCTTGCGGGAGCATTACTATTCCCTTCGGCGGATGATTTCTTGGAGGAGGATCAATTGAGCGTCATATGTGGACTATGGGAGGGAAAGAAAATTGGGCCGTCGGTCTTAGCCTATCTCTATAGTGGGCTCACCTCGGCATCTATGGGGAGGCCCCTATAGGGGTCCATGCTTCTATTCACAAGTTGGGTGGACCTCCACTTCAAATTTGATCCATGTGAGGAGTCCCAACAAGCCTCTAGGATTTTCTCTAAGAGCCCACTCCACTATATGACGGGTACACTAGGATTGAATGAGAGAGTTACGAACCGGGTACCCAAGCTCAAGAAACGGGTGGATTGGTGCGGACACCTCAAGATAATGCCACAAAATGCCTTCACATGCGTGCCGAGATTTATCAAGACACAAGACCTTCATGCACGACTTTCTTCTGGGTTGGAGCTAAGGTTGATCGGCACATCCGAGTTCGTGCTCTATAACTCTCACTGGTGCCTCTCCCAACTCGGCCTTCCCCGCCATCTCTTTGAAGAAGCTTCTCATCTCCCACCAATCAATAAGAGGGAATCGGGCTCAAAGGGCGATGAAGAGGAGATCAAGACAATACAAACTTTATGGCGGGTCAGCAAGCTACATCGGCCTATGGAGCGCATTGAAGAAGACAAAGAGCAATGAAAGGCTTATGTAATAGCACTTAGGAATTTGAGGCCCAAGATGGCTCATTAAGCATGTAATGATCTATTTCCTTTGATGAATAAAAGATCTTTCCTTGATTGAGCCAATGAAAGTGTTTTAAGATGATCAAATCTTCCAAAATCCTTCAATTCTGTCTAAAAAATGAAGCTCTGTGAGAAACGGCGACCACAGCAGAGGTCGCTAATTCTTGAAGCTGCGCCCTTCATACCGTCGCCAATTCACTTAAATCCATTTTTCCACAAAAATATAGAAATTCCATAATTGGCGCCCCTTTTAGACAACCGTTCATTCGTTAAATAACGCCCTTGTGCGTGGTCGTCTATTCTTTAAAAGAAATTCTTAATAAAAACATTAATGCACTTTCATGATTGCCTGACACCTTCGTTGATTCCAACACATACTTCAAAATGGCGACCCCTTGAGCAGTCGTTCAATCCTTAAATGACGCCCACGAGAAGGTCGCTGATTATAAATATTTTCTAAAAAACCTTAAATTCCAATAAATGATGCCTACTTGAGCGGCTGTCCATCCTTAAAATGAAGACACTTTGTAGGGTGTCATTTCTTTCGAATTCACCACCACAAAGACTTCCGTTAAAATTTCCTTTCCTTGCTTTGAAAGCCCTTTTCCATTTCCTTCTCTTCGTCCTTTCTAATCTCTTCACCCTTCTCTGCTACTCTTTTGCTCTGCAATCTCCACCGGCGACCACCGCGGTGGCAACCACCCATCTCTCCACTCTCACACACCATCTCCCTATCCCTCATGGCTTACGCGAGCGGTTCTGGTAGCGGGAAACGGCAGCGCATAATGGCGCCCACCGTCATCCACATCGACGAGGAGGACGACGCCGGCGAGGAAGAGGTCCCTCCCATGGCGGCCGAAGCTCCGGCGGCGGAGCATGAAGAAAGTGAAGGAGGAGAAGATGAAGACGATGACGATGGAGGTGAAGGAGAAGAAGACGGCGAGGATGAAGAAGGTGAAGATGACGAAGATGATGACGATGAAGAAGAGGAAGAAGGAGGAGACAGTGAGGGCAACGGGGAGGGCGACGGGGAGGGAGAACAAGGTGAGGAAGAAGGAGCAGAGGCGGAGCAACCCCGACCTCACCGCCGACCACTACGGGGAGGGCTAATGGAGCCCGAACGCAACAAGGTGAGTCCGTTCACCCAACTGCATTTTTTTTTAAAACACAAAAACCATGGCGGTCAGAACGGGGAAGGAAACACTTTGGGATGGTAGGAATTGACGACCGACCGGACGGCGTCATTTCCTAAATATTTATTTTTAGGAAAATAATTTTAGAAATGGCGACAGAGAAAAGGTCGTCATTTTGAAACGTTTTCTTTTTTTCTTTTCAAAAACCATTTTTCCAAAAACTATATATATATATATTTAAACAGAAATAAAACAACGAAAAATTGCCCAAGAAATGGCGCCTGACCTTTGGGCGTCAAATCTAAAATCTCAAGGAAATAACGTTCGAGCCTTGGGCGCCTAATCAGAAATTAATGGCCACTGTGTAGTCGCCGATTAAAACAATGATGATTTTTCTTTTTTTATAGTTAACTGGTTAATTATTGCTGGTTATTGATAAATGTTTATTTTTTTTGTTGCAGGGGTTGATACGGACTCACATTTCCTGGGTTCAGGTATTAGCTACATACCACGGGCTGCCCGACTTCCAGAGGGCGAAAGTGGAGGTGATAGGGTTCGGACCCTTCCTCAGCATTGAGCCGGTACGCCCTGATTTGATCCTTATTCAGGTGCTGAGGGAGAGATGGGACAGGGCTAGTCGGGCATTTTTGATGCCCTGGGGGCACATGGTGCCCAGCCTAGAGGACGTGACGAGGATCACGGGGTTGAGGGTAGATGGAGAGGCAGTGAGTGGGGTGACCTTGGTGCGGACACCGAAGCGAGCGAATAGCACGCGTCGGCGAACCGACGGTACCACACGCGGGGCACCAATTGGACTACATCGGCTTCCATCTCAAATGGGGATAATTTGGCTTCAATTTAGATACTTTTTGCATGAACATTGGGCTTGTAATGGTCTTTATAGTTGTGTTTTCATATTGGGCTGCTTGTAAGGCCATTAAATGGCCAAACTTAGCCCATTCAAGGCCCAAGAAGGGGGGCACCCCCTATTTTGTTGTATTAGGCTAGAATTTTTATTTTCTTTTCTTCCATTCTCCATTTACCACATGGGACATTAGAATGGCTGCTGGTCAAGGGGAAATGGCTGCCACCTACCCCCCTTTACTAGATTTTCAAAGTTTGGTGAGTTTATGTCACCTTGTCCCCCCTTCTTTCCCCATTTCTAGATCCATGCGCACCCACCCCCTCCCCTTTGGATCCCACGTCCTCCCCAACCCCCTCCCCTTGCTAAACCCTATATAAGGGCATGTATAGTGTTTGATTAGAAGTTAATGAAATTTTGTTGAGTGAGATTTGCATTAAGAGAGTGATTCTCTTCTTTCCTTCTTGGGTGTGAAGCCCTTGTTCAGTCATGTGACGGGATAGAAGTAGGGCGTGTGACTCGCCCCCGTATCTCCCCCATACCTTTACCATCTACCTCCACCAAAATTATCCTTGATACCTCTACGAGTTAGGAAGAATTGAGAGGTGGTTTCGTGTCGATCGGAGTTCAGGATCGCTGGCGGTGATTTTTCTCGTGACGGCGCGTGGATCTGCCCCAACCAGCTGCCCAGATCTGGAGTTTCCTGCTTATTAATTTCTACAGATCGCCTCTCAAGTCTTCTGGAGCTGATTCTTGGAGTGTTTGAAGGATTTTGAGTCCTCTTCGCGTTTCCACTGGTCTCATCTCGATCCGAGACCTGTGCTGTTCGTGGCGGTGATTCTCGTGGGATCGCGCAAGCCGACCTGAGCAGATCCGGCTCAGATCCATAGTTGACTTCCAGAGCCTGCCCCTCCCCATCTGTTAGAGATCCGTGCGAGCTATTTGGAGTACTTCTTCCTCTGGACGTCGCCAACGATCTCTCACAAACGGCGCCTCGATCCGACATCGGCAACTAATTTTCCATCAATTACTCGTGTTTCTGTGCAGTTTTGTGAGCACAGAACCAGAAGCTGAAACAAGTTGCTGCTGCGCCCAGATCTGAAAGGATGTGATCACTCTCTTCGGAGTGGATAAACTACATCCTGTCACCGACGTTTTCCAACAAACGGCGCTTCGATTGGGCATCGGATCTGGCCGTACCGACCTCCGCAAGTTCGCTGCGTAGGGTGACCAGCGCGGACAGAACCGGGTCGGCTTCCCATTGGCGTACCCGAGCGGCTCCGGCACGCGTCCCTCGCCTCCTGCGAGTGTGGCCCGTCAACCCGGGTTCCAGCAACCCCACATTTAGCCATTGTAGCCCTATAACTCGCTGCATGGAGTGGGCATTAAGTTCTGAAATTGTAAACTTAGCACCTGTGTGTGTTGGGGTTGTTCGGATTCGGCCGGGAATTCTTCCCCACGCCTAGTCGTGGAGGTACGCGCTCGTTCCTCTCTCACGTTGCTGGTTTAGTATATTATCATATATGCTGCGTTTGTGATATTAGGGCCATTAGCTAGCTGCAAATCACCGTGAATGTGAGTTGAGAGTGCCCGTTCCTTAGCTTCAGTCGAGCACCGAGCCCGAACTGGATACCCCTAGGCGACGGTGGTTCCTTAACCGCTGCGATCCCCACGTTTCCCTCACAAGGGACGATCATCGGGCTACTTAGTATTGCTATTGAGAGACATCTCCACCCGGAGAACACCACGGTGGTCAGCCGTCCGGCTTGTCTTTAGCGTGTTAGTGCTGGCCGCACATCAAGTCCGTCGTACGTCTTAGCCCGGTCGTCATCCATCCCGCATCAAATTGGTATCAGAGCGTCGTTCAAGTCTAGGGTCATTTAAGTCCAAGGTTGCATTTGCATTCCTCTACTCGGTATATCAAATGGTGCGACACGAAAGTTAGGCTACGCCTATCGGGAAGGCCACACACTTGCGTGAGTGATCTTCGGATCGATTATCTCCGCCTAGTACCGAATAGTGGGTTAAGTCTAGGTTCCTCAGCTTGCCTTCGTAGTGCATTCCGATCTTTGTGTCTTTGCATCGCATTGTAGGGTCGTGTCTAGTCCAAGAGAGTCTTGTCACCGTGTGTCTGCATGTCCACAACCCGCCACCCCCATGGCCATTCCCCGAGACCATGTGCCGTTCCAGCGACCTATAGTGTCCATTGCCATCCTACCAAATGGGTTGCATACAGAGATTGACTTCATTAGTAGGGTGTCGTCTAGCTGTGTCTCACAAGACATAGTTGAGTCGCTCTCAAAGACTGGGGAGATTGTTCTCAATGGTGGCTTTGCATTCGTAGAGTTCCAATGGAGGTTTGGCCCCGTTCTTTATGATGATGGAGCATGGTGCAAGGTCGACACACTTGCCGGCCCATGTATTATTTTAGGGAAAAATTGGTTGGAAGAGAGGAGAGTGACCTTTGACCGGGATAGGAGGACTTGCACCTTACATCCACCTCACCTACCCGGCGAGTTCATCATCCACGACGGCATTCGGCTAACCACCACCATATCACCAGCCACCCAATCCCAACGGTTAGCTCCACCTCCGGAGTCACGCCCGCCACCACTCCCGGTGCCCGCCCATGTTGGCCATATCTCCGACCAGTGTCCTTCACATTCACCAATCTTAGAGGACACACATTCGGAGGATGTCCCACCCGGGCTTATTCAAGTAAGTTATGAGGCCGACCAAGAGTTGGCCGATGATTATCTCCCGGATGTTGAGTGGTTAGAGAGTGACCCAATAGAGGGCCAGTGTCTATTAGTCACCCCAATCCCACCGGTCATCTCGGACTTGTCCATCCCGTCCACTTTGTCCTCGGTGGATGTGCCATCTACCGACACCACTCTCCCACTACTACCCGTCTCTCCTACGGTAGCGCAATCGCTAGTGACTACCGTACCATTGTCGGCACTCTATGTTGACGTGGTATGGTTTGACTTCTACCGTGCATACGAGAGACAATATCCGGACTTACCCTTTTGTGAGTGCCACACCCGACGTCCGGATTACTTTCTCGTCACCCGCCTCTTGATCCTCTTACACTTCCATACCCGAGGACGAGTCTTCTCAAATCGGAGATAGTTGACGAGGGGTGAGACTCACAACATCAAATTGTGGGTGAGTCTATCTTTCCACTTGGAGTATGCAGATGGTGTCCAACTTGTCTTTAGAGCGTCTGGTGGGCATGACCTCAGTCCTAGGAAGTCGTTAGGCTTTGTCGCCCTGTATGTCTGTGTCTAGGTTTGTCAAAGGTCATGTATGTGTCTGTTTGTCTCTCGAGTATGTTTTCGTTCATGCATATGGTTTGCATTAAGTCGTGTCCCAATCAAAGGCCAGCCATGCGCGCATAAGGAATTAGCTGATTCATGCTACAAGTCCGTGAGTTCAAAAGGGAGAGTACGTCATGATCGGGGGTCATACCTGAACGGTTTCCTCTTGGGGCCGTAAAAAGTAACTCTAGGCCCACAATACCCGCCCTTCCCGAGTCACGAAATAAGTGGGTTCAAATGCGTATGTTATTGAACTACCGTATGACTATGGTGTGAGTTCGACGTTCCATGTTTCTAGTCTTGTAGCATATCGGAACCCGCGGTTATCCTTAGTGAGTTTCGAGCTTTATCCTTCTATTGTGAGTGACACACCACCCGAGAGTCCAACTCTTCCAGCCTCAACGCACGCATATAGATTTTATACTGGATGAGCAGGTGATCATCACAAGGAATGGAGCCTACCAACACTTCTTAGTGCGTTGGTGAGGATGCCCCACGATGAAAAACACCTCGATCACATGCGAAGAGTTCAAGCCTCGGGACCCATACTCGACGGGGTCGAGTTCCTCCCACCCGGGGGAGAATTGGTGCGGATACCGGAGCGAGCGAATAGCACGCGTCTGCGAACTGACGGTACCACACGCGGAGTACCAATTGGACTACATCGGCTTCCATCTCAAATGGGGATAATTTGGCTTCAATTTGGATACTTTTTGCATGAACATTGGGCTTGTAATGGTCTTTATAGTTGTGTTTTCATATTGGGCTGCTTGTAAGGCCATTAAATGGCCAAACTTAGCCCATTCAAGGCCCAAGAAGGGGGGCACCCCCTATTTTGTTGTATTAGGCTAGAATTTTTCTTTTCTTTTCTTTCATTCTCCATTTACCACATGGGACATTAGAATGGCTGCTGGTCAAGGGGAAATGACTGCCACCTACCCCCTTTACTAGAATTTCAAAGTTTGGTGAGTTTATGTCACCTTGTCCCCCCTTCTTTCCCCCTTTCTAGATCCATGCGCACCCACCCCCTCCCCTTTGGATCCCACGTCCTCCCCAACCCCCTCCCCTTGCTAAACCCTATATAAGAGCATGTATAGTGTTTGATTAGAAGTTAATGAAATTTTGTTGAGTGAGATTTGCATTAAGAGAGTGATTTTCTTCTTTCCTTCTTGGGTGTGAAGCCCTTGTTCAGTCCTGTGACGGGACAGAAGTAGGGCGTGTGACTCACCCCCATATCTCCCCCATCCCCTTACCATCTGCCTCCACCAAACTTATTCTTGATACTTCTACGAGTTAGGAAGAATTGAGAGATGGTTTCGCGTCGATCGGAGTTCGGGATCGCTGGTGGTGATTTTTCTCGTGACGGCGCGCGGATCTGCCCCAACCAGCTACCCAGATTTGGAGTTTCCTGCTTATTAATTTCTCCAGATCGCCTCTCAAGTCTTATGGAGCTGATTCTTGGAGTGTTCGAAGGATTTTGAGTCCTCTTCGCGTTGCCACTGGTCTCGTCTCGATCCGAGACCTGTGCTGTTCGTGGCGGTGATTCTCGTGGGATCGCGCAAGCCGACCTGAGCAGATCCGGCTCAGATCCAGAGTTGACTTCCAGAGCCTGCCCCTCCCCATCTGTTAGAGATCCGTGCGAGCTCTTTGGAGTACTTCTTCCTCTGGACTTTGCCAACGATCTCCCACAAACGGCGCCTCGATCCGACATCAGCAACTAATTTTCCATCAATTACTTGTGTTTCTGTGCAGTTCTGTGAGCACAGAACCAGAAGCTGAAACAAGTCGCTGCTGCGCCCAGATCTGAAAGGATATGATCGCTCTCTTCGGAGTGGATAAACTACATCCTCTCACCGACGTTCTCCAACAAACGGTGCTTCGACCGGGCATCGGATCTGGCCGTACCGACCTCCGCAAGTTCGCTGCGTAGGGTGACCAGCGCGGACAGAACCGGGTCGGCTTCCCATCGACGTACCCGAGCGGCTCTGGCACGCGTCCCTCGCCTCCTGCGAGTGTGGCCCGTCAACCCGGGTTCCAACAACCCCACATTTAGCCATTGTAGCCCTATACCTCCCTACGTGGAGTGGGCATTAAGTTCTGAAATTGTAAACTTAGCACCTGTGTGTATTGGGGTTGTTCGGATTCGGCCGGGAATTCTTCCCCACGCCTAGTCGTGGAGGTACGCGCTCGTTCCTCTCTCACGTTGCTGGTTTAGTATATTATCATATATGCTGCGTTTGTGATATTAGGGCCGTTAGCTAGCTGCAAATCACCGTGAATGTGAGTTGAGAGTGCCCGTTCCTTAGCTTCAGTCGAGCACCGAGCCCGAACTGGATACCCCTAGGCGACGGTGGTTCCTTAATCGCTGCGATCCCTACGTTTCCCTCGCAAGGGACGATCATCGGGATACTTAGTGTTGCTGTTGAGAGACGTCTCCACCCGGAGAACACCACGGTGGTCAGCCATCCAGCTTGTCTTTAGCATGTTAGTGCTGGCCGCACATCAAGTCCGTCGTACGTCTTAGCCCGGTCGTCATCCGTCCCGCATCAGACCCTCTCGGATTACGGTGAGCTAGCTGAGAGACTGTTGGGTTTAGAGACCATAGCTGATACCCTGAGGGCATGTAGGATGGTGTACCGCACTGAGCTGATGGGGGCCATGGGACTAGGAGACTCTTGTCAGAGGTCGGGAGAGTCTTTAGGTGATTTGGCAGAGAGACTGACCGCGAGAGTCCAGGCCGCCTACTGTCAGGACCCGGCTCAGAGGGAGAGAGTAGATATGGATTTGAGGAGATTTCTGTTCCTGATGCTCGGGAGGTTGCTATTGGGGACAAGGGGGATGATATCAACTGTAGATTTCTAGGCATCCTGGAGGACCTGGACGGAGTAGGGCGATACGCCTGGGGGGCTGCCCTGTTGACACATTTGATAGCCGACCTGTCCACGGGGATAGGTCGTGAGACGACTGTCAGTGGCTTCTCACCTTTTCTTCAGGTATGCATTTTTTTCCTTTCTTTACTATTTAAATGCTTATGATGAATGTTTATGATTATGATGAATGTTTATGGATGCTACTAATGATTGTGGATGCAGGTGTGGAGTCACCTCTACATGCCCATGGACCGAGTTAGCATCCGACCTGGAGAGGCGGATGCCTACCCACTGGCGCAATGGTGGCCTCCATACTTGACCGGGGCGCCTCACGCCTACGAGCTACGAGTACTCAGGCGGGAGTTCCGTGACTACCCCGCATCACTGGTATGTGCGTAAATATGATGCAATTTTGCTTTTATTTCCTGCTTTATGAAGATATGATGATATAATGATATGCATGCAGGTGGTGTGGAGACCGTACCAGGGGATGCCCGATGAGGGTCAGCCTTGGGTCGTATCGGGCCGACCTCGCTTTGGACGTGACATCTGGGTTCACTGCCTGAACGAGATTGAGCCGTTACGGCTACGGCTGGCGATGAGGAAGCTTGGCCTGCACCAGGAGTGGGTCAAGGTAACAAAGCCTCGCGGGATCGGGCGGAAGACCCGAGGACGTACCAATGCTACCGACTGGCTGCTTCGATTCTCGGAGCAATTCACGGACTGACAACGAGGCGGGACCCCAGTTGGCTCTCACGCACCAGATAGCTCAGCATACTTGCAGCGCTACTGGGAGACGTATGCTGGTCGACCCCAGATGAGGGTGGTAGGGGTATGTATGAATGCATGCTATTTCTAATGTTAAAACTTATTTGCTTATTGAAATATGCAGGTAATATGTGACAAATGCAGGACGCGCGGGATGCAGTGGTGTTGGACATGCAAGTCCATCTCCACAGGGTGGAGGCCCAGCTTGCGACTACGCGAGTGGACTTGGAGGCCCTGGTGAGTGTACTTAATTATATGTAATGAATTATTCCTGAATTATAGATGTTTAGCCACTAACAATCTCAATAAATGCAGCGTGCCCAACAGGGTGCAGCGGCAGGGGGGACAAGAGGCGCCTCATCGAGCACGAGGGATCAGAGTGCCGAGGTTGCTTCTTTGCAGGAGCAACTCGCTGGAGCGGTAGCGCAAGCCTAGGCGGCGGAGTGCGACCTGGCTGAGCAGGTGAGTTCAAAGAATAAATAGATGCACAAATTGCTTTCAAAGATAGATATTCAAAAAAACGCATGGGAATGGTGATGTTTCAGGTTGCGGAGCTATAGGAGGCACTGACCCAGGCGGCCCTGGCGGGCATAGAGCTTAAGATTCGCGACCAGCGGGTCATGGAGCTCGAGGAGATGCTGAGGCGGCGAGAGGAGTTGCCCAGCGACATGATGGAGATGAGGATCCTCTTCGAGGTGGAGAGGAGAGACCATGATCGCGAGAGGGAGCAGCGTCTTACACGGTAGCGTGAGCTTGCAGAGCGGTAGAGTGAGCTAGCAGAGTTGAGGATGCGGCTGGCCGTAACGGAGGAGCTGCTGAGGATCACCGAGGAGTGCCTATAGAGGAGCCGTGAGCAAGCACGGGCTGCGGGCCATTCCAGTGCTTTCTCCAGCACAGGGTACATAGCAGGTTCCTTGACTCAGTAGAGGCACGAGGCGGATGAGCAAGCACGAGCTGGCAGGTCGGCTGCCTCTCAGGGGTCCATGCTCTCACCACGCTCCCATCGCCAGGACGAGGGTGAGGCAGAGAGTAGGAGAGAGGAGGGTGGAGATGAGAGCTAGAGGGAGATTGCCTTTGTAGTCCACCTTCTGCATGTTGTACACACACACACACACACACACACACACACACACACACACACACACACATATATATATATATATATATATATGAAATGAAATGCACGTTTATTACCTGAATTTATCCTTTGTGTGCCCATTGTCCTTTTGTTAGCTGATCCTTTTCTGTCCTTGTATTCCACACTTAAGCAAACAGATCAGTTAATCTGTCCGGCTTGGCCCCTTACTCGATAAGCAAGAGGATGTCCTTGTTGACCTTGATATAGGGTCAAGGGGCCAAGCCTTTAATCAACAAAGGTAAAGAATAGAGGAAAATGCAACATGCAAGCAAACATATGCAAACTGGAATTGAAAGATGTCCACACAAGATGCAAGCAAGCAAATGATATGGCAAGAGGGGAAAGTAAGGCAATCTGTGGAAATAGGCGACCGGACAGGTGCCTTTATTTAATGAAATGGTGCCCTCTGGCTGGGCATTCATTGAACACACATTTTTTTTGAAAATGATGACCAAACAGATGTCGCGATTAATAAAATAACGCCGATATGATCGGGCGCTAAATTTTTTTTTGAAAAATGACTTAGCATGGTACATAGATCCTGAAACCTTACACATTCACAATCTTAAATTCATTAACCATTCTTAAATAACTTAACAAAGGGTCAAAGTGCATAAAAAAGTGCTTTCACTCATGACGTCGTGCGGCGCATCCTCCTAAGTCCGTCTTTGCCATTCTTCAAGCTTATGACATACCACGGAGGGGAAATGGAAGAAGATGTTTTAGGAAGTCCACGAGGGGTTTCAAAAAATCGAGGAGACTTCCCTCCCCTACCCTATTGCCTATTGAGATTCGATCTTTGGCTTAGGGAACTTTTTGTTACCCTTTTTGTCCTTATTCATGCACTCTTACGACCAAGGTTTTCCCTGCAGGACTTTTGCCCTCTTAACATGTTTTTCTTTTGTATTTGACTTGATGATTTTTTTTAGAATAAAAACCTAATTGTACTTGGGCTTTTGGCATATTGTTCCCTTTTGGGCCCTGACTTCTACCTACTAGGGTGGTGTTTACGATGGGATCCTTCCCGTCCTACTCCGGTCTTCTTTCTTTGTTTGTTTATGATTATCATTTGGGTTTATTTGGTTTATTTCACGTGTCGATCAATCAATTAACTGACTGGCAATTAACTGACTGATTGACTGTGCGGGCGTGCCAGTCATGTGAGTGACAAATTTATTATGCGCTCATTCTGACCCGTGTCGGGCGAAAGTGAGATTCGGTCGGGACCAGCAGTCCGCCACACCATAAAGGCTATGGCGTTAATTACATCTCCCGCAAGGAGGGAAAACCTTTGATTAATTACCGAGATAGTGGACTGTCGAGGCCGGAATAAAGATGCGATGCTGTGAACTTGACAAGATCATATGAGATGCGTCTATTTATCATGCAGGAGAGGCATGGTTCATTAAATTGGAGATCCTTGGTATGTGGCGGAGGACGTAGGTCCGAAGACCACCGTCGCGCATAGCGGAGACTTCCGATCGGGCATAACCCGGCCTTCTGTCAACGCCATTTGATATACCCGAGGGTCTATGCAAGCATGCATGCATGATGCTCGTGACTATGCTAAACATGGCAATAGAGTTATGGAAACAAGCAGAGCTCAATCACATTTATTAATCCACGCCAAGGGGAGAGAATGGTAACACAAGCATGATAACGAGAGCAAAGTGCTGACAAACATGATAGTGAAAACATGATAACAAGACGATTCGGGCTAGAACGGCCCTCCTCTTATTCAGTTCATTACTAATTAGGGTTTATTAACTCCGACCACGGGAGACGAGGATTGCTCCGGAGGTGAGTGAATGATTAAAATAACATCAGGGCTGGAGACCGGCACAGCCATGCGTAGGGATAGGTTTCCTCGGCACGGCCAAAAGTAGGCAAAAGGGGCTAATCCGGCGCGGCCAAATGTAGGCAAAGGGGCTAATCCGGCGCGGCCATGGCAAATGGTTAATACGGCGCGACGGGCATGGGGCGCGCCGGTTTAAGGCGCATTGGGAACAGACCAAATAAAAATAGAAGATCATGAGTCTAGTGTTAATCCGGCGCGGAGGGGTACCGCGCCATATTAGGGCGCGTCGAATTAGGGCCGTGCCGTTTTAGCTTATTTTTGATGAATTTTGAAACCATTTAAGTCATTAAGGTTCTGTTGAGAGTTTTGAAGTTATTTAGGCCAATTGCTTGTTTGATTGAAGTCCAGGGCCCTGTCGAAATGATGTGATAAGCCCGTGCGAGGTTCATACTCGAGCACGGGGTTTCTTTGACTCAGAATGAGTGTTGGATTGTGGCCGGTCCACAGGGAGGAATTACCTGTCTTGAATCTGTCCAAAATTGGGCAGCATCTCCCCTGAACCTGAAAGATTGCAGGAGAGGAACGGGGTCATACTCACTTGCAGAGTAAGCCCCTAAACCGCCGGTCTGCATGGTGACAGCCAGCAAATTCCCAACGGATAGGATACCCCGAGGACTAGCCTACGAGGGGCACCAAAGCTCCGTGGGTGAGGATGGAGGGATGAGGCAGATGATAATGGAAGCAGCACCCCGAGGACTAGCCTACGAGGGGTGGGCAACCCACAGCCTGTAACACATCCCTTAGAGAGACCGACCATTAGGGAGGGAAGCTCCGAGGACTAGCCTGCTAAGAGCACACATCCCTTGGTCACCATCGGATCTCCAAATTGCTGAGGCTAAGATTGTTGGGTTAAAAACCCTGTTACTATCCGTTGTGGCCTTGAGGGAGCATCTACCATTGAGAGGTAGAGCCCTCGATCACTCAGTAGCTCCGTGAAACAATGGGGAATGTCCCCCTCCCCGGATGATTAAAGTAAAACCAGTGGAATCTCAGAACGGCTCAACGGACGCAGACTAGAAACCAGCGAAGTGGGGGGGCATTCGGTGTAGGCAGATTGCCAGACGCAGGGTTGAGGCATCTATGCCAGCGTGATCGGGCTAACATTCCCTTAGGAACCGGCAACTAGCCATGACACAGAGGGATAGTTGGTGCATAGATGAGATGAGCCAACTATAGAAGCATATGCTCGAACAACTAGAACGCAACACTCAGACTATGGACCCTGCCATCCCGGAGGCGACTCCCACCCCCGTGAGCAACAGAACAGTGCAAAGGGGAGAATTAATGGAAGTTAGGCCCCCATATCACAGCGGGAAGAAGCATATGCATAAGCGCATCTCTGTCCATGGGGGGGATGCAAAGACCGTCAAATGAAACATAGAAACGTTCGATGGGAAGGACCCGGGGAGGGGTCATTTCTGTAGCCCGTGATGTCTCGGGGCATGGTCGGGATTCAAAGAAATCGGAGTCGGAAACTACGCATGGAAGGGCTCCGGTATATGCATTAACAAAGATAAAAGGGGGAGAAGCCTCGAGCATTCATTCGACCCGCTCATCCATATATCTGTGTATATATCACCACCCCACAAGCGGGGATGGGCTAACATTTATACATTACGAATCCGGCGCCGGCGTCGTCGCCGTTCATCAGTTGTAGAGGGATGTACAGAGGAGGAACAGCTAAAAAAAAGGAATCGCAGAGAAGGGGGGAGGGGTCGGCTCATATCATCGCCATCCCTCCCCCCTCTCGCTTACATTTGACAGAGAGAAATCAAAGCATGGTATCCACGATGACGCGGGCGCCCACCTCTTCCCGGAACAAAGTATCGGGTGACTCTTCCTTCTTCAGCTCCAAAGGGCTTCAGTTAGAGCCGAGGAAGACGGCCGCCGAAGGACGCTCAGATAAAACCCTATTTCCCAAGGAAGCTCTCTCTCCCCGGAATCTGGTTTTCTCTCGAACCCTCTTCCTTTCCTTCTTCTTTTCACCTCTTCTTCTATCTGCCCCTTCTCTTTTCTTTTCGAACATCTGCCTATATATGTATAGGAGTAGGTTTGAGCTCTTAATCTGGCGTGGAGATTGGCGCACCGGGGAAGGCTCCATTGCCTTTTGTGTGCCGGAATAGCAGGGCACCGGGTGGGGGCGTGCCGATTTAGGGCGCGCCGTATTAGCGCCCTTTGCATGTTGCGAGTCAGCCGATGAGTCCGGGGATGGTTCCGGGGGGTCACCGTGAACATTTATCTCCCCACTGCTCTTTGAAATCTCGACGAGATGTCTTGTTGAAGCTCCCAGGTCGACGTACGGCCATTCCCGGAACTTCAGATGACTTTGGTTTGCACATGCGGGTTTTCCGCCGACACGGCTCTCGGCGCTATGATAAGTGCCGCTGGCTCGGTCTAACTTGTTCTCAAAGCTTCTCGGAGGGTAGGATAGCACCCGGGATAGTTCCACCCACTTCGAGCGATCATTCGGCCGTTAACGGGCCCTATTTGGCGAGAAGCCGTACCCGTGCCGGGTAGCCAGGATCTTCTGCCGATAAAACCTCTGGTCCACCGTTCTGGAGAGCCAAGGGGACTCTTTTATCTCAGGAGAGCCTTTCATGAGGTGGGTAGCCACTGGGTAGACCGTCGTCCTTGGTCGGACAACGGGTGTAGTGTATGCGGCATGACGGAGTCGATGCCGGTTCATTGGACAGGCTTGGCCGCACTGCCGGTTGGTTGTGAGTTCATCTCAGTTCTCCTGAGGTGAACTCCCTGGCGTTCATACGGGGTGACTTGAGGCTCTGGAAACTTGAGAAGTATTCAATATGTTGATCTTTATCGGCTTCTGTGCTTCAGCGGGCCGCGTCATTAGTCTTTATGGCTTGATCGCCGACGATCCCATTTTGGGTGCCAACAGGTGGCGGGTAGGTTTGGTGATCTTCCCAGAGTCTGACTTCCCCCCTCGTGACCCGAAGAGAAAAGAACGGGTAAAGTCTTTACACTCTTAGTTTGGCTTTGACCTTCCTCGGATTTTGCACCGCTTGAGTTCAAGAGCTAACCAGGTTGTGTGTGTGTGTATTGACCTAAGATTAAATCATCAAGACTGAAGAATGAATTAGAGATTTTGATTTTTTGGGCTTCTTGGCCCATGTACCATGCCAACAGACTTAGGGGTAATATTTCTTAAGATACAGTCCATTCCAAGGGTGAGTCAATTCTTCCCTTTCAGCATTAATCAATTTATAAGCATTGTCAGGATAGATTTCTTTTATTACATAATGCCCTTCACAATTTGGTTGAAGTTTTGAGTGGGGTCCACCAGGTTTTACGAAGATTCACTTGATTACCATCTCACCAACTTTAAACTTTCTCTCAATTACTTTCTTTTGATAGAAACGCGAAAGCCTATTTTGATAAACCCTTGCATACTCGGCGGCGGCCAGACATCTCTCATCTAGGAGTTCCAATTGTACAAGGAGAGATTCACGGCGCTCATCAATAGAGAGCTCCTTGTCCAATTGTACTATAAGGAAAGATATAAGAATCTCATAGGGAACCACCGCCTCCATTCCATAAGTGAGGGCGAATGGGGTTTGCCCAGTAGGTGTGCGAATGGAAGTACGGTAGGCCCATAGAGCTTCTACGAGCTTCTCTGGCCATTCCGTAAATTTATTAGCTTCACACATTTTATTGATGATTTTAATCAAAGTTTTATTTGTTGCCTCTGCTTGACCATTGCCCTGTGAATAATAAGGAGACGAATGATGCAATGCAATGTTATACCTGTTGCAGAGGTCCTGAAGCTCTTGAGAGATGAATTGTAGTCCATTGTCGGTGATAATGGTACTTGGTATGCCGAACCTGACGATGATGTTCTTCATTATGAATTTGCAAACCATTGACGCTTTAATTTCTGCATAAGCTTCCGCTTCCACCCACTTGGTGAAGTACTCCGTGGCCGTGAGCATAAATGATTTCCGCATAAGCTTCCGCTTCTTCCGCATAAGAGGTCCAATAATATCGAAAGCCCAGATGGAGAAAGGCCATAGGGAGGACATAGGATAGAGTGAAGAAGCAGGAGAATGAATCTTGTCGGCGTGCAGTTGGCACTTAACACACCTTCGAACATAGATAGAACAGTCCCCTTCTTAAGTGGGCCAATAGAAGCCTAGCCTAAGAATCTTCTTAGCTAACATCTGGCTATTGACATGACCCTCACAGACTCTTGAATGCACCTCTTCTACGACCTTCCAAGATTCATCATCGTTGAGGCATCTGAGCAAAACTCCGGTGAGACTCCTTCTGTAGAGCACTCCTCCAACCAATGTATATCGTTGAGCAACTCTTCTAATGGCCTTCTTCTCTTCAGCAGTGGCTTCTTCTGGATACGACTGATCATAGCAATACTTAGCAATATCATAATAACATGGATTCTCCTCGTCAGCCAACTCTTCTTCTTGCAAGTCCAATAGCATGACTTCTTTATTCTCAATGATCTCTCCTACCTTAACTTTCTTAAGCACCTCCTCATTAACACTAAGAAATGCAGGATCTTTGATAGCAGGAGTAAGATGCTTCTGAATGATAATAGAATGGAAATCCCGCTCGGGGAGGAAAATCAGGGAGGAGGCAAGCGATGCAAGAGTGTCTACTAAGATATTCTAGTTTCGAGGAACATGGATAATGATCAACTTGGTAAAGAGCTTGGAATAAGCAGAAGTGAGTTCTTGGTAGGGTTTGAGCTTGGGATCGAGTGTACGGCATTTGGTGAGCACTTGGCCAATTTCGGCGCGCCTTTTGGCTAAAGGATCTTAATCCGGCGCACTAAATAGCGCGCCGGATTAGAAGGGGATGGTCCCCCCCCTATATAAGCATTTCGCCCTTCATTTTTTTCTTCAAAGCCTTTCATTTGCACAGAAATTTTCTCTCTCCTCCCTTTTCTCTTCCTGCGGCGCCGAGTGAGGTGAGGGCGAGAGCGGCAGCGGCTCCTTCTTCGGGGTGAGCGGAGTGTTGCTCTTTTGGGTTTCAAACCCATTCTTTGGGCCCCGGGAGGCTTCTAGTAGGGCTTGCCCTCAGAACTATTTCCCCGGGTGTTCCTTTTGGCCTCGGTGTAATGCCGATGGCTGCTTTTAGGGGCCGTTCCTTTAGTGGACGTGTTCCCGCTTTTCTTTGGCAATCTCCCGTGCTGGGGAGACTCTGCCAAAATTTTGTCAGAAATCTGCCTTTGATCAGCTATTTTCTGACTTTGCTTATTGTTTGATGCGCTTTCTTTGCAGCTATCATGGCATCCGGTTCTTCTTCTTCCGCATCCCGTGCCGTGGTGACGTGGGAAAATGTTCATTCCCTTGACCGGGGGCACGACCAGCTTGCTATAGTTGCAGAATCCTCGGACTCGGAGACCGATACTGTGGACACTGGCCGTCTCCTCATCCTCGGAGGTGATTCTTTTCATTATGACGGGGAAGGCGCCATCAGGCGAGACCACCCCAAGGACAAGCATCTGATATCCTTCCTTCGGCATTTCAATCTTTAGGGGAAGAGAGATCTGTTCCTCGTCCGCAAAGCCGAGCAGGCCTTGTTAGTAGAGAGGGATAGCCTGTCAGAATGTGTGGTGCGGGGAAGGCCAATTTATCTTCCCGGAGAGGTCAGGAAATGGAGCGCCGTGCTGGGACTGCAAGATTTGGCTCCAGAAGATGGGCTGCTGACCAGGGCCCCTGAATTTGTACCCGCTCGGTGGAATGATTCCGCAGGCAGGGTGGACCGGGAAAAGCCGATCTTTGGCTTGTTTCTTGCCCCGTTGAAATGGGGATACAGAGATGAATCATTTCTGCTGGACTGCCTGGCGATCCGCTTCAAGCACCAGATATATGTGGGGTGGTTTGCCGAGCTAAGGGCCACCGACGCTCACGCATTTAGACCTGGAGCGGTGGAGTTCACAGATTATGTGCTGCATCATTACGCTCCCATCCTGACCAGGGCTGGCATCTACCACAGCGTATATGCTTTGAGATACCGCTACCCCATCTCCTGAGGCTTATGCTGCGGCATGATCGAAGTGTTTTGCCCTAAGTACAACACTTTCTATACCTCGGAAGGAGAGACCTCTCTGGATTTATGGAGCCTCTCACAGCTTAGCGGCCTACCCATTGATGGAGAGCCGTATGAGGAGGTCTGCTGGCCTGACTGGCTGAAAGATCAGACCGACGATGAGGGTCGGTATTTGGCGGGTTACGCTTATCGATATCTGATGAAGGCGTACCGCACCCTCTATAATTTGTCGCACAACACGAGGGAAGCTCAGAAGCCGGGCGAGAAGCGGAGGGTGCGGATGGGCGCCTGGCTCCAATATTTCTTCGGTGGGAAGAAGAAGTATGGAGATTTTCCCCCGATAGCGCCAGTGGCTCAGAAGCGGAAGAAGAGAGTTCGATGCCAGGCCGCCTCATCATCCACTTCAAGGGGAGGGCAGATGGAAGACCCAAACCCTACTGGTGTCGACGCAGTCACCCACTGTGCTACATACCTGGTCTACTGGATCTGTTCTTTCGCTCTCCCGCAAGGTGACGAGAGCGTAATTAGGGCAGAGGCCATTTATCCTACCTGTCTCATGGCTTGGGGTACCAAGCTATCTCTTTGCCCGGTGGCTCTGTGCCTCATTTACAAGATGTTGGGAGACCTACACAAGACATGTCTCCCGAGGAATCTTCAGACGGTTGGTCCGTTACACTTCTTTAATGCTTGGGTCTGTACCCTGTTCCCGGAGGTGGCTCCTCGGGCGTTACAGTCGGTTCCTCTTGTTCCGCGAATGATAGAATTCGCGAGTGCTGAGCCATCCTCATTGGCGGAGCAGCTCTTCGCCATTCGGGGCAAGTTGGCCAGTATTCCCATAGATTCACCCGGGGTTCTTCACTTCTGGAGTTTAGCTGCCCATTCCAGCCCGCTGGTGAATAGGACGAGGCAGTGCAAGCTTTTTGAGACTGAGGACTATATCCATCCGATTTCCGGGGCCAAATGTACCATGCCCATTCTTGAGCCAGAGTTGGTTGACTGGGCACTGGCCATTAGGCTGAGTGTCCTTGTATTCCACAAGAGCGACATTTTGTGGTTAGAGTCGTACTACCCATTCGTTTCAGCCGGAACTTCGGCTACGACCAACACATTCCACATTCTTCTTCACAGTTTGCGTTGCCTAACAGGCACAGGGCCGGGCAAGTTTCAAATGATGATGCCCGGATATGGTGGGACTTCTTCCACCGCCGGGAAGATGTTTCTTTCAGGGTGCCAACCCCTGCCCATTTCCCCTGCGTCACGCCTGAGTATATGTTCGACACATTTATTTTATTTGGTTTATTTTTATTTATTTATTTATTTATTTTATTATTTATTTATTGGCGTGCCAGTCACCGAAGTGACAATTTTATTGTGCGCTCGATCTGACATGGTCAGTCGATTGTGAAGTCCGAGTCAGGACCCGAAGTCCGTCATACCATAAACGCTATGACGTTAATTACGTCCTTCCTAAGAAGGACAACCCTTGATTAAACGCTAAAAGTAGGAGGCCTCGAGAGGCAATCATATGTTCGTGTGCGCAAATTAAACTTCATACCAGAGCCGTGAAGGCGGGCAAGATAATAACATCAACCATAGAAACAGATGATATCGTTAAGTCAGTGGTTCAACGACCGGGCTTAGGGGGGAAGGGAAAATTTCAGTCACAGGCAGACTGGGCCGCGACCATGATGGGGGTTCAAAGCATCGATCGATATTTCGACAGCATTTCCCCTTAATCTGGATTATGCCCAGGGGGAAATAGACTATCACCCATGGAGTGCCGGGATGAAAGCCGAAAGAGAGAAGTGCTGAACTTCCCGAACCGCATATCTGCCATGGGGCAATGTTTGATATTCCCTGTAGCAGCCGGTGGAACTCATGCAATGGCAGAGCCCTCCCGAGCTAAAGGGGTTATTCGTGAACCCGATGCGGGACGACGGAAAACGAGCGAACGCTCAATGTCGCGCCCTCGCACGCGGATCGACCTGCGCGGTCAGGTCGCGGGGATCGACCTGCCCGGTCAGGTCGCGGGGGTCAAGGGGGCAGCGCCCCTTGCGGGGGTTTCCGGGGGCGGAGCCCCCGGAACAAAATTCGGATTTAAGATTCAGTAACAACATTTGAGTAGGTTATCAATGCAGTGCAAGTGCGCAAAGGTTCCCGGGGGCAGCTTAATATTGGCTTTCATCATCCTGGGGGAATTTTGGCAGCACCTCCCCTAGACTTAGCATCTGCCAAGGGATGATATAGGCTGACATCGACGGAATGCCGGGATGAAAGCCGAAAAGCGGGGGAGCACTAAGGCTCAAGGAGACTGTACATGTCTCTATCATCGATCACTATTCCCCGTCTCGGAGGTCGACGAAACCCTTGTAAAGACAAGGTCCGCCGAACCTGCGGGGTTGCATGCGAATCCAATTCGGGACATAGGAATGTAGGGGAGGTTTTCCCCATTGCTGTATCTCCTCAGGGTGTATCTGATGATCTCCAAGCATCCTCTTGACAGATGTATGGGGAGGTTAAAGAGTTGAAGTATAATAGTGCAGAGATGAACCTTGGTCTGGGTTTCATTGGCCGAAGCAGGGGTATCGGCATGAGCATTTGGTGGACAAAGGGGGGATCTCGGCCTGGTCCTTGGGCTCTCGGCATGGGGTTTGTGGCCTTCTCGGCGTGGGCTATAGGGGGGCTTCTCGGCGCGCTATGAAGTGGCCAAAAGGGGGCTCTCGGCCTGGCCCTTGGGCTGGCCAAGGGGCTCTCGGCGCGGTCATTTGGCTGGCCAAGGGGGTTCTCGGCCTGGTATTTGGTGGATGGAGAGGGCTTCTCGGCCTTGGGAGGGGGACTCTCGGCACAAGGCTTCCCGGCGCGCTCATGGCCGCGCCGGGAGCCTGGCGCCGGGAGGCTGTGGGCTGTGGTTTTCTTCACAAGGAGAGGCTTTGTCGTTTAGCAAGAGAGGAAGGCCTCTCGGCCTTACAGTTCTCGGCGGGGAAACTTGCACGCCGAGAAGGTGGAATGCGGGAGAATTTCAGGGTTTTCAGAGATGCTACGGTACTCTGTTCCTGGGATTTCTGGGTTTTATGGCTCAGATTGAGGCCGAATCGGGGGTGTATGATGAGATTTCACGAACACCTCTGCTAGAAGGATGCCAAGGGATCTGAGAGGCCAGATCATCAGGAGGAGGAGAGACCATCATCGGGGCTGAGTAGCCTTTATCTGTATACTGCCAGACGTCTGGGGAGTCAAGAGATGGCTGTCTCTGATCCCCCGGACTAGCATGGTATCATCTGGGAAGCAGATCTGCAACGAGAGAACCCTTGATGCTGAGACCTCAGACCCTAATCATTCAACGATTGGAATGGGGATCCAGGGTAGCATTCGTCTACGGGTTCAAATGCATCATTTATAGCCGGCGGGCCAGGGAACCAAGAGATTAATGTCTCTGGTTCCCGGACAGCACAAGGGGCTTGAGGAACAGACTCAAATACATACGGAAGGCATGCTATTGAAGCGGGAAGAGAGAAGAGAATAGAACCCAGCAACCCATTGAACAAGGGTGGGGGTTCTACCTTCGTCCCTGTTCGAAGAACAGATCTGACTCCGAAGCCTGAGTCATTTCGCCCATGGGGCATTCATACAAACAGTATGCATGCACATGGAGACAAAAGAAGATAGTATCGCCTAAAATCCATCACGGCCATTGCATTTATTCATCTCACCTTCACTTACATCGACTTCATAACTGAAGCCAAGAAACACACAGAGGAGAAGAAGGGAGAGAATCGTATGAACCATCTAAACATCAAGATCTCTACCATTACATACGGGGAATCAGTAAAGAGAAAAAGAAAGAAAAAGAAACATCGAACATGGGGGGGGGGGAGGGTGGAGCATTGACTCCTCTCCCTCCCCCTATCAGCCCACCTGGAGCCTCTCTTCCTTCTTTCTTCTGCTTCTCCTTTCGACGGAGACTCTCTCCCTTTCTTTTCCTATCTCTTTTCTTTCTGGATATCTCTTCGCTCTTTTTTCTTTGCCTCTTTCTTTTCTTCTTTTCTGTCTGTCCGCCCTTTTTTCTTGTGGGAGAAGCAATGGGTTTTATAGAACCCTTGCCTTGCAAAAGGGATCTCGGCGCCTGTATCCATGGGAGAAGTTCCCGGCGCGCCTTCCTTCAGGCTCTCGGCGCGTCCAGCGGCCCTTCGTTGAGGTTCCCGGCGCCATGGTCAGAAGCCCAATCGGCCGGCCCATTTAGTGCTTTTAGGCCGCATAATTGCCTTGGCTTCTCTTAGTTATTTTGTATTGACTTTTATCAAAACCGAAAGAGGCCCCTTTAGTAGTGACACAGCTTTGTTGAGATCATCTCGAGGTTCCGTCAGTGAACAAACTGGGGCTTTATCAGTATTGGCATCTGAATGATGACGATAACACCGGACATTAGCCAGGCCTGAGACGGTCCTAGCCAGGCAATTGGTTGGTGGTGAGGATCCTCCCTCAATCCTGACTTTGCAGGCATCTTCCAGTCTTTGTCGCTGGTCTGGTCCCATCTTTATCTTTGTTCATATTTTAGCTATCAACAGTATATCAAGTGGTGGAACGCGCGGACGGGGTTCTACAGGGGCTCCCGGTGAGAGTGTTGGGCCGTAGCAGAGCATAGGTTTCTGGATTCCCAGCCAGAGCCAGTCCTTGACATTGAGTCTTCTTATTTGAGGAAGTTGAAATCCTGGACCCATACAGAGGCGAGGGCCTACTTGGAGGCCCGAAAGGTCGTAAAAAGTGGCAGGATGAAAGTTGATCCGAAGCTGCCCCCAATCAGCAAGGATGACTATGTGAAAACACTCCGGGGCTTATGCCGGGTAAGCAGCGAGAGAGTGGTCCTTTAGCAACTCCCCCTGCCGGTGGAGGAACCCATCTCGGCTGTGGCCGACTGGCGTCTCGAGGTTGATAGGTTGTATCCTTATTAGACCTTCATCCGTAGGGAAGACAGGCGGGCTGCTTTATATGACAACACCCCGTGGCTATTTGCGCTCCTTCGCTCACACGGTCTCTCAGTGGGTGGCCCTAGCGAAGCCATTCTGGACCGGCCCCTCCATATCTCATTCAAGTATGCTGACAGATGGGGGCTGGATCACCTGAGCTTAGATTATCACTTGTCTTCTCGTGGGCACGAGGATCTAGCGCTGCTGGCTGAGCCGAGCGAGAAGATGGGGGACTTATGTTGGCTTATTCGCGAGGCAGCTTCAAGAGACAAAATGCCATCGCTATATTATTGGCCTCTCTTCCCCTTCTACACGGGGCCGGCAAGTATGTTCCATCTCTTCATTTAGGCCCTTCGGCCAACTTCTTTCCTTCATTGTGGTGCATTATTCTCACCTGTGTGCATGTGCAGTCCGACCAACTTCGGAGGGGACTCGGCACTTTAGAGAACTGATAATAAAGGCCCAGAAGCCAGCATACTTCGAGGTTCCGAGCCGGCCCCGACCACAACGCCACTGCCTCCCGGCGATTCGAGAAAGCGGACTCGATCCCAGTTGAGAGAGGCCGTCGGGAAGGCGAAAGCAGCGGTGACCCGGGTGACTCGGGCGTGCCGAAAGAAGGCCGCAGAAAGGGGGTCAGCAACCGTTCTTCCTCCGGTTGTATCCTTTGAAGAGTTTGAGGCCTCTCGCCCACAAAGGCCAGAAGCTGAAGGTAGGCTCTTCTTTTCTTCAGAGTTCATTAGCTCAGTTTGACTGCCTTGGCTAGCCCATGCTGACGGTTACCGACACAGTTGCCGCGGTCGTCGGGCTGGAGGCGACGGTAGATGTCGCGACTAGGGAAGGGGCAGAGGAAATCCCTGCTGCTCCCGTAGAGAGAGATCTGCCTTTTCCAACGCCCAGACAGGAAATGGAAGGTAATTTATAGTTTAATTGTGACGCCATCACGAATCTTCATGTCTTCAGTCGGCTTGACCATTTCTTGCCGTAAATTTCAGTTGATATACAACTGTCATTGCTTCCGGGCTCGGAGAGTGCAGAAGAAGTGATTATCCAGGGGCAGGGTGCCTTGCCCTTGAGATTCCATCCACTGTTGCTCCTGATGTGGAGTGCACGGGGGGGGGGGGGGGGGGGCTCCTGCCGCGGGTGATGCTCCTCCTGGCGAGACTCCTGCCCCGATGGTGGAGCGTCCCGAAAGAGCAGAGGAGTCTTCCTCCTCTGAGTAGGTCGATTATGGTGGCGGCTCCAGTGATGAGGAGTTCCCACCTGTTGACACAGAGACTGAGGATGCCGGGGCGTCTTCGGCCTATGAAAGCGATCATCCGACTTTTAGCCCACCCCGGTTGTCATGGAGTGGTCTTGGGCCGTCAGGCTTGCTCGTGAGCGGAGAGGCTGGCACCGGAGAAGTTTCCCTTAGAGATTTGAGTTTAGTTCCGGCTGAGGTAAGGACCCACCCGTGGTCGGCGCTTGCTGCCCTTCCTTTCTCTTCCTTTAGCTTTTTAATGTACATATTTATGGTGCAGACTGAGGTGGTGCTGCCAACCATGACGGTGCAGATACCCCTCCCGGCTCTAGGCACGGGCCACGCAACCTTCCCGTCAGTCTTGCGGCCTATCGCACTGCGATACCCCAAGGACTATGCGGCGGCAGTGGCTCCAGCTGGACCCGGAGCACTTGTGAGGGTTGATAGTTTGGTAGCAGTCGAGGACTCTCAGCCATTAGAAGTCGCACAGCAGTCAGCTTCGGAGAAGGATGGCCCCCCCCGAGATAGAAGCCGGAGATATCGTCGAAGAACAGATGTCCTTGGCTCTTGATATTCCTGTTGCACCTCCATCCCAGGGGGCTGGCAGGGAAATTGTCATCATTGAGACTCCATCTACCGTATCAGCCACCGTGATTGTTCCCCATACCAGTGCACTGCAGCTCATGCCGTCGTCATCTTCTGGGACGGGCGATGATATCTGGGCCACTGTGGACGGCAGAGTGGAGTTTGAACTACCCGAGATGTCGCCGCTCGGTCTCCAGCCTTCGAGTGACCGTGTGTGGCAGTTCTTAGGGACCCTTCAGTAGACCATAACGGCCAGCAGAGATTTGACTTATGTTCAGCTAAGGGGCTTGATAGAGCACTTATCCCGCTCGCTATTGGCCTTTGGTTACCCCATGGATGACTGGACTCCACGGGTGATCTTGCTTCTGAAATATGTAAACATGAGGGAATTCTTAGGCCGGGAGGCAGCTGACCAGCTGGCGGCCGTAACACTGGAGCGGGCTGAATGCCGAATAGCTCTCATCTCTCTGAAAGGGACTGTGACGAGGATGAGGGATGACGCCAATGCCTCTTTGCAGCGTCGAAGCTTTCTCACGGCCCGCATAGCGGAACTACATGTTGAACTTTCAAGGGCAGAGGCTGAGCTTCAAGAGGTAGAACGCCTGGAAGTCCAGAGGGTGGAGGAGGCAGAAATGGCCGAGGGGCAAGTTGCTTCCCTCGGGGAGAGACTATCTCAGCTGGAGGCCACTGAGTTCAGACTGCAGGAACAAGCCCACCATCCTTCCCTGGGCATTCCGGAGCTGGAGGACATCTTCCGACGCTCTCTGCCATAGTTCTTTTCTATTTGCCTCTTTTGATGGACTTCATGTATTCCGGGGAATGCCCCGCGTAACATGTACCCTTTATTCTATAGGAATGAAAATCTTCATTTTGCTGTTAAATGACGACTCCATTCTTTCATTATTATTATTCTTCTTCTTTTTTTCGCCAGTTGATTTTAGTCTGAGCGTGTGGGTCACGGGGGCAGGAGAGCGCTCACGCCTTCAACAAAGGGGTGAGGTGTTCGCTCCACCGCGCCGTGGCTATCCTCAGGACTAAACAACGGCCAGTGCAAGCTGAGAGTCCGGGGGACCCAACAGGGTATAGAGGCCTCTTCAGGGCTAGGAAATAAGGGCAGCTGGCCTGTCAGCCAAATCCTTCGAAGCAGATGGAACTGAGGATAGGGCTTATTCATTAATAGGGTTTATATGGACCAAAAACAGTCTGCCGCTCGATGAGGATGAGGAGTCCGGGTTAGGGGGGAAAAGTTCGACCGGTCCTGTCGAAGGCGACCAGGGTCGATAGAAAGTCGGTCAGTCTAGGCGACGAAAATTGAAAAAGATAGCGAGCGACCTTGCCGATGGTGACAAGGACCGGAAAGGGCAGCGATCGATTTTGCCGATGGCGACAAGGGTCGAAAAGGGTAGACAGTCTTGCCGATGATGACAAGGACTGAAAAGGGTAGCGATCGATCTTGCCGATGGTGACAAGGGTCGAACAGGGTAGACGGTCTTGTCGATGATGACAAGGACTGGAAAGGGTAGCGACCGATCTTGCCGATGGTGACAAGGGTCGAAAAGGGTAGAGGGTCTCGCCGATGATGACAAGAACCGGAAAGGGTAGTGACCGATCTTGCCGATGGTGATAAGGGTCGAAAAGGGTAGACGGTCTCACCGATGATGACAAGAATCGGAAAGGGTAGCGACCGATCTTGCCGATGGTGACAAGGGTCGAAAAGGGTAGATGGTCTTGCCGATGATGACAAGAACCGAAAAGGGGTAGCGACCGATCTTGCCGATGGTGACAAGGGTCGAAAAGGGTAAGAAATATATACATATATAGGTGGGACATTGAATGAAAACTCCGCTTCGACCCTGTAAAGGGTCTTCAGGACGGAGGATGGATCATCACTATTCATCATTCATTTATATAATTTTTTATTCACATTACTGACCTAAGCGCCCTTTCGGGTTTTCGTCGAAGCCAGCCCCCTCTTGCTTTTGCCCACGCGCCCTTTCGGGTTTTCACGTGGCGGGATACCCGATTTTGCCCGTAACGCCCTTTCAGGTTTTCGCTATAGCCAGGTTATAGCCATTTTTGCCCTTGCCCTAATATAGGAACAAGGCCGGCGGGGTATCTCTATTTTTAACCCCATCTTTTTCTCTTCTTTTTTTTTGTGTAGGAAGAAGCCGGGGCACAAGAGAGCCTGCCCGCTAGCATGTCGATCGGCCTTGTCGATGATGACATCGGATCCTAGTTTAATTCGTCGACATTGGTTAAATGCCGAAGCAAAGGGTACAATTCTTAACGGGGACGGAAGGTCCAGGTTAAGGGTAGAGATCGACTGATCTCGCCGATGATGACGAGGGTCGGACATGGATTTACTCATCAGTAGGGGTTACATGCCGACGCAAAGGTAGGATTTTTAACAAGGATGGAAGGTCCAAGTTAGGGGTAGAGATCGACCGATCTCGCCGATGATGACGAGGGTCGAACATGGGTTTGTTCATCGGCATGGGTCACATGCCGAAGCAATGGTAGGATTATTAACAAGGACGGAAGGCCCAAGTTAGGGGTAGAGATCGACCGATCTTGTCGATGATGACAAGGGTCGAACATGAGTTTGTTCATCAGCATGGGTCACATGCCGAAGCAAAGGGTAAGATTATTAACAAGGACGGAAGGTCCAAGTTAGGGGTAGAGATCGATCGATCTCGCCGATGATGACGAGGGTCGAACATGGGTTTGTTCATCAGCATGGGTCACATGCCGAAGCAAAGGTAGGATTATTAACAAGGACGGAAGGTCCAAGTTAGGGGTAGAGATCGACCGATCTCGCCGATGATGACGAGGGTCGAACATGGGTTTGTTAGAGGATCTCCGGCGTGACTTTTGATGATTGTCCCTTTTTGGAGTTTCAACGGGGGGAGAACGAAAGAGGAATTTTTAAATTACCACTTTACTGATTTAAGCACCCTTTCGGGTTTTCGCCGAAGCCAGCCCCCTCTTGCTTTTGCCCACGCGCCCTTTCGGGTTTTCACGTGGCAGGGTACCCGATTTTGCCTGTAGCGCCCTTTCAGGTTTTCGCCACAGCTGGGTTATAGCCATTTTTGCACTTGTCCTAATATAGGAGCAAGTCTGGCGGGGTATCTCTATTTTTAACCCCATCTTTTTCTTTTCTTCTTCTTTTTTTTGATATAAAGGGTGGTAGGTCGAAGTGTGATGTCTGACCCTTGGTTGATAGTAGACGGCTGTTGGTCGGAGCACCGGGCCTCGTGCCGAGTAGAGTGGTTCATTCGTTAGCAAGGGCTTAATGCTAACGCAAAGGAATGCTCTTTCGCTGATTCGGGCGTAGGGCCCGTAATGGCAATATTGTGTATTTTTTCGAGAGCTCGGCCAAGGCGGAATGCCACTAGACCAAGGGAAGGTGGCTCGATCAGGGCGGAGTGCCACTAGACCAAGGAAAGGTAGCTCAGCTAGGGCGGAATGCCACTAGACCAAGGAGGGATAGCTCGGCTAGTGCGGAGTGCCACTAGACCAAGGAAAGGTAGCTCGATCAGGGTGGAATGCCACTAGACCAAGATAAGGGTAGCTTGGCCAGGGCGGAGCGCCACCAAACCAAGGAAGAATAGCTCGATTAGGGCGGAATGCCACTAAACCAAGATAAAGGTAGCTTGGCTAGGGCGAAGCGCCACCAAACCAAGGAAGAATAGCTCGATTAGGGTGGAATGCCACTAAACCAAGATAAAGGTAGCTTGGCTAGGGCGGAGTGCCACCAAACCAAGGAAGAATAGCTCGATCAGGGTGGAGTGCCACTAGACCAAGGAAGGGTAGCTCGGCTAGGGCGGAGTGCCAATAAACCAAGGAAGAATAGCTCGATCAGGGCGGAGTGCCACTAAACCAAGGAAGGATAGCTCGATTAGGGTGGAGTGCCATTAGAACAAGATAAAGGTAGCTCGGCTAGGGTGGAGTGCCACTAAACCAAGGAAGGATAGCTCGGCTAGGGCGGGGTGCCACTAAACCAAGGAGGGGTAGCTCAGCTAGGGCAGGGTGCCACTAGACCAAGATAAGGGTAGGTCATTCCGGGAATGCCGGTTGAGCTGTGTGGTACTACTTGATATGATTTTCGTTGAGGGGAGAGAACTTGACGACTCCTTTGTGGTCCATCAGGATGTAGGCACCCCCTTCATATACTCGGCGGATGATATATGGTCCGATCCAGTTTTTGACCAACTTCCCTTTAGGGTTGGAGGCCATCACTTCTCTTCTTTTGACCATCACCAGGTCTCCTTTCTTGAATTCTCGACCTTTGACCAGCTTGTCAAAAGCACGGGCCATGCGAGCTTGGTAGAGTTGGATGTTTTATTGTGCCCGGAGGTGTTTTCCTTCGAGCTCGGCGAGCTCTTCCACTCTTCTTTCTGCATTGGTTTGTTCACCGCTGGCTAGTCCATGCTGGATGGCGACTCGCAGCGAGGGAACTTCCAATTCGATCGGCACTACAGCCTCCGACCCATAGACGAGGGAGAAAGGTGAACAGTCGGTTGGGGTTTTGTAGACAGTACGGTAGGCCCATAGTGCTTCGTACATCCTTTCTTCCCAATCTTTTTTTGTTAGACTTGACAGTCTTGGCCAGCAGCGTGCATAGTGTCTTGTTGAAGGCTTCTGCGAGTCCATTGGCTTGAGGGTTGTAGGGGGATGATGCCCTCCAGTCAATCTTGTATTTGTCGGCCATTCGATAAACCTTCTGGTTTCTGAAATGGCTGCCATTATCAGAGATGATTCGGCTAGGGATCCCAAACCGGAATATTATATTCTGCCGGAAGAATCTTGTGACCAGTTCTTCGGTTACATCTCTCAATGCGACTGCCTCTACCCATCTGGAGAAGTAGTCTGTAGTTGCTAAGATATATCTACACCCTGATGAAGATGCTGGTAGCGGCCCTACCACGTCCGTGCCCCACTGAGCAAACGGCCAGCTTGGTAGGGTCGGATGTAATGGCACTGGAGGTCTCCTTGCCACGTTAGCGTGTTCTTGACATTTCTAACAAGCCTTGGCGAACTTGCAGCAATCATCAAACATAGTGGGCCAATAGTAACCCAATTTCTTTATCTCAATTTTCATCTTTGGGCCAGCCTGGTGTGCTCCAGCTGATCCCGCATGGATTTCTTGCATCACCTGTCCCGCCTCTATTGAAGACAAGCAACGAAGTAGGACTTTCCTTCGGGCATCTGCCATTATTCGGAACAGGGTTTCACTTCTCATATTGTAAGAGTCCTTGACCCTCAGGAGCTTCATTCTCTGTTCTTTTTCTTTTGGGAGCTGTTGGTGTTGAAACCACCGCAGGAGATGTTCTCGCCAATCGGGCTGCTGAACCCCCTCGATGACTGCCACCGTAATTTCTTGCTTGTCGGCTAAGACTTCTGTTACACTGGGGACTTGCCGGCGGTTGATCACCGTTATATTCAGGCTTGCGTCTGGCGGGACCGCCAATGAACTGGCCAGCTTAGCGAGGGCGTCTGCCTGAGCATTATGGCCTCGGTTGATATGCTTGATGCTGATGAAGTAGAATCTCGACATCAGGCGGGTTGCCAGGTGATGATAGGGGAGAAGTTCTTACTTTCGCACATCGAACTCTCCTTCCAGTTGTTTTATAACTAGCATGGAGTCTCCGAACGCTTCCAGCATCTAAATTCCCATGGATAGAGCAATCTGTAACCCGATTATCAGGGCTTCATACTCTGCTTTGTTGTTCGTGCAATGCTTGTTTATCGAGCAAGATGTGTGCACCACTTCCCCCTCTGGGGATTTCAGGACTATGCCTGCTCCTACCCTGACCCTGGCCGATCTAGTGGCAGAGGTGTCAATTCTGGAAGCGCCATCGAAATATAGCTGCCATAAGGCGGGCCGCACCTGAACGGCTTCCAGGGTTTCATCTTCAGGAAGCTCCGGTTCCAGCGGGCAGTCCCCGGGTACTGGGTGCTTAGCGAAGAAGTCTACAATAGCTTGGCCCTTGACGGCCTTGCGCGGCACATAAGAGATGTCAAACTCCATAAGGATTACTGACCATTTGCCTAGGCGACCTTTGAGTGCTGGCTGGGACATAATATATTTCAGGGGGTCCTCTTTGGATACCAGGCTGATTTCGTGCGACAACATGTAGTGTCGAAACTTCTTAACTGCGAAGACCAGTGGCAGATAGACCTTCTCAATATAAGTATATTTCTCCTCAGTTCTGACCAGTCTCCGACTGAGGTAATAGAGGGCTTGCTCTTTTCCTTCTTCATTATTCTGGGCCAGCATTGCCCCCAGGGAGTTATGTGTAGCTGCTATATATAGTATCAATGGCCGTCCTTTCACCGGTGCGCCCAGCACTGGAGGAGTCTTCAGATAGTCTTTCAGCTTGTCGAAGGCTGTCTGGCAATCTTCATCCCAATAAAAGGGAACATCTTTCATCATCAGTTTGTGGAAAGGCTGGCATCGCCCTGACAAATTGGAAATGAACCGCCAGATATAAGCCAAGCGGCCCTGTAGTGATCTCAACTCGGAGAGGTTCCTTGGTGGAGGTAACTCCTGAATTGCTTTGATTTTTGCGGGGTCTATCTCGATCCCCCGATATCGGACAATGAAGCCCAAGAATTTTCCGCTCGATACCCCGAACGCACACTTCATGGGGTTCATCTTCAACTCATGCTGCCTCAGCCTCTGAAAGACAATACGGAGGTCTTGCAGATGATCTTCTTTTCTTCGGGTTTTGACCACCAGATCATCTATGTAGCACTCGACCTTGTGGTAGAGCAACTCATCAAAGATTTTGGTCATTGCACGCTGATAAGTTGCGCCAGCATTCTTTAGTCCGAACGGCATCCTCTTATAGTGATAGATGCCTTCAGGGGTTCTGAAAGTAGTATGGACCCTGTCATGCTCTGCGATCCAAATCTGGTTGTAACCGGATGACCCGTCCATGAATGACAGAGCCTCATGACCGGTTGTAGCATCGATCATGACTTCCGTTATTGGCACCAGAAAGTCATCTTTGGGGCATGCCTTATTTAGATCTCAGAAGTCGACACATATCCGGATCTGTCCATTCTTCTTTTCGGGGATGGTATTCGCTAGCCATGTGGTGTACTGGTTTTCTTCAACAAATCCCACGTCAATAAGCTTGTCGATTTCAGCACAAATTTGAGTAATGAGTTCTGGCCTCATGCGTCACGGTGGTTGCTTCACCGGCTCGGCCTTAGGGCTGATTGCCAGCTCATGTTGTGAGACGGCGGGATTTAGACCGGGCATTTCTTTGTAAGTCCAGGCGAAGCAATCTCGGTACTCTAGCAGCAGCTAGGTGTACAGCTCCTGTTCTTCTGGGGATAGTTGGGCACTAAGGAAGGTAGGCCTAGGGTCCTCCTCATTTCCCAAGTTGACTTCTATCAGTTCATCGACTGTGGCTTGGCCTCCGTCTTCTATCTCCGGAGGTGCCGGTTGGAGGTCAACGAAGTCTGGAATACCATCTTGAGGGTTGAGTACTTCGACTTCCTCATTAGACACCACCAGAGCTTCTTGAGGATTCTCTGTTTCTTGTGCTAGCGGCTGCACGGATTGTTCTATTAGCAAATCCACTACCGTTGCAGCTCCCAAGGGCGAGAGAGCAGCTTCAATCTTTTTAGATGAGGTTACAGCCGCGACAGGATGGTAGTTGTTTATTGCTGGGCCTGGACAACATCCCGATTTTGTAGCAGAAGTTGAGGAGGTATCGCCTTCTGGGGCGGTTGTATCTTCTGTAGAAGTGGCCTTTTCTTTCTTGGCAGCGTGTTCCTCTTGATCGGAGTCGACCAAGGCTCCCCCGATTGGCAGAAGGGGTGCTGAAGTTATCATCAGTGGGACTTTACTAGAGGGAGAAATTCCTGCTTCTTCAGTATCTTCGGCTTCACTGCTGCTAGCCATATCAAATTTGGCTTGAAGGGCCGCCTCTTCAGAGTAGACCTGCTCCCAGCATCGGCAGGGGACCGCGGTCTCTTTTTCTTGATTTCCGGGTTGAGCCAGTTCAACATGGTCAGCTTCCGCCGGGTATTCATCAAAAGTTATCCCCAGCAGGCCATCTTCAGCAGGATAAAAGGTAGAGATGGTGTCCACCTCGTATCGCCCACTGTAATAATATTCTTCCAGGGTGAAGCTCAACCCCGGATGTTGAGAGACACGTCTCATTTCCTTATCCAGATTTGCGGGATACCACATCTTCTGGAAAGCTTCCTTGCACTTTTGAGACTGATCGGGGGGGATGTGTTGCTTCTGAAACATCCTGGCCATTCGCTCAGTCGTGAATGCCAGTCCCTTGACGGGAACCGGCGGGTTGCTTATATCTTCGGGGAGGTTGCAGTCTGTGTCTTCCTGAGTAGGGTGCTCTTCAGCCGTATAGAACAAGCTGCTAGGTTCATCTTCTGTGTCACCTCCCAAGTTTTGAAAGGCTCGACAGTAGGGTTATCAAGGCCGGGAGTTGGCTTGGTGAGGCCATCCGGGATTTCAATATGATTGTGCCGCCGAGCGACCCGCACTTCATTAGCTTCAGGGTATAATGTTGGGGGTGCTGTTCTGCCCACATCTCCGGATGCTGTGATATGGGAGACCACCTTGGGCTTGACATATCCGCGCGGCGGTGATGGATACCAACTACTACCGGATGTGCTTCTCGATGCCCCCACAGGGGTCTTAGCTTCAGAGGTCTTCTGGGAAGGCCCTGTATATAGGTTGGCATCCGCCAAATGACATTCAAACACCTCGAACGGGTGGGGGTCTGCAAATATCCTCTCCTCCTTCCCTTGGAGACTGTACTTGATGCATTGGTGGAGCGTGGAGGCCACCACCATATTTTCATGCAGCCATGGGCGGCCGAGCAGTGCCATGTACGAGGTGCGGGAGTCAATGACATGGAACTGCACCGTTGTAGTGAAATCTGCTAAGGTGAGGGTGAACTCTGCCACCCCCATTGACACTTCGCATTTTTGATTTAAGTCGGTGATACGCATATCTCTGACTTTCTCGAGATGCACGTTAAAGTGGTGCCTCTCGTATATTCTATAAGGCAGGATGTTGACCGCTGCACCGGGATCAACCAGAATCCTATTCAGCTCCCTTCCATTCAGGTGCCCCTTCATATACAGCGGCCTGTTGTGGCTGATGGTGGGCAGCAGCATATCGTCTGGAGTGAAGGTCATGCTAGCCTCCGGCATTGCTTCAGCCAGACATGTCTCAAAATGAGCCGGTGTTTGGAGAGCAGTAATAATCGCCTGTCGGGTCTCTTCACTCAAAGAAAGGAGCTCCCAGATTATACATCGAGCAGGGAGCTTCTTGAGTAGCTTTATTATTCGGCTCCCAGCTCGGACATTGGAGAGCTTCATCTCTTCAGCCCATCTGGGCTTGGGGAAGTCTTGGTTTGCGGGCCCTGACGGACCTGCTTCATCTTCCTCAGATTCGGCGCCCTTCTGGATGGTACCGACTCCTGGATGTTCTTTGTTAACTGCTGCGGGGCCAGCTCCATCTGCATTTGGGTCTTCGGCAGATTGTGCTAGCTGCAGGTGGACGTCCCCGAGTGTAGGGTTAGTCTCCTGACAAGGCTGCTTCCCCTTGGACATCTTCATGAATTCAAGAAATGAAGGGACCCCCCTGCCCCCACTCTTGTCATATAGTCCTGGCGGAGGAGGGATTTGGACTCCCTTGACCTCCGGCGGAGGTGTTTTGTAGGGCTGCTCCCCCCTGAACATGATGTTGTGGTTGGGTGGCGGCTGGCGCCCCCATTTTCGGCCCGACCGGGTGGCATGTTCAACAGTTGCGGCCTCGGCCTTGCCTCCCCCAGCATGGGGTGTGAAGCAAATTTCCTCTCCTTCCTCCTCTCCGGATAGGTTGAAAAGTGCTGATAGAGTATTACAGGAGACAACCTGCACTTTATCGGCCTCAGCGGCCTTCCTTTTCTTCTTCTTTTGTTTCTTCTTCTTTTTTGCTTCAGCGGGCGGGTGCCCCCAGAACAGATCGCCCTCTCTATCGGGTGCCGCTTCAGCTTCCTCCCTTTGTTCGAGTGAGAGCTGCTCTAGTTCTTGCCATGGGACGTGGTCCCGCACCAGCAAAGGTTTCAATTCGGGCTGCACGTATTCGTCCAGCTCGTCAATGAGGTTTTGCAGTCAAAGGACCCCATGATTGGTTTCCTTGATCACTGGCAGCGGAGTTTGTCTCCTCCGATTATGTGTATGTATCCTGATAGTTGTAGGTGGAGTGGCCCATACGGGTGCCACCACCGGCGGAGCAAGCCGGGGTGTGACACCACGGATATGCGCCCCCTCTTTCGGGCGGGGTGCCCTCTTTTTCTTATGCTTCACAGGGACCTGCTGTCATCCCTGCTGTTCTTTCACAGGCTCCAAGAAATGAGCTTCATAGGTGCTTCGCGTGCTTGTTTCAGAGATCTCCTCGGGCAGTGCCTGGTATAGGGAGATCATGTTGACTCCTGCCCTCCTCCGAGGGGCTTCATGTTGCTGAGGAGGGTCCACTTTGTACTCTCCCAGCTCGATCTCATTTTTCTTCACCATCCCTTCGATGATGTCCTTGAAAACATAGCAGTCTTCGATTGGATGCCCCAACATCTGGTGGTAGGGGCAGAATCTTGGGTTGTCTTTTCTCTTTAGGTCCTCCGGCCTCCTTGGCTCTGGCAGGGTGACCATGCTATATTCCGTTACCCAGTCGAACAAAACCCGGGTCTTGTCCTTTGGAAATGAATAGGCCTTCTTCATCTTGTCCCTCAGCGAAGGGCCTTCTTTGCCATCTGGGGCTTCTGCTGGCTGTGGGGTGACTCCCTTCTTGCCTTCACTTTTCTGTTGTTCGCACGTCTTTATGTCAAGAGCGTTCGCTTCCTTAGGCGACGAGCGTCGCTCTACCGCCTTGCCCTTCTGGGTCGTGCCGGAAGCAGATGTAAGGCAGGTCTGGCCAGGAAAGCTTCCACCTCGGCCACGACATTGTTCAACCGATCGAACGATCGTATTTCCATTCCGATCATCTTTTCCAGAACCTCTCTTTTTAGATTCTGTTTGCATATTTGCACATCGTCCTCCTCATGCAGGGGCCGCTTGCACCTCATTCCGAGGTTCCTCCACCTCTTGATATAATCGAGGGCTGTCTCATCGGTCCTCTGCTTTGTTGAGTAGAGTTCGGCCACTGTGACCTCCCTCTCTGTAACATGGAATCTTTCTCTGAACTTCTTCTGCATGTCTGGCCAGTCGCTGATCGACCCGGCCGAGAGGCTGGAATACCATTCAAATGCGAGCCCTGTCAGCGAGGACCCGAAAAATTTTAGCACGTATGACTCATCGGTGGCCCAGTCACCCATGACAGTCATATAATAGGCAATGTGTTCTCTCGGGGACCCCTTCCCGTTGAATTTTTCAAACTTGGGCGGCTTGTTGATTCCCGGGGGAAGCCGCTTAGCAGCATGGTGTTGCGGGTATGGCACCCGATATGCATCAAACGCGACGTAGTCGCCTTCACCCCTTTCTTTGAGCTTCAGCTCGATCATTCTTTCCACCATCATCCGGTTCATGACTGCATGGTCAATTGGCTCTAGGTAGAAGTATGCCGGCTGCAGGTACGGGGTGACCAGGGTGGTCGCCTGTGGAGGACGTGGCAGCAGGGGTGTCTTGTGCACTTGAGGGAGCACCGGTGGTAGCAGCGGCTGGAGCTGTGGTGGCCACTATTGCATTATCGCCATGCTTGGTTCCGACGACTGAGGCAGTGTGTAGAGCGGCGGAGGGCCGTCATGATGAACCGCTCCCCGGGATGATTCACCATGGACTTCGGGTGGTTTGGAAGATGAGGACTGTTCAGTTTTCTCCATCAATTGCTTCTTTAGCAAGTCTATCTCTTGCCGATATTTCTGAAGTAGTATCAAAACTGATGGGTCTATAGTGGCTGTAGTGGGGATAACTTCTGTTGTCTCCCCGGACGTACCCTCGGGCAGGATGTCGAGGGGGACGTCGTCTTCTTCTTCCGTCGTCACCACATTGGCGGTCAGGACGGGGGCCTTATCATCCCACTGGTGGTAGACCCGGGGTTGTTTTCCCTTAGTCATCATTAGGAGCTCCCTTGCTGCTTCTATTTTGCGAGTATTCAGCCCCGGCCGTGTGGCCAATTTAGCCAACTTGTGGGGGTCTTCGGGAAGCCCCCCATATCGGTTGGGTATACCAGCCATGTTGCAGGTAAAAACCCGTATTTCTCTTCTCTATCGGTGGGTCCTTCTCTTAGCCTGATGTGGGAAGGTCAGCCTCTCGAACACAGAAGTTCTTCTTGTTACTTCCCGTTTGGGGACGGCTTCGTCGGCTTCGATCTCAAAGCCGTTATCATATCCATTGTCATCGACTGATGACACCATCATTCTTTCTCCTACATCTTCTTCATCTGCCATTGATAGGCAGTAGTCTTCATTGGCGGCGGCTGCTTGCATCAGTCGCTGTTGCCCAAGCGAGGAGTTGCCTAACCCTCGAAAATAGTTCCTGACCAGACAGGTCATCTCTTCTTGACCCCGCTCTTGATGTAACAAGGGGGACAGTTGCCGACCTCCCACAGGAGGGGTATAAGCTAGCCGAGCTCTGTCGGTAGGTTGTTGGAATCTTCGTCCCACAGCTGGGACGTTGGCTTGACGAGCGTAGGCCCGAAAACTTTCACGGCGCGGAGGATCCACAACCACTTCTTCTTCTTTCGGGGCCAGGCCCCTTCCTCTATTTCCTTCCCCTCCGTCGTGAGCAAGACGGCAGGGGACGGGTGCAGCTTGGTGAACAGGTTGGACCCTCTTGGGGACCCACACCTGCTTCAATTTCCTTGGCCTGAGGGCCAACTTCTCTCGACCGTAATGGCCGGCTTCTTCTCTTTCCGCCCTCCTTCCAGCGAGGGCTTGATATGAGTTGCGGACGGGGATGGAAGGAACAACCCGATCTGGAACTATCCGCGTGTCGCGTCCGTTAAGGAAGACGCGCATGCCACCAACCATCATAGACTTGCCGGATTGTGAGAGGGTTCCGGTAACCACAACAGTACTCCTCCGGATCTGCCTGAGCTGACGTCCTCCGGGGTTTCTATTGACAGCATTGGGGCGGGCCCCACAGATAGCATGGTGCACCAAGCAGTTGGCGACCGAGGACGGACTCTTGAGCGAGTCGTGGCTGCATCGAGCCTTCAGAGGATCCACGTTCTTTGTAGTTCCCTCGACAGGCTCCGAGGGTTCCACTTCTAGCATATCCACAAAGGCCAACCCCAAGAAGTTGGGGAAGCCAACAGCGGCAGGGAAGCTGCCGAACTCCATGGGCACCGCCAGGTACCCTTGTGCATGACCGGCGATAATCGAAGGGCCAAAGCCGACGCTGTTAGCGCAGCAAGAGTGATATAGAAGGGGGGGATGCATAGATCACTCCCAATTTGTAAAAACTTAGGCAGAGAATTAATTCTACTGCTTACGCCCCTCCAGAACCCGCACACAGAGAAATGCAAATGCAGTCACCAAACAAGACAGTATAAGTAAATGAGAATGAAGAGCTGATCACATGGAAGAAAAGAGACAAGCAGATGGAGAGCGTAGATAATAACAACAAACCACAGAAGAGGCACTCAGTTTTTAGGTGGTTCGATTGCAGTCCGCAATCTACATCCACCCCTCACTCCAACTAGAATGAGGATTCCACTAGACAATGCTAGAACACTGCAGACTCAGTCTGCGAACAACATGCTGCCACACAGCTTGAACAACCAAGGGAAACAAATCCCTCAACCAAGCTCTGCTACCCACAGAACTTGAAACCTGTTCTAGCTACCAGCTAGAACAGAACCGGAGACACCTCTCCCTTCCTCCACACACCGGAGGGAGCCTGCTAATGACAACCTGTCACTAGCAACACCAGAGATCACCGATCTCTCTTCCTCTGCAACCCAGAGGGAAACCAGAGTAACACTCCCTTCCTCCACACACCGGAGGGGAACCAATTCGAATCAGAAGAATGAACAAAATAAAAGGAGACGAAATAGAAACAAAGACCAACGAAGAAGCAGTCGGTTCTGAAACCAATACAAATGTAGTTTCAAAGGAAGTAATTCATCAAACCACAGACACTGCTCTCTCTCTCTCGAACATACTCCTCTCGGATCTAGACAATATGGGACTCTCTGCTCTTTCTCCTTTCTGGATCGTGCAGCCTCACACAAAAATGCCTTCTGCCTTTTTCTTTTCACGATCACTCTTCTACTGAAGGACGAACCTCCATATTTATAGCAGATATTGGGCATGTGGCTGCCAGGTTCCCGCCCATGAACTTTTTGCCAGATCATTTGAATTTCGACCACATGGCAACATCCTGACTAGGTTGCCATCCACGTGTCATGTTCCTGGTTTCTTAGATCACGTGCCAGGTGCCAACCTCGGTTCACGTGCCCAATCATCAGCCTGAATCGCCTGTAGACAAAGACAGAAGGAATGTATATACTTAGTTAGTTCAGGCTATTAACACAAGTGTATATACTTCAGAAACAACACCTGAGTAAGTGTGTACAACGTGAGAGAGTGTATAGACTTGAAACAATAGTTAACCAAGTGTGTATCATGTGAGAATGTATACACTTGGAGGTCTTCAGCGTCCTCAGTGTATAGACTTGTGATGAACAATGCAAACGAGCCTTACCAATGTGTAAACTTTACAAAGCTTCAGCCACTGTATAGACTTCACGAAGCCTAACCAGTGTACAGACTTGGAACCAGTGTGCTGTGAGCACTGAAGACTCAAGTTATAACAACCGAATGTATAGAGTTGTGGTCGAACAACCCAATGTATAGACTTGAAGCAAGAGGCCAGTGTTCAGACTTTGAGGATGAAATGCACTGTTCGCAATGTACAGACTTGATAGTGTAAGACTCTTAATAAGACGGTGAACAGTGTATTGACTTGATTCCCAACGGTGATGTATAGACTTCGACAAGCTTGAGCCAGTGTATAGACTTTGCTAGAGTGAGACGATGCATGAGACGCTCGGCTGTACAGACTTGTAAAGTTCTGAATGAGACGATCGGCTGTAGGACCGATGTACAGACTCTGAATGTGAAGGCAGTCTGTATAGACTTGAATCGCTTGAAGCGATGTACAGACTTGGTGAGGCTCAAGCAGTGTACAGACTTGTGAAGGCTTCAGCGTTGTACAGACATGGAAGTACCACTGTGGATGTATAGACTTGATGAACCACTGTGGATGTATGGACTTGAGCGAATGAAGCCGATGTACAGACTTGTTAATTCGAAGCCTCTGTACAGACTTTGAAGAGCAGTTCAATGTATAGACTTGAAGCCCCTGAGCTAATGTATAGACTTCACGCTGTACATACTTTGAGCTTTGATCGTTTGAGCAGAATGCAATGTACAGGCTTAGCGATGTATATACTTGGCCAGGAAAGCGTAGGGAAATTTATGAGTGTATGGACTGGCCAAGCGTAGGAAAAGATGTGGAGTGTACAGACTTGATAAACAAAGTCCAGTGTATAGACTTGGAGAATAGTTCAATGTATTGACTTAGCGTTGTATAGACTTGGCTTTGAACGCTTGAGCTGAAGACAATGTGCAGACTTAGCGATGTATAGACTTTGCCCAAGGAACCGAATGTATAGACTTTGCCACAGTCTAATGTACAGACTTTGCAAAAGTGAACGAGCCAATGTATAGACTTTAAAAGAAGCAGTTCGATGTACAGACTTCAAGAACTCTAGACAACGGACGCTGTACAGACTTCAGCTAAGTTGGCCACAGGCCGATGTGTAGACTTAACTGGTTGGGCAGTGTACAGACTTAGAATATTAAGACCAATGTATAGACTTCAAAAGAAGCAGTCCGATGTACAGACTTCAAGATGATATGCCAATGTACAGACTTAATGATATGAACAATAATGCATGCTGTATAGACTTACTCGATCAAGCTGATGTATAGACTTTGGTACCCAGACAAACAATGTTCAGATGGCTCGACGCATCAGCAAGGGTGGGTCGACCCACTACTGTCCATACTAACTAAACAGAGTGTAGACAGAATCAAGATAGCATGCTTATCTGACAACCATATGAACTGTACTCACTCACATGATGAAACAACATAAATCTAGAGATAGAAGATTGATTTATAGTGTGAGACATCATCAAAACCATAGGGATGCAACAATCTCCCCCTTTTTGATGATGGCAACACTATGAATCAAGCAATATCAAAGTTCAACAAGAAATTAATATCAACTGCATCAAACAGAGTAAATTCAAGGCATGCTCATGCAAATGAATTAAACATTCCCTACCCCACACTCTCATCTCCCCCACAACTCATAAACATATCTTCCCCGAAGCAACATGACTCCCCCAAAGCTCAAGACAAATCCAAGACTCACTGATATTACAGAACTTCTCTCCCCCTTTGACATCAGCAAAAAGAAATACAGGATGTATGACAGTGCTGGAAACATGAAGAATAAGGGCAGTAATTTCTTAGTGCAGACAGTCACTAGTAGGTCTTAAGAGAATAAGTGAGTTTCTAATCTCAAGAGAAGATTCTTTAAACTCCAGTACACAATAGAGAAGTAGAATGATAGACAAGTTTATCAGCATACATAGTGGATGATTTAGAGCAGGAGTTCACAAGTATGGCCAGATATAGCTGATCATTCAACTATCCCACAAGACAGCAAGAGACGAAATCAGAGAGGTGTTCTCAAGGTATTGAAGACAAGCAATCCATTAGTTGCATAACAACAAGGAATTTTTTCTTTTTGAGATGATTTTCAAGAAGATCAATGAGTAAGTTGGTAGTTCAAACCTTTGACATTAGGGAGACACCTTGATTAGAGGCCTGAATCCCCAGTTACTCAGAGTGAGTACCTTATTACTTCCTCCTTTTTTTTTATTAAGGAATATAGTTAGTAACTGTGATTTTTGACATGAGGAAACACCTTGATTAGAGGCCAGAGTCCCCAGTTACTCACCAGCAAGCCACTATTGCTCTGTCATCTCTTTTCATTCATTTTAAGCATTTGACACCTCATGACATGGGAGAAATATTCATTTCATTGATGAAGCTCCCAGTTTCTCAGTGATCAAAACAGAACATGTTTGTTCAGTTAAGCCCTTGAGTTAAAGAGATAGAATGATTGAAAACAATACCAAAAGGACTATATCTTGAATTGAGTCTTGAAGTCTAGATTTCAAGTTGATTGGGTCAGATATCAAGACATACAGGTTTTGGTCTGAACCAGAATCAATGACAATGTAGGAAGATATACTTTATGCAATTAGTCCAGATCTCTGAAGGAGTACCAAAGGAAAGATTCTAACTGGAGATTAGAGTCACTGACTTATAGACTTAAGAGATAAGTGACACTCTACTATCTGAGAGAACCACACTAGATCAGTCATGCAAGACCAGCAAAGTTACACATCTGGACAGCCCTTTTGAATATGTCAAAGAACTTCTCTTCTCACATTACAACTCAGCTCCCCCTAAGACATAGCATTCCTCAATAAAACAATCCAGCATAATCTCAAAGCTTCCCCTTACTCAAAGCATTCCTGAAAGCTAACCAGTAAGCATTCTGAACTCCCCCTTAAACCAGCATGAAAGAAGGCTAAACATCAGACAAACACAACTCCCCCTCACAACAAGAACAAGCTTCATAATTAAGACAATTTGTATAAGCCTAATTCTCTTCTCAATGTGGTGAATTTTTCATTATCTAGAGGTTTTGTGAATATGTCAGCAATCTGATTATCTGTGCCTACATGAATCAGTTCAAAATTATTCTTAGACACCTCATCTCTTATAAAATGATGTCTTATCTCTATGTGTTTGGTTCGTGAATGTAAAACAAGATTTTTAGCAATATTGATGGCACTAGTATTATCACAGTAAATTGGTGTGCACCCCAGGTCTACTTGGTAGTCCTGAAGCTGGTGTTTAATCCATATTACTTGTGTTCCACAACTCCCTGCAGCCACATATTCAGCTTCTGCAGTAGAGAGGGCCACAGAATGTTGTTTCTTGGAGCCCCAAGACACTAAACACCCACCCAAAAATTCACAATGGCCACTAGTGCTTTTCCTGTCTAGTTTACAGCCTGCATAATCAGCATCTGTATATGCTACTAAGTTAAGTGTGTGAGATGTAAGAAACCATAAACCAAGAGAATGAGTAGCTGACAAATATCTAAAGATTCTTTTAACTGCAGCTAAGTGTAATTCAGTAGGTCTAGACTGATACCTTGCACACATTCCTACACTGAATTGTATATCTGGTCTAGAGGCTGTCAAGTAAAGAAGTGATCCAATCATACCTCGATAAAGTTTGGCATTTACTTCTTTACCTGTCTCATCTGCATCTAATGAGGTATTGGTGCCCATGGGTGTTGTAATGTGCTTTAAGTTTTCCATACCAAACCTCTTGAACAGTTTCATTGTGTATTTGGTTTGGTTGATGAAGCACCCATCCTCTAGCTGCTGTACCTGCAATCCAAGAAAGTATTTTAGTTCACCAACCAAGCTCATTTCGAATTCAGCAGACATCATGGTAGAAAATTCATCACATAGTTCATGCTTAGTTGATCCAAATACAATGTCATCTACATATACCTGAACTATGATGAGATCTTTGTTTATGCCCTTGGTGAATAAAGTTTGATCAACTTTACCTCTTTTGTAGCCCTTGCTGATCAGAAATTCAGACAATCTTTCATACCATGCTCTTGGAGCCTGCTTTAGACCATACAAGGCTTTGTTTAACCTGAAAACTTGGTTAGGTTGAGGAGAGTATTGAAATCCAGGAGGTTGTTCAACAAAAACTTCTTCTTTAATGACTCCATTTAAAAAGGCACTTTTAACATCCATTTGTTGGAGTTTTATATTCTTTGAGCAAACAAAGGCAAGCAACAATCTTATAGCTTCCATCCTAGCAACAGGTGCATAGGATTCATCAAAGTCTACACCGAATTCCTGACAGTAGCCTTTGGCTACTAATCTGGCCTTATTCCTCGAGATGATTCCATCTTCATTCATCTTATTTTTGAACACCCACTTGGTTCCTATGATATTAATACCATCTGGTCTTGGGACAAGCTCCCAGACATTATTCCTTTCAAACTGACCTAATTCCTTACACATAGCATTGACCCAAGCTTGAGCAGCTAAGGCCTCTTCTACTGTTTTGGGCTCAATTTGTGAGACTAAAGCAATTAAGTCATCGTTATTCACATTTCTAAAATGAGACCTAGTCCGAAGAGGATCTTCAGGATTGCCTATGACTTTATCTAATGGATGGTCTTTAAGAAATCTAACGTTTGTTGAAGACTCACCTGTTACTCTTGGCCCTTCCTGATTGGGGGAATTTGTTTCTCCACTCGGCTGAGTCTTCTCTTCTTCTTGTTGGTCTTCTAGAAAATCCCCATCATGATTGGAATCCATGTCAAGATTTTCAACATTAGAGACATCTTTCTTTTCACTAAAAAGGATGTGTGGAGACTCTTCCACTTTCTGATCTGATATGTTAAATACCCTATATGCCATTGACACTTCAGAGTAACCCAAGAATATTCCTGGGGAGCTTTTAGCTTCAAACTTGTCCAAATCTTTCTTATCATTGTTATGAATAAAACATTTTGCTCCAAAAATTCTGAAGTGAAATAAGTTTGGTTTCTTACCTTTTAGAAGCTCATAGGGTGTTTTCTTGTGTATGGGTCTTACCATGGCCCTGTTGATTATGTAAGTTGTTGTATTGGCCGCTTCTGCCCAAAACCTTCTAGGTAATTTACTTTCAATCAACATGGTTCGGGCCATCTCCACCACAGTTCTATTTCTTCTCTCCACAATCCCATTCTGTTCAGGTGTCCTGGGAGAAGAAAACCTGTGAGTTAGTCCCTCTTTTTCACAGAGATCAGTAAACATGGAGTTTTCAAACTCACCTCCATGGTCAGATTGAATAGAACAGACCTTGTATTTCCCTTCTTGTTTGACCTTATTGAAAAACAGATTAAACTTTTGAAATGCATCACTCTTATTTGCTAAGAAAAATATCCATGAATATCTAGAGAAGTCATCTATGATGACATAGCCAAACCTGTTTCCATTAAGGCTCTGAGTTCTAGTGGGACCGAAAAGGTCCATATGAAGAAGTTCCATTGGTCTAGAGGACAATGGCTCAGATCTTAATTTAAAGGAATTTCTGGTCTGTTTGCCTAGAGCACAGGCATCACACGCTTTTGATATCGAGTTGAATTTAATTATAGGCATGCCTCTAACTAAATCATGCTTGACCAATTTATTTAAAGTTGTAAAGCTAGCATGACCTAGACGTCTATGCCATTCAAAAGCATCATTTTCAGAGTTGACAGATAAGCAAATAGTAGATTCAGATTCCTCATCTAAGTCTACAATGTAGACATTATTAATCCTGTTGGCTACAAATTTAACCACATCAGAATTTGTTTCAAGGATTTTGCATGAACTATCATCAAATACAACCCTGTGACCCCTGTCACATAACTGACTAATGCTAATCAGGTTGTGTTGAAGCCCTTCCACAAGTAAGACTTTTTCAATGGAGTTTGTGGAAGACTTACCTACTGTACCAACTCCAATTATTTTACCTTTGTTCTTTCCTCCAAACTTGACCAGACCCCCTGGTTTCATCTCTATCTTGCTAAACTTGGATCGGTCTCCTGTCATATGCCTGGAGCAGCCACTGTCGAGGTACCACTTGTTGTCTTCAGCTGCCAGGCCGACCTACACAAATACATCAAGCAGAGTGATTTGGAACCCAAGATGAGTTGGGTCCAAGGACATTGTTCAAATCTCTGATCAAGTGTTTAGGTATCCAGATTTGCTTCAGCATGGTTTTCTCAGGCACCTTCCTTTCTGGTTTATTAAAGTTGAATCCAGCTGGACTGGAGAAGTGAGTTCTATTCCATTCATTGGTCTTCCTATTCCTAGGAAATTTCCTGTAAGCTTGTTGATTAACATATTTTTGACCATGAAAGTTATTTCTCCAGTAGGTCTTGTTTGGACCCATCCGATTGTTGTAATTCCAGCTCTTATTCTGATTCACTTTCTTGGTCCATCTACCATTTGTGTTCTGGTGAGTGGGCTTAGTGTTATTCTTCATAAAATTCATTCCCATCTTAAATGGTTGTCCAGTACTGGTTTTTGTGTTTTCTTTAGGACTTTGAATTCCCTTAGAGCTGTTTGAGCTGGATGGTGTGTCCAGCTTCTCTTTTCCCTTCTCTGGGCAGAAGGTGATGGTCTTGAATTGCAAGGGTCTCTTGTTGGTTGGGTCATAGCCTAGACCCTCCTTATTGAAATTGACCCTAGTTCCTAGTATAGCATCTAAACTAGTCTTTCCTTGGACAAACTTTTCTAAGACTTTCTGTTTGTCTTCCAGCTCCTTTTGAAGGGACTCAGAATTTTTTAGGAGTTCAACATTTACTTTCTTCACAGCTTCATATTTCTCTGAGTTCACTCTAATTTCATTCATGCTTTCTTCAATTTTAGTTTTGAATTCATTGAGCTGTTTTTGACTTTCTTGAATTTCTCCCTTGAGCTTATCATTTTCTTTCCTTAGTGAGGTCATTTCTTCAAGTTGTTCTTTTAGCTTCTCATTTTCCTCACAGACCAGAGTTTGTTCTTCAACATTTGTGTTAAATTTTCTTTTCAGAACTCTGTGCTCTTTACTAAGAGAATTAAATTTATCTAACAATTCACCATAAGCATCCTCCCAGTCATCAATTGAGAAATTTTCAAAAACATTTATTACCTCCTCTTCACTGTTTGCCATAAGGAAAATTCCATCTTCATATTCTTCTGAGGAAGCGTCTTCGGGGTCTTCTTCTTCCTCGCTCCATGTGCAGACCATCGCCTGTGGCTTCTTCTTCTTCTGCACCTTTATGTTTTTCTTCTGAAGATAGGGACCCTTCTTCTGGAGGTCTGGGCATTCACCTTTCATATGTCCCTATTTGTTACAATTAAAACAAGTCAGTCTCTTAGGATTTCTATCCCTGTAACTAGTAAATTCAACACTCTTGTTGAAAGAGTGTGGCTTCTTCTTCCTAAAGGTCTTTCCCTTTTTCTTCAAAAATTTTCTGAACTGTCTAGTGAGCATTGCCTGCTTCTCCTGGTCGAGATTTGAAAAACCTTCAAGCTCGGACTCAGACTCGGGGCTACTGCTGCTGCTCCCGCTGTTGCTACCCTTGTTGTGGGATGCCCTTAGAGCCACATTCTTACCCTTCCTCTCACTTCCTTCTCCACCTCCTTGGAAATTCATCTCATAGGTCATAAGGGATCCTATGAGTTCATTCACAGTCAAGATAGTCAGATCTTTTGACTCCTCAATCACAATGGCCTTAGTGTGCCATGCAGGGGATAAAGATCTAAGGATTTTCCTGACTATATCTGCCTCAGCAAGATCCTTCCCTAGCCCTTTAAGTGTGTTTGTGATCAAGGACAACCTGGCATACATTTCAGTTATATTCTCATCTGCATTCATCTTAAACATTTCATACTTAGAAGTGTAGAGGTTTACCTTCGAGGCTTTCACTTGAGCTGTACCTTCATAGATCAATTGCAGCTCATCCCACATTTGCTTGGCAGTCCTGTATGCAGATATACGGGCATATTCCTCTGGATGAACAGCACACTGGATGATGTTCAGCGCCGTCCAGTTGAGTGAAGAGAGCTTGACATGGTCATCTATCCAAGCGTCCTCGTTTGGTGGTAGATCATATGGCCCAACAGTAATTACTCTCCATAGTTTATGGCTCTGAGCCCTGATAAACACTTCCATCCTGTTCTTCCAAAACAGATAGTTACTACCATCAAAATACGGAGGGCGACTAATGGATTGACCTTCGGCCATGAAGGTTCTAGGACCACTAGCATTTCCTTGACCGTTCATCCACATGGCGTAAACCCGCTCTGATACCAAATGTTAGCGCAACAAGAGTGATATAGAAGGGGGGGGATGAATAGATCACTCCCAATTTGTAAAAACTTAGGCGGAAAATTAATTCTACTGCTTACGCCCCTCCTGAACCCGCACACAGAGAAATGCAAATGCAGTCACCAAACAAGATAGTATAAGTAAATGAGAATGAAGAGCTGATCACATGGAAGAAAAGAGACAAGCAGATGGAGAGCGTAGATAATAACAGCAAACCACAGAAGAGGCACTCGATTTTTAGGTGGTTCGATTGCAGTCCGCAATCTACATCCACCCCTCACTCCAACTAGAATGAGGATTCCACTAGACAATGCTAGAACACTGTAGACTCAGTCTGCGAACAACATGCTGCCACACAGCTTGAACAACCAAGGGAAACAAATCCCTCAACCAAGCTCTGCTACCCACAGAACTTGAAACCTGTTCTAGCTACCAGCTAGAACAGAACCGGAGACACCTCTCCCTTCCTCCACACACCGGAGGGAACCTACTAATGACAACATGTCACTAGCAACACCAGAGATCACCGATCTCTCTTCCTCTGCAACCCAGAGGGAAATCGGAGTAACACTCCCTTCCTCCACACACCGGAGGGGAACCAATTCGAATCAGAAGAATGAACAAAATAAAAGGAGACGAAATAGAAACAAAGACCAACGAAGAAGCAGTCGGTTCTGAAACCAATACAAATGTAGTTTCAAAGGAAGCAATTCATCAAATCACAGACACTGCTCTCTCTCTCTCGAACATACTCCTCTCGGATCTGGACAATATGGGACTCTCTGCTCTTTCTCCTTTCTGGATCGTGCAGCCTCACACAAAAAATGCCTTCTGCCTTTTTCTTTTCACGATCACTCTTCTACTGAAGGACGAACCTCCATATTTATAGCAGATATTGGGCGTGTGGCTGCCAGGTTCCCGCCCATGAACTTTTTGCCAGATCATTTGAATTTCGACCACATGGCAGCATCCTGACTAGGTTGCCATCCACGTGTCATGTTCCTGGTTTCTTGGATCACGTGCCAGGTGCCAACCTCAGTTCACGTGCCCAATCATCAGCCTGAATCGCCTGCAGATAAAGACAGAAGGAATGTATATACTTAGTTAGTTCAGGCTATTAACACAAGTGTATATACTTCAGAAACAACACCTGAGTAAGTGTGTACAACGTGAGAGAGTGTATAGACTTGAAACAATAGTTAACCAAGTGTGTATCATGTGAGAATGTATACACTTGGAGGTCTTCAGCGTCCTCAGTGTATAGACTTGTGATGAACAATGCAAACGAGCCTTACCAATGTGTAAACTTTACAAAGCTTCAGCCACTGTATAGACTTCACGAAGCCTAACCAGTGTACAGACTTGGAACCAGTGTGCTGTGAGCACTGAAGACTCAAGTTATAACAACCGAATGTATAGAGTTGTGGTCGAACAACCCAATGTATAGACTTGAAGCAAGAGGCCAATGTTCAGACTTTGAGGATGAAATGCACTGTTCGCAATGTACAGACTTGATAGTGTAAGACTCTTAATAAGACGGTGAACAGTGTATCGACTTGATGCCCAACGGTGATGTATAGACTTCGACAAGCTTGAGCCAGTGTATAGACTTTGCCAGAGTGAGACGATGCATGAGACGCTCGACTGTACAGACTTGCAAAGTTCTGAATGAGATGATCGGCTGTAGGACCGATGTACAGACTCTGAATGTGAAGGCAGTCTGTATAGACATGAATCGCTTGAAGCGATGTACAGACTTGGTGAGGCTCAAGCAGTGTACAGACTTGTGAAGGCTTCAGCGTTGTACAGACATGGAAGTACCACTGTGGATGTATAGACTTGATGAACCACTGTGGATGTATGGACTTGAGCGAATGAAGCCGATGTATAGACTTGTTAATTCGAAGCCTCTGTACAGACTTTGAAGAGCAGTTCAATGTATAGACTTGAAGCCCCTGAGCTAATGTATAGACTTCACGCTGTATAGACTTTGAGCTTTGATCGTTTGAGCAGAATGCAATGTACAGGCTTAGCGATGTATATACTTGGCCAGGAAAGCGTAGGGAAATGTATGAGTGTATGGACTTGGCCAAGCGTAGGAAAAGATGTGGAGTGTACAGACTTGATAAACAAAGTCCAGTGTATAGACTTGGAGAATAGTTCAATGTATTGACTTAGCGTTGTATAGACTTGGCTTTGAACGCTTGAGCTGAAGACAATGTGCAGACTTAGCGATGTATAGACTTTGCCCAAGGAACCGAATGTATAGACTTTGCCACAGTCTAATGTACAGACTTTGCAAAAGTGAACGAGCCAATGTATAGACTTTAAAAGAAGCAGTCCGATGTACAGACTTCAAGAACTCTAGACAACAGATGCTGTACAGACTTCAGCTAAGTAGGCCACAGGCCGATGTGTAGACTTAACTGGTCGGGCAGTGTACAGACTTAGAATATTAAGACCAGTGTATAGACTTCAAAAGAAGCAGTCCGATGTACAGACTTCAAGATGATATGCCAATGTACAGACTTAATGATATGAACAATAATGCATGATGTACAGACTTACTCGATCAAGCTGATGTATAGACTTTGGTACCCAGACAAACAATGTTCAGATGGGTCGATGCATCAGCAAGGGTGGGTCGACCCACTACTGTCCATACTAACTAAACAGAGTGTAGACAGAATCAAGATAGCATGCTTATCTGACAACCATATGAACTGTACTCACTCACATGATGAAACAACATAAATCTAGAGATAGAAGATTGATTTATAGTGTGAGACATCATCAAAACCATAGGGATGCAACAGACGCCAGTTAACCTATTCATCATCATCGCTCGCCTGCAAAGGCAGACAAACCAATGATCAGCAGCCTTTGGGTGGGCCTCAAAGCCCAGGTATCTCGGCAAAGAGATGAAAGGTGACACTGGTCCCACCGGGCGTGCCAGACTGTTTGCGATGGGATCCTTCCCGTCCTACTCCGGTCTTCTTTCTTTGTTTGTTTATGATTATCATTTTGGTTTATTTGGTTTATTTCACGTATCGATCAATCAATTAACTGACTGGCAATTAACTGACTGATTGACTGCGCGGGCGTGCCAGTCACGCGAGTGACAAATTTATTATGCGCTCATTCTGACCCGTGTCGGGTGAAAGTGAGATTCGGTCGGGACCAGCAGTCCACCACACCATAAAGGCTATGGCGTTAATTACATCCCCCGCGAGGAGGGAAAACCTTTGATTAATTGCCGAGATAGTGGGCTGTCGAGGCCGGAATAAAGATGCGATGATGTGAACATGACAAGATCATATGAGATGCGTCTATTTATCAAGCAGGAGAGGCATGGTTCATTAAATTGGAGACCCTTGGTACGTGGCGGAGGACGTAGGTCCGAAGACCACCGTCGCGCATAGCGGAGACTTCCGATCGGGCGTAACCCAGCCTTCTGTCAACACCATTTGATATACCCGAGGGTCTATGCAAGCATGCATGCATGATGCTCGTGACTATGCTAAACATGGCAATAGAGTTATGGAAACAAGTAGAGCTCAATCACATTTATTAATCCCCGCCAAGGGGAGAGAATGGTAACACAAGCATGATAACGAGAGCAAAGTGCTGACGAACATGATAGTGAAAACATGATAACAAGACGATTCGGGCTCGAACGGCCCTCCTCTTATTCAGTTCATTACTAATTAGGGTTTATTAACTCCGACCACGGGAGACGAGGATTGCTCCAGAGGTGAGTGAATGATTAAAACAACATCAGGGTTCGAAACCGGCACAGCCACGCGTAGGGATAGGTTTCCCCGGCGCGGCCAAACGTAGGCAAAAGGGGCTAATCCGGCGCGGCAAAATGTAGGCAAAGGGGCTAATCCGGCACGGCCATGGCAAATGGTTAATACGGCATGACGGGCACGGGGCGGGCCGGTTTAAGGCGCGCCGGGAACAGACCAAATAAAAACAGGAGATCATGAGTCTAGTGTTAATCCGGCGCGGAGCGGTACCGCGCCGTATTAGGGTGCGCCGGATTAGGGCTGCGCCGTTTTAGCTTATTTTTGATGAATTTTGAAACCATTTAAGTTCATTAAGGTTCTGTTGAGAGTTTTGAAGTTATTTAGGCCAATTGCTTGTTTGATTGAAGTCCAGGGCCCTGCCGAAATGATGTGATAAGCCCGTGCGAGGTTCATACTCGAGCACAGGGTTTCTTTGACTCAGAATGAGTGTTAGATTGTGGCCGGTCCATAGGGAGGAATTACCTGTCTTGAATCTGTCCAAAATTGGGCAGCATCTCCCCTGAACCTGAAAGATTGCAAGAGAGGAACGGGGTCATACACACTTGCGGAGTAAGCCCCTAAACCGCCGGTCTGCATGGTGGCAGCCAGCAAATTCCCAACGGATAGGATACCCCGAGGACTAGCCTACGAGGGGCACCAAAGCTCTGTGGGTGAGGATAGAGGGATGAGGCAGATGATAATGGAAGCAGCACCCCGAGGACTAGCCTACGAGGGGTGGGCAACCCACAGCCTGTAACACATCTGATGCGAGACGAGACACGGACACGACAAGCTCGTGACTGCCCCTTAACGAGGGAAGCATCGGACGTGCGCGATTGAGAAACCGGCAGTGAGCTAGGGTGGTCGGCTCTCACTTGTGCCCGGATCGGGTCACGGGACGGTAACGCTCTCTCTCGCAGCAGCGGTGATATAAATATAAAGCGAGCTAATTGTCCCTACACATGCTCTCTAGCAGCGGCATAAACAAATATATGTGAAGTAAGCAAAATGCCAAGCAAGGAGCGAATACGATACCTCCACGCGCTCGGCGTGGGGACGACGGACCCGGCCGAAGTCGTACTCCCGGGACAGTTAAAACATAAAGATTACAGCAGTGAGTTATATCCCACTCCACGCAGGGAGGTAAAGGGTGACACAATGGGGTCCGGGAGGACCGATTTTGGGTTGACGGGCGGCTTCTCGCGTAGCTTCGGCTGCACACGTACTCGCGCCTGTGGGGCCCACTTGCTGTCCGGAGGGGCCGCGTGGGACCCGGTGGCACCGCTGTGGTGGTGGATGCCTGGATGAGCACTCCCTGGAGTGGACGCGCACTGGTTCACCGGCCGGAGGCCGGGCGGCTCCGATCGGCACCGGTCGGAATAACCGGCCACGGATCTGCAACTTCTGGTTTTTAGCGCGCGTCCCGGCGAGAACGGGCGCTGCGATCAGCCCCGATGTCGGATCGACATGAGACTGGTGACGTTGGAAAGCTAACTTCAAATGATTTAATATAGGCCTAAAGATCTGGCCTGGATTTGCACGGATCTGGACTTTAATGAATTTTCAACTTCCTGTTGTATAGTAGCCGAACACTCAGATCTGCAGGGCTATTCTCTGATAACTGCCTTTGACCGATATGTGAACATCCGAATCTGAAGTGGTGGTATTCAGACAAGTTGTAGGAAATCAAGCTAGGAAAATGGCAAAACTTGTTTCGACAAGTTTGGATGTGGATACGAATTGATAGGAGTGTTTCACTAATAGTGGGTCGGATCTGGAATCTGACTAAAGGCACTGTAGCAGAGATAGAACACAAATTTTAAAAAATAGATAGAGGGCAGATCAAAAATCAGGAAAAATGGTGGATATAGGGGATGACGGACAGAACTCTCAGTAAAATTGGGAGGGTTTGAAAAATTCAAAAAGGTGGTCGGAGATGGGAAACTCAGAGCTGTTGTCACTATAGATAGAGACAAAATAGATCTGGGAATGCAAAATGAACGAAAATGGAAAAGTACTAAATGGCAGAGTTTGGACGTGAAAGTTTAGGTGGAGGTGGGGATTCAAGGTAGAAACACACCATAAAAATTTCAGCTTGAGATCTTCACGTGGCGGAGAGTAGGAATTCGTGTACTACAACTCTATCCAGCAGGACAGAACCTTGAAGATGGCTCCGCGGCGGCTCGAAGGCGACACGAACGGCGGCGGCGGCGGCACCGATGATCACCGGAGATAGAGGGGAGGAGATATCACTCTAGAATGGGAGTTGGGGATGAATAAACCAGAGGAAGAGAGAGGGGAGGTCGAAATTCACTCAAGGGGGGGCTCTTGCACAATGCTTTTTCTCATTTCATTAATTCTAGAATAATAGAAATACATGACTTATATAATAAATAAAAAAAGACCATAAATACCCTTAGATCTAGGATCTGGAGGGGCATTTAAGGGACTTCATATTTGATCCAAATAAAATAAAAAAAATGAAATTCCTAATTAATTCTAATGGGGGGACAAGGTAGGTGAGGTAGGTAGCCTACCTTTGAATTTTTAATCCACTTGTCTCCCATGTGGTAAATTGGCATTCCAACCTTCTAGATGGCCACCTAGGATGGTTGACCAGCCCCACATGGTCTAGGTGGACCAATGGGAAATGGGTGAGGGCCCCCTTGCTTGGGCCTACTGGAATTTTACATATAAACCCACTAAGACTTACAATTGCGTACCCATTTAACACAAGGGTATACATACAAATATGAAAGGACATAAATGCAAACAAAATGCGGACGGTCTTGCCTCGATGTCCCCATCAATTCTCCCCGGGTGGGAGGAACTTGACCTCGTCGAGTAGGGGTATGGATGCTCGACTACTCCGGTGGATCCGTCACCGTGCCAAGTAACGCGGGTACGCTCCACTCCAAGTGATCGTCACCTGCTCATTCCATATATACTCGATATGCACGAACTGCTATGGGCTAAAGGTGGACACTCCGGGTGGGACACTCTCAAAAGGGAAGGAAGCAGCTCGAAGACTCACCAGGAATCACCGCTGAGTCCCTGTAGGTGACTGATCCGGGTATAGATGTAGAACCGATCCCATACTCATCAAGTGAGTCCAATCGCCTCTTACTCATAAGAGAATGACAACGAGCTTACACAAGACACATGCAGACTCTCAAACTACACACAAACCATGCAAACAAACCACACAAGGAAAACACACGGAATCATCTATGACCCTAGACACACCTAATGTTAGTCCGACCTGTACATGGATGACGGTGGACCAGGACACCCGAACGTGTGCCATGCATGCATTTGACGTAACCGGAGGTTGAAGCCATGGGGAACTCCTGGATACCCTACGATGCACCAATCATGGACATTGGGCTTGGATGTGGGAAGTTCGGGAGGTGCGGGTGGTTTGGTTGGATCGGAGAAACCAAAGTTTTCATTACCCCCATATGAAAATTCGGACCTATGGCTATGTGGAGGTTGCTTGGCCCGAGTGAAAAAGGTGTGATAGTGAACTCCGCGGAGGAAGTGGAGTGAAGATGGGGGCTCGGGAGATTCACTAGTGAGGGGGTCAAAAGGGTCGAAGAAGGTATGACCCCGTGAGGTGGGTTCCAACATGACATGGTCCCAAGTTTGGAATTCATAATCACCGCCATACATTATGATCGGTGGGACGACGGACATGTGTAGAAAATAGGACTCCTCCCTTGGGCAAAAGGGAATGAAGTTGGACTCGGCCGGCATCGGGAGGAGTAGAACAATCTCCGTGGTGACACACCCCATGGTGCACACGGAGGTAATGGACCCTAAGGCCGGATGGGTGAAGCTAAGACTAGCGGGTTGGTCAAAGTCTCGGGCCAGTAGGTGCGTCAACTTCCATTGTGAATCTAATCCCATGACAAGATCATCCAACATGTCAACATGGTGACTAGATCGAAAAGTTGTGTGGTAGGAGTTGAAGGGTACCAATGGTAGTGTGGGGTCCATAGATAGAAAGGGAGGTGGGACCAAGTCATCCTTGAGCCAACTAAAAAGCGGCTCGGCGATGTATAGCGTTCTCGTAAGAAACACGGGTGGCTCGGGGTGAGACGGCTCCAAGCATAATGGTTCCGAATGTGGAGTGGACCGCTGGGGTTGGGTGGCTGGACATGTGAGGGTGATCTTGCCGGGTAGGTAAGGTGGGTATAAGGTGCAAGTCCTCTAGCCCCAGTCAAGATTGGCTCTTCGTTCTCCTAACCATGTTTGCCCTAAAATGATGCATGAACCAGCAAGTGTGCCGATCCTACACCATGCGCCATCGGTGTAGAGAACAGAGCCGATCCTCTTATAGAACTTAACACAAGCAAAGTCACCATCGCGGACAATCTTGCCTGTCTTGGAGAGAGACTCCACGATGTCAAGAGAAACCCAATTATCCGACTCCCTATCAATGAAATGGAGTTCCGTTGTGGACCCGTTGGGTAGAGCGACTTTCATAGTGAGAGGGGTACAACCAAGGGCTCGGTCCATGAGGACATTGACTTTGGCCACAATGGTTGACCACTCGGATGTATGGTCTCAGGGAACGGCCATGGGTAGCGGATATGGACATGCATACACACGGTGACAAGATACTAGACTAACTATGCAAGTTTGGAATGCATGCACACTAAGGACCCTTGACGTAAACTAAGACGTGGTACGGGGCGGAGTTAATCGATCCGAAGATCACTCGCACAAGTGTGCGGCCTTCCCGATAGGCGTAGCCTAACGTTCGGACAACACCTTTTTATATACCGACTAATGGTATGCAAATGCGACCCAAAAGACACTTTTTTTTGTTTTAAAACAATGATGACTCTAAACATGACTTAGACAATGACTAATGACCAGACATAAATGACACTCTTTTTTTTTGACACCCTAGACTCAACTCGCTCTGATACCAAATTGATGCGGGACAAGACACAGACACGACAAGCTCGTGACTGCCCCTTAACGAGGGAAGCGTCGGACGTGCGCGGTTGAGAAACCGGCAGTGAGCTAGGGTGGTCGGCTCTCACTTGTGCCCGGATCGGGTCACGGGATGGTAACGCTCTCTCTCGCAGCAGCGGTGATATAAATATAAAGCGAGCTAATTGTCCCTACACATGCTCTCTAGCAGCGGCATAAACAAATATATATGAAGTAAGCAAAATGCCAAGCAAGGAGCGAATACGATACCTCCACGCGCTCGGTGTGGGGATGACGGACCCGACCGAAGTCGTACTCCCGGGACAGTTAATACATAAAGATTACAGCAATGAGTTACAGCCCACTCCACGCAGGGAGGTAAAGGGCGACACAATGGGGTCCGGGAGGACCGATTTCGGGTTGACGGGCGGCTTCTCGCGTAACTTCGGCCGCACACGTACTCGCGCCTGTGGGGCCCACTTGCTGTCCGGAGGGGCCGTGTGGGACCCTGTGGCACCGCTGTGGTGGTGGATGCCTGGATGAGCGCTCCCTGGAGTGGAGGCGCGCTGGTTCGTCGACCGGAGGCCGGGCGGCTCCGATCGGCAACGGTCGGAATAACCGGCCACCGATCTGCAACTTCTGGTTTTCAGCGCGCGTCCCGGCGAGAACGGGCGCTGCGATCAGCCCCGATGTCGGATTGACATGAGACTGGTGCCGTTGGAAAGAGAACTTCAAATCCTTCAATATAGGCCTAAAAATCTGGCCTGGATCTGCACGAATCTGGCCTTTAATGAATTTTCAACTTCCTATTGTACAGTAGCCGAACACTCAGATCTGCAGGGCTATTCTCTGATAACTGCCTTTGACCGATATGTGAACATCCGAATCTGAAGTGGTGGTCTTCAGCAAAGTTGTAGGAAATCAAGCTAGAAAAACGGCAAAACTAGTTTTGATTAGTTTGGATGTGGATACGAATTGATAGGAGTTTTTCACTAACAGTGGGTCGGATTTGGAATCTGACTAAAGGCACTATAGCAGAGATAGAACACGAATTTTGAAAAATAGATAGAGGGCAGATCAAAAATCAGGAACAATGGTGGATGTAGGGGATGATGGATAGAACTCTCAGTAAAATTGGGAGGGTTTGGAAAATTCAAAAAGGTGTTCGGAGATGGGAAACTCAGAGCTGTTGTCACTGTAGACAGAGACAAAATAGATCTGGGAATGCAAAATGAATGAAAATGGAAAAGTACTAAATGGCAGAGTTTGGACGTGAAAATTTAGGTGGAGGTGGGGATTCAAGGTACGAACACACCATAAAAATTTTAGCTTGAGATCTTCACGTGGCGGAGAGCAGGAATTCATGTACTACAACCCTATCCAGCAGGACAGAACCTTGAAGATGGCTCTGTGGCGGCTCGAAGGCGACACGAACGGCGGTGGCACCGATGATCACCGGAGATAGAGGGGAGGAGATATCACTCTAGAATGGGGGTTGGGGATGAAGAAACCAGAGGGAGAGAGAGGGGAGGTCGAAATTCACTCAAGGGGGGCTCTTGCACAATGCTTTTTCTCATTTCATTAATTCTAGAATAATAGAAATACATGACTTATATAATAAATAAAAAAGACCATGAATACCCTTAGATCTAGGATCTGGAGGGGCATTTAAGGGACTTCATATTTGATCCAAATAAAATAAAAAAAATGAAATTCCTAATTAATTCTAATGGGGGGACAAGGTAGGTGAGGTAGGTAGCCTACCTTTGAATTTTTAATCCACTTATCTCCCATGTGGTAAATTGGCATTCCAACCTTCTAGATGGCCACCTATGATGGTTGACCAGCCCCACATGGTCTAGGTGGACCAATGGGAAATGGGTGAGGGCCCCCTTGCTTGGGCCTACTGGAATTTTACATATAAACCCACTAAGACTTACAATTGCGTACCCATTTAACACAAGGGTATACATACAAATATGAAAGGACATAAATGCAAACAAAATGCGGACGGTCTTGCCTCGATGTCCCCATCAATTCTCCCCGGGTGGGAGGAACTCGACCCCGTCGAGTAGGGGTATGGATGCTCGAGTACTCCGGTGGATCCGTCACCGTGCCAAGTAACGCGGGTACGCTCCACTCCAAGTGATCATCACCTGCTCATTCCATATATACTCGATATGCACGAACTGCTATGGGCTAAAGGTGGACACTCCGGGTGGGGCACTCTCAAAAGGGAAGGAAGCAGCTCGAAGACTCACTAGGAATCACCGCTGAGTCCCTGTAGGTGACTGATCTGGGTATAGATGTAGAACCGATCCCATACTCATCAAGTGAGTCCAATCGCCTCTTACTCATAAGAGAATGACAACGAGCTTACACAAGACACATGCAGACTCTCAAACTACACACAAACCATGCAAACAAACCACACAAGGAAAACACACGGACTCATCTATGACCCTAGACACACTTAATGTTAGTCTGACCCGTACATGGATGACGGCGGACCAGGACACCCGAACGTGTGTCATGCATGCATTTGACGTAACCGGAGGTTGAAGCCATGGGGAACTCCTGGACACCCTACGATGCACCAATCATGGACATTGGGCTTGGATGTGGGAAGTTCGGGAGGTGCGGGTGGTTTGGTTGGATTGGAGAAACCAAAGTTTTCATTACCCCCATATGAAAATTCGGACCTATGGCTATGTGGAGGTTGCTTGGCCCGAGTGAAAAAGGTGTGATAGTGAACTCCGCGGAGGAAGTGGAGTGAAGATGGGGGCTCGGGAGATTCACTAGTGAGGGGGTCAAAAGGGTCGAAGAAGGTATGACCCCGTGAGGTGGGTTCCAACATGACATGGTCCCAAGTTTGGAATTCATAATCACCGCCATACATTATGATCGGTGGGACGACGGACATGTGTAGAAAATAGGACTCCTCCCTTGGGAAAAAGGGAATGAAGTTGGACTCGGCCGGCATCGGGAGGAGTAGAACAATCTCCGTGGTGACACACCCCATGGTGCACACGGAGGTAATGGACCCTAAGGCCGGATGGGTGAAGCTAAGACTAGCGGGTTGGTCAAAGCCTCGGGCCAGTAGGTGCGTCAACTTCCATTGTGAATCTAATCCCATGACAAGATCATCCAACGTGTCAACATGGTGACTAGATCGAAAAGTTGTGTGGTAGGAGTTGAAGGGTACCAATGGTAGTGTGGGGTCCATAGATAGGAAGGAAGGTGGGACCAAGTCATCCTTGAGCCAACTAAAAAGTGGCTCGGCGATGTATAGCATTCTCGTAAGAAACACGGGTGGCTCGGGGTGAGACGGCTCCAAGCATAATGGTTCCGAATGTGGAGTGGACCGCTGGGGTTGGGTGGCTGGACATGTGAGGGTGATCTTGCCGGGTAGGTAAGGTGGGTATAAGGTGCAAGTCCTCTAGCCCCAGTCAAGATTGGCTCTTCGTTCTCCTAACCATGTTTGCCCTAAAATGATGCATGAACCAGCAAGTGTGCCGATCCTGCACCATGCGCCATCGGTGTAGAGAACAGAGCCGATCCTCTTATAGAACTCAACACAAGCAAAGTCACCATCGCGGACAATCTCGCCTGTCTTGGAGAGAGACTCCACGATGTCAAGAGAAACCCAATTATCCGACTCCCTATCGGTGAAATGGAGTTCCGTTGTGGACCCGTTGGGTAGAGCGACTTTCATAGTGAGAGGGGTAAAACCAAGGGCTCGATCCATGAGGACATTGACTTTGGCCACAATGGTTGACCAACCGGATGTATGGTCTTGGGGAATGGCCATGGGTAGCGGATATGGACATGCATACACACGGTGACAAGACACTAGACCGACTATGCAAGTTTGGAATGCATGCACACTAAGGACCCTAGACGTAAACCAAGACGCGGTACGGGGCGGAGTTAATCGATCCGAAGATCACTCGCGCAAGTGTGCGGCCTTCCCGATAGCCGTAGCCTAACGTTCGGACAACTCCTTTTTATATACCGACTAATGGTATGCAAATGCGACCCAAAAGACACTTTTTTTTGTTTTAAAACAATGATGACCATAAACATGACTTAGATAATGACTAATGACCAGACATAAATGACACTCTTTTTTTTTGACACCCTAGACTCAACTCGCTCTGATACCAAATTGATGCGGGACGAGACACGGACATGACAAGCTCGTGATTGCCCCTTAACGAGGGAAGCGTCGGACGTGCGCGGTTGAGAAACCGACAGTGAGCTAGGGTGGTCGGCTCTCACTTGTGCCCGGATCGGGTCACGGGACGGTAACGCTCTCTCTCGCAGCAGCGGTGATATAAATATAAAGCGAGCTAATTGTCCCTACACATGCTCTCTAGCAGCGACATAAACAAATATATATGAAGTAAGTAAAATGCCAAGCAAGGAGCGAATACGATACCTGCACGCGCTCGGCGTGGGGACGACGGACCCAGCCAAAGTCGTACTCCCGGGACAGTTAATACATAAAGATTACAAGAATGAGTTACAGCCCACTCCACGCAGGGAGGTAAAGGGCGACACAATGGGGTCCGGGAGGACCGATTTCGGGTTGACGGGCGGCTTCTCGCGTAGCTTCGGCTGCACACGTACTCGCGCCTGTGGGGCCCACTTGCTGTCCGGAGGGGCCGCGTGGGACCCGGTGGCACCGCTGTGGTGGTGGATGCCTAGATGAGCGCTCCCTGGAGTGGAGGCGCACTGGTTCTCCGGCCGGAGGCCGGGCGGCTCCGATCGGCACCGGTCGGAATAACCGGCCACGGATCTGCAACTTCTGATTTTCAGCGCGCGTCCCGGCGAGAACGGGCGCTGCGATCAACCCCGATGTTGGATCGACATGAGACTGGCGCCGTTGGAAAGCTAACTTCAAATCCTTCAATATAAGCCTAAAGATCTGGCCTGTATCTGCACGGATCTAGGCTTTAATGAATTTTCAACTTCCTGTTGTACAGTATCCGAACACTCAGATCTGCAGGGCTATTAACTGATAACTACCTTTGACCGATATGTGAACATCCGAATCTGAAGTGGTGGTCTTCAGAAAAGTTGTAGGAAAGCAAGCTAGGAAAACGGAAAAATTAGTTTGGACAAGTTTGGATGTGGATACGAATTGATAGGAGTTTTTCACTAACAGTGGGTCAGATCTGGAATCTGACTAAAGGCACTGTAGCAAAGATAGAACACGAATTTGGAAAAATAGATAGAGGGCAGATCAAAAATCAGGAAAAATGGTGGATATAGGGGAGGAGATATCACTCTAGAATAGATAGAGGGCAGATCAAAAAGCAGGACAGAACCTTGAAGATGGCTCCGCGGCGGCTCGAAGGCGGCACGAACGGCGGCGGCGGCGGCGGCACCGATGATCACCGAAGATAGAGGGGAGGAGATATCACTCTAGAATGGGGGTTGGGGAAGAAGAAATCAGAGGGAGAGAGAGGGGAGGTCGAAATTCACTCAAGGGGGGGCTCTTGCACAATGCTTTTTCTCATTTCATTAATTCTAGAATAATAGAAATACATGACTTATATAATAAATAAAAAAAGACCATGAATACCTTTAGATCTAGGATCTGGAGGGGCATTTAAGGGACTTCATATTTGATCCAAATAAAATAAAAAAAATGAAATTCCTAATTAATTCTAATGGGGGGACAAGGTAGGTGAGGTAGGTAGCCTACCTTTGAATTTTTAATCCACTTGTCTCCCATGTGGTCAATTGGCATTCCAACCTTCTAGATGGCCACCTAGGATGGTGATGTGACACAACCTCGGACTTAAGCAAGCAATCACAAATAGCATTCAAATGGGCCTTAATGGGCCACCGCTCTCCCGTCGCACTCTATACCCGGAGTGACTTGGCGATGCCAAGTGTGAAGTATGGGAATGGGCCCTTGCTGGTAGAGGGCCAGCAAGGCCAAGGTTTGACTCCCAAAGGTTGGATGCCCAATTCAATTAGGGCCGACAAAGTGCGCAAAGGCACCGGTTCATACTACCCCACGGCGGTCACTCTAAGTCATGGACTTGAGGACCGGGCACTCCCTCACAAATTCAGCGGCGCATGAAGCAAATATTGAAAGAGCAACACTATTGAGCAAGGATGAGACACTTACTCGACCGGTTTGAAGAAACCGGTCCCGGTCGGAGACGAGGGCGAGCGGGGAGGCGGTGGTTCCCCACACGCCGCGGCGGTGTCGCTTGACCTGCCCAAAGAAGTACAAAACTACACCTCACGCAGGAGGGGGATCTTTGGGTGGGGGTTAAAATGTTACAACCAAAACTACCACCACGCAGGGTGGGGCCTTCAGCCGGCCAAGCGGGCAGGGGAGGAAAGATCTCGATTACTAAGTGGCGCCCGGTGCGATATCAGCCTTGTTCTGGCCTGCAGGATAGGGTGATGAGGTTGAGGTTGCCACGGACTCGTCCGGACTCCGAATTGAGTGAAACCACCTCCTAAAGCTTCCTGACTTGAAGGGGATGACTGCAGAATTTTTGGGGATGCTCTGTTGGTCAGTGGTGACAGCTCCAGCAGCAGGAAGGAGATCGCTCTGTCTGGCCGCAGGCTGATCTGGACTGCAACAGCAACTTCCAGAGGTCACTGTGCGCTCTCCCGATCTCTGAACAGCAATAAACCAGCGGTGACATCTTCGTGGTCGAAGTATCTTTCAGCCGAAAGTGACGGGGCAGCGTTCCGATGTGGATGGCGAGCGGGGCACCCTGAACGGTGCTCACTGGTCGAAACAGACTGCAGAAGCAGGGCTGGATAGACGGGGAGAGAAAAAATGATAACTCTGCCCCCCGCTGGCCAAATGCAGTTCCGCTTCCTGTTCTTGAAGGAGAACTGGACGGGGAAGAACTTTGTTGAAGGAACCTGGGCCTGATTCAGCCTGAGTCAACCGTGGTACGGCAGTCTTCTAGGTTCTGGTTCTGGATGAAGGCCTTCTTGCGCGATGGTGGGAGAATGGCTCTATCTGGCAGCTCCGACCTCGGATCGTGTTGCTTCCACCTCGCTTGCGAAGTAGACTGGAAGGCCTTTCCATAAAGGTAGGCCACGCCTTCAGGAACACCAGGAGAAAGCCGTGGTCGATGCTGCAACTCGGGGCTGATCTGCTGGTCTGCACAGCTCCAACCTGAAACTGAAATGAGAGGGAGAGGTGGCTTCTTTGGTGGAGGGAAGTGGTAGGGGCGACCTAAGGGTGAGTGGGGCTCTAGTGGGGTGGAGAAAAGAGCTAATGGTGATGGTGGAATGAGGGGGAGAATGGCTGGAAGCAAATGCTAGCAGGTGGAGGAGGAAGATGAGGGTGTGAGAGAGGGAATGGGGGAATGAAGGGGGCGAACTTGGCAAGAAGGGAGGTAATGGAAGGGGGCGGCCAAAACAAGTGGAGGGAATGGGTTTCAAAATTTGAAAGGGTCTTGGAATGTGTAGGGTTGTATGGGAACTAGGGGGGATTGTCTTGGAAGGGAGGAGATTATGTTGGGAGTGGGGGAGATTCCCTCTTGGAACATGGGGTGGAGTAATGGTGGCTTGGGGAAGTGGAGGGGTAATGAATGAGGTGGGTGGTGGTTGGGAGTTGAAGGGGAAGGGAGGAGAGAGAGAAGGGGGCGAACCCCTTAGTGGGAGGAGAGAGAAGAAAGAGAGGAGGGGGGTATGGGACTCACTCCCTAGGGTATCTCACCCTAACTTAGTGGAATCTCTCCAATTTGAACAAAATTGTAGGCTTAACTCAAAAAGGATTCATTCATTCATTAACTTCAAATGAGGGGGAGTGGGGTCCTATTTATAGGCAACCCACTCTTTACAATAAGTCCCTGACAAAATAAGCAACTACAAATAACCAAGGGGGGGTGGGGGCGCCAATGGGCCTAGCCCAACGAATTGGGCCCAATAGCCTCATTAGACAGCATGATGATACAAAAACATAGGAAAATAAGTGCTAGACCTAGGGAAATGACTCCAATAAAATGAAAATACATCAAAATGACACAAAGGAAAGCTACAAAATGGATAAGGGGCCTTAATAGAGTGAGGCCCAAACTCAACCAGCTCCTGAATGTGAAGAAGTGGACCCGAGCCAAAGGGAATCGTGGGTGATGCCTCCATCAAATCCCCTGGGCCGCGAAGAGCTCGACTCCGTCGAGTAAGGATCCTTCCGGCTAAGGTACCGCTCGAGGAGGTCCGGATCCAATCGCTGGAGGTCCTCCCGACTCACCCATGAGTCTTCCGACGGAGGCCGATCCTTCCACCTGACGAGATAGCGCTCATATACCTTGCTCCGGGTGGTAGTGACCTGCTCATCCAATATTCGTTCAATGCGATCGCGCTGAGCTCTCTTGGCTAGTGGACTCTCCTCACGGGTGGGTACTCTCTCAAAGGAAGAAGTAGGCTCAATCTCCTCACTAGGTCCCACCGTGGGGCCCTTGTATGGCACTAAGTCGGCGACATTGAATGTAGGACTTACCCCATAATCCTCAGGGAGATCTAACTCATAAGCATTTGCACCAATGCGTCTCAAGACCTGGAAGGGCCCAGTCCCACGTGGCCTCAACTTGGAGTTGGCTCCTGGGGAGAGCCTCTCCGTCCTTACCATCACAAAGTCACCCACTTGGAACTCTAAGTGACGCCGGTGAGAGTCGGCCAACTTTGTATAAGCCTCATTTTTCATGCTAATGTGCTTGCGAATTTCCTCATGTAATTCCCTAATATGTTGTGCAAAAGACTCGGCAGAAATGGACACTCTAGCATGCTGGGGAAGGGGAATGAGGTCGGATGGCTTTCTTGGTTTGTACCCATGCACGGCTTCAAATGGACTCATCCCTATTGACTTATTGATGGAATTGTTGTATGCAAACTTAGCCTGTGGTAAGATGAGATCCCAATTTCCTGGCCGATCCTCAACAAGACTCCTAAGGAGGTTCCCTAGACTCCGGTTGACCACTTCAGTTTGGCCATCCGTTTGGGGGTGGTAGGCAGTGGAGAATTTGAGGAGGGTACCCATCATGTGTCAAAGAGTCTTCCAAAAATAGCTAGTGAATTTGACATCCCTATCAGAGACTATGGTCTTGGGCAGCCCATGGAGGCGGACTACCTCATCAAAGAATAATCGGGCTACATGGGAGGCATCGGATGTTTTGGAGCATGGGATGAAGTGGGCCATTTTGAAAAATCTATCAACCACCACATAGATGGAGTCATGCTTCCTAGAGGTCTTGGGTAAGCCTAGCACAAAGTCCATGCTCAAATCTTGCCATGGTCGGTCGGGAATGGGAAGTGGGGTGTATAGGCCGGTGTTTTGCTTCACCTGCTTGGCCGAAGCACACGTGCGACATTGACCCACTATTTTGCCTACATCTCTCTTGAGGCTTGGCCAATAAAATTGACCCTCAACTAAGGCAATGGTTTTGTGGACCCCAAAATGACCGGCTAACCCTCCGGCATGTAATTCCCAAACCAAGAAATCTCGAAGAGAGGTCCGGGGAATGCAAAGCCTTGGCCCCTTGAAGAGGAACCCATCCTCTAAAATAAATCCCTCATGCTCCTTGCTAGAATGAGTGGTCAAGTTGGCATAGATTTGCCCAAAGTCGGGGCAACCAGGGTACTCATCCTTGACCTTATCAAAACCAATCACTTCCACTTGGATAGTGGATAACAAGGACATCTTCCTACTAAGGGCATCCGCGGCCTTATTCTCACTCCCGGCCTTGTGTTTGATGACAAAGGTGTAGGATTGGATGAACTCAACCCATCGGGCATGTCGGGCATTCAACTTTTGTTGGGAATTGAGGTATTTGAGGGCCTCATGGTCGGAAAAGATGACAAACTCTTTGGGAAGCAAGTAATGTCTCCAGTGTCGGAGGGATTGGACCACGGCATAGAACTCCTTGTCATAGGTGGAGTATCTAGTCCTAGCATCACATAGCTTCTCACTAAAGTAGGCGACCGGGTGTCCCTCTTGACTAAGAATCCCTCCTATCCCTATCCCGGATGCATCACAAGTGACCTCAAAAACTTTGGAGAAATCGGGAAGGCATAGGACCGGGGCTTGGGTCAACTTTTCCTTAAGCTCAAGGAAGGCTTTAGAGGCGGCTTTGGTCCAAACAAAGGTTCCCTTCTTGAGACAATCAGTTATTGGGCCGGTGATAGTGCTAAACCCTCGAATGAATCTCCTATAGAATGTGGCCAACCCATGGAAACTCCTAACCTCATGAAGGGTGTGGGGCTCCGACCAATCAAGAATAGCTTGGACCTTGTCGGGGTCCATGGAGACTCCTGTGGTTGACACCACAAATCCTAGGAAGGTGATGGAAGTGGTCATGAAATGACACTTTCCTAGGTTGGCAAATAGGCTTTCTTGCCGGAGGACGGTGCAAACTTTCCTAAGGTGGTCAAGGTGGGCCTCATGGGTTTGGCTATAGATGAGAATATCATCAAAGTATACCACTAGAAAATTCCCAATGAAAGGCCTAAGTACCTCCGTCATAAGATGCATGAAAGTACTTGGGGCATTAGAAAGCCCAAATGGCATGACTAACCACTCAAAGAGACCATCCTTGGTCTTGAAGGCCGTTTTCCACTCATCCCCGGGCCTTACCCTAACTTGGTGGTAGCCACTCTTGAGATCTATCTTAGAGAAGATGGTGGCTCCGGCTAGCATATCCAACATGTCATCAAGCCTAGGGATGGGGAACCTATACTTGACGGTAATCTTGTTAATGGCCCGGCTATCTACACACATCCGCCATGATCCATCTTTCTTGGGGGTAAGGAGGGCCGGGACGGCACATGGACTCTTACTAATGCGGATGAAGCCCTTCCTAATGAGTTCCTCTATTTGCCTCCTAAGTTCGGCATGTTCCGTGGGATTGAGGCGATAATGAGGAAGGTTTGGAAGGGTGGCTCCCGGTACTAGATCGATTGCGTGTTGCACATCACGCATGGGAGGGAGTTGGTCCGGAAGCTCTTCCGGGAACACATCATGGAATTCTTCTAAAAGTTGTTGGATTTCTATGGGATGGGAGTTAGAAGGGGTAGGTTCCCCTAAGCATATGACTACCGCACACAATGGCACCCCTTGAGTAATTTCCTCTTCAAGCTCTTTCCTAGTGATGAGATGAAGACCTTTGGTCAACCCCGTGGTTCTACTTTATTTTGGGGTTTGGATAAGGGCTTGGGTTGGAGGGGTGGAGTTCCCCGAGACTTGTGGAGTGGTGGGGTGTGATCCTTGAGGGAGAGGGTCCTTCTTGGGCATGGGTCGAGGTGGGAAGGGGTTAAGACGGATAGTCTTACCCTCATGCTCAAAGGTGCATATGTTGCTTCTCTCTAAAATGGTGGCATCCACATCATAGAGCCAAGGTCTTCTTAAAAGGATGCTACCCACTTCCATGGGTATGATGTCACACCATATTTGGCCATGGTAGGAAGAGAAAGTGAGAGGCACTAGGCATTGGGTGTTGACCGGGATGGAGTTGTTGTTGATCCATGAGACCCGGTATGGACTTGGGTGGGGAGTGAGAGTAAGCCCAAGGAGCTTGACGGTGTCGGGTGACACGGCATTAACACAACTACCACTATCCAAGATCACTTTCCTCACATGGTTCTCTATCTTGATAAAGGTGTGGAAGATTGAGGTCCGACGCCAATCCTCTTCTTGAGGTTGGGTGAGGATGCACCTAATGACTCATAGATGGGAGTTGTTTGAAGGAGTGGAGTGATCTAGACCCGACTCTAGATATTGGGCTTCATACTCCTCTTCCCAATCTAGTGAGGCTTCATGTTCCTCAACGTCATTTTCTTGTTCCTTTTGGGGTTGAACTTCTTCCTCAATAAGCAAACTAGATAACCCCTTAGATGGACATTGTCCCGCAAAATGACCAAACCCTTGACACCTATAGCATTGTTGGCGCCCTCTTCCCGGGGTGGCTCCTACACTTGGTCCTTTGGGGTTGTCATCCTTCCGTGGGAGAGGATGAGTAGGAGCGGGCTTGTTTGGAGTGATGGGTGGGGGAGGATTGTAGGACCTTAAAGGGGCATTCCCACTTGGGCTAGGAGCTCTCATGGGAGTGGGTGGAATGGGACGTGGTCCCAAGTTTTTGGGATCGGTTGGTCGGGGAGTGATAAATCGGGAACTCCTAGAAAACCTTTCCACATCTCTAGCTACTTGGTAAGCTAGCTCAAGGTTGTCAACGTCTCTCATGAATGGTTCCCTCTTGATGTGGCTTTGAAGCCCATTCCTAAAGTGGGATAAGGTGACGTCCGGATCCTCATGGACTCCACACTTTAAAAGATAGGAGTCAAATTTTTCAATGTACTCTACCACGGTCTTCCCTTCTTGGGTGAGACTTTGCCATTCATCTAGGAGCATTTTGTGGTAGGTTCGGGGGAGGTATTTGTTCCTAAGTTGGTCTTTCATATCCGCCCAAGTGTCAATAGGCTCTTCCCGCCTAACCCGTCTTAGACCCTCTTGGTTTAGCCAATAAGTTTTGGCCAACTTAGTGAGATGCATCTTAGCCAATCTAACTCTCCTTTGGTCGGACATGGGGTACCATTCAAAGTATTGGTCCATGGCGGTCTCCCATTCTAGGTAAACACTAGGTTCATGTGAACCATCAAAATTTGGGGCCTCTACCTTGATCATCCTTAAAAGGGGGTCATCCGGATCATCCCGTGGACGCCGGTCATGGTTTTGATGGGGGCGAGGCCTCTCATAGTCATAATAATGGTCATGGTCCATATCCTCCCTATAAAATTCAGCATGTGGGTGATGGGCTCTTGGGCCGTTGTTCCTTGGGTGGAACTCATCCCTATGAGGCTCTACATGTGGAGGGTGGACTCTTGGGCCTTGGTTCCTTTGGGGAAAACCATTCCTATGGAACTCACCATGTGGTGGAGGGGCTCTTGGCTCATTGATCCTTGGGTGAGGATCTTCTCTATGAGGCTCATCATGCGGATGGGGAATTCTAGGCTCATTGTTCCTTGGGCGGAACTCTTGGTCTTCTAACCGAGCAATTCGGTTGGTAATGGACTCTAGTTGGGCAAGGATGGTTGTGAGGGCAGCATCTACCCTATCCATGTGGCCTTGGGGTCCCTCCCTAGGAACATCTTGGTTGAGTTGGTGAGGATTGGGATCCATTGGTGGAGCCGAAGACGATGAACCGGGTTGATAGCTAGCACCACTACGGGTGGACATGCAAGACAAAGGGCCAAAATGGTTGGACACACTATGCAAAGGTCCTAGGACTTAGACTTGATAGAGACAAGTCAAGGACTTGCTCTGATACCACTTGATGTGACACAACCTCGGACTTAAGCAAGCAATCACAAATAGCATTCAAATGGGCCTTAATGGGCCACCGCTCTCCCGTCGCACTCTATACCCGGAGTGACTTGGCGATGCCAAGTGTGAAGTATGGGAATGGGCCCTTGCTGGTAGAGGGCCAGCAAGGCCAAGGTTTGACTCCCAAAGGTTGGATGCCCAATTCAATTGGGGCCGACAAAGTGCGCAAAGGCACCGGTTCACACTACCCCACGGCGGTCACTCTAAGTCATGGACTTGAGGACCGGGCGCTCCCTCCCAAATTCAGCGGCGCATGAAGCAAATATTGAAAGAGCAACACTATTGAGCAAGGATGAGACACTTACTCGACCGGTTTGAAGAAACCGGTCCCGGTCGGAGACGAGGGCGAGCGGGGAGGCGGTGGTTCCCCACACGCCGCGGCGGTGTCGCTTGACCTGCCCAAAGAAGTACAAAACTACACCTCACGCAGGAGGGGGATCTTGGGGTGGGGGTTAAAATGTTACAACCAAAACTACCACCACGCAGGGTGGGGCCTTCAGCCGGCCAAGCGGGGAGGGGAGGAAAGCTCTCGATTACTAAGTGGCGCCCGGTGCGATATCAGCCTTGTTCTGGCCTGCAGGACAGGGTGATGAGGTTGAGGTTGCCACGGACTCGTCCGGACTCCGAATTGAGTGAAACCACCTCCTACAGCTTCCTGACTTGAAGGGGATGACTGCAGAATTTTTGGGGATGCTCTGTTGGTCGGTGGTGACAGCTCCAGCAGCAGGAAAGAGATCGCTCTGTCTGGCCGCAGGCTGATCTGGACTGCAACAGCAACTTCCAGAGGTCACTGTGCGCTCTCCCGATCTCTGAACAGCAATAAACCAGCGGTGACATCTTCGTGGTCGAAGTATCTTTCAGCCGAAAGTGACGGGGCAGCGTTCCGATGTGGATGGCGAGCGGGGCACCCTGAACGGTGCTCACTGGTCGAAACAGACTGCAGAAGCAGGGCTGGATAGACGGGGAGAGAAAAAATGATAACTCTGCCCCCCGCTGGCCAAATGCAGTTCCGCTTCCTGTTCTTGAAGGAGAACTGGACGGGGAAGAACTTTGTTGAAGGAACCTGGGCCTGATTCAGCCTGAGTCAACCGTGGTACGGCAGTCTTCTAGGTTCTGGTTCTGGATGAAGGCCTTCTTGCGCGATGGTGGGAGAATGGCTCTATCTGGCAGCTCCGACCTCGGATCGTGTTGCTTCCACCTCGCTTGCGAAGTAGACTGGAAGGCCTTTCCATAAAGGTAGGCCACGCCTTCAGGAACACCAGGAGAAAGCCGTGGTCGATGCTGCAACTCGGGGCTGATCTGCTGGTCTGCACAGCTCCAACCTGAAACTGAAATGAGAGGGAGAGGTGGCTTCTTTGGTGGAGGGAAGTGGTAGGGGCGACCTAAGGGTGAGTGGGGCTCTAGTGGGGTGGAGAAAAGAGCTAATGGTGATGGTGGAATGAGGGGGAGAATGGCTGGAAGCAAATGCTAGCAGGTGGAGGAGGAAGATGAGGGTGTGAGAGAGGGAATGGGGGAATGAAGGGGGCGAACTTGGCAAGAAGGGAGGTAATGGAAGGGGGCGGCCAAAACAAGTGGAGGGAATGGGTTTCAAAATTTGAAAGGGTCTTGGAATGTGTAGGGTTGTATGGGAACTAGGGGGGATTGTCTTGAAGGGAGGAGATTATGTTGGGAGTGGGGGAGATTCCCTCTTGGAACATGGGGTGGAGTAATGGTGGCTTGGGGAAGTGGAGGGGTAATGAATGAGGTGGGTGGTGGTTGGGAGTTGAAGGGGAAGGGAGGAGAGAGAGAAGGGGGCGAACCCCTTAGTGGGAGGAGAGAGAAGAAAGAGAGGAGGGGGGTATGGGACTCACTCCCTAGGGTATCTCACCCTAACTTAGTGGAATCTCTCCAATTTGAACAAAATTGTAGGCTTAACTCAAAAAGGATTCATTCATTCATTAACTTCAAATGAGGGGGAGTGGGGTCCTATTTATAGGCAACCCACTCTTTACAATAAGTCCCTGACAAAATAAGCAACTACAAATAACCAAGGGGGGGTGGGGGCGCCAATGGGCCTAGCCCAACGAATTGGGCCCAATAGCCTCATTAGACAGCATGATGATACAAAAACATAGGAAAATAAGTGCTAGACCTAGGGAAATGACTCCAATAAAATGAAAATACATCAAAATGACACAAAGGAAAGCTACAAAATGGATAAGGGGCCTTAATAGAGTGAGGCCCAAACTCAACCAGCTCCTGAATGTGAAGAAGTGGACCCGAGCCAAAGGGAATCGTGGGTGATGCCTCCATCAGATGGTTGACCAGCCCCACATGGTCTCGGTGGACCAATGGGAAATGGGTGAGGGCCCCCTTGCTTGGGCCTACTGAAATTTTACATATAAAACCACTAAGACTTACAATTGCGTACCCATTTAACACAAGGGTATACATACAAATATGAAAGGACATAAATGCAAACAAAATGCGGACGGTCTTGCCTCGATGTCCCCATCAACATCCCTTAGAGAGACCGACCATTAGGGAGGGAAGCTTCGAGGACTAGCCTGCTAAGAGCACACATCCCTTGGTCACCATCGGATCTCCAAATTGCTGAGGCTAAGATTGTTGGGTTAAAAACCCTGTTACTATCCGCTGTGGCCTTGAGGGAGCATCTACCACTGAGAGGTAGAGCCCTCGATCACTCAGCAGCTCCGTGAAACAATGGGGAATGTCCCCCTCCCCAGATGATTAAAGTAGAACCGGCGGAATCTCAGAACGGCTCAACGGACGCAGACCAGAAACCAGCGAAGTGGGGGGGCATTCAGTGTAGGCAGATTGCCATACGCAGGGTTGAGGCATCTATGCCATCATGATCGGGCTAACATTCCCTGAGGAACAGGCAACTGGCCATGACACAGAGGGATAGTTGGTGCATAGATGAGATGAGCCAGCTATAGAAGCATATGCTCGAACAACTAGAACGCAACACTCAGACTATGGACCCTGCCATCCCGGAGGCGACTCCCACCCCCATGAGCAATAGAACAGTGCAAAGGGGAGAATTAATGGAAGTTAGGCCCCCATATCACAGCGGGAAGAAGCATATGCATAAGCGCAGCTGTATCCACGGGGGGGATGTAAAGACCGTCAAATGAAACATAGAAACGTTCGATGGGAAGGACCCAGGGAGGGGTCATTTCTGTAGCCCATGATGTCTCGGGGCATGGTCGGGATTCGAAGAAATCGGAGTCGGAAACTACGCACGGAAGGGCTCTGATATATGCATTAACATAGATAAAAGGGGGAGAAGCCTCGAGCATTCATTCGACCCGCTCATCCATATATCTGTGTATATATCACCACCCCACAAGCGGGGATGGGCTAACATTTATACATTACGAATCCGGCACCGGCGTCGTCGCGTTCATCAGTTGCAGAGGGATGTACAGAGGAGCAACAGCTAAAAAAAAGGAATCACAGAGAAGGGGGGAGGGGTTGGCTCATATCATCGCCATCCCTCCCCCCTCTCGCTTACATTTGACAGAGAGAAATCAAAGCATGGAATCCATGATGACGCGGGCGCCCACCTCTTCCCGGAACAGAGTATCGGGTGACTCTTCCTTCTCCAGCTCCGAAGGGCTTCAGTTAGAGCAGAAGAAGACGACCGCCGAAGGACGCTCAGACAGAACCCTATTTCCCAAGAAAGCTCTCTCTGCCCGGAATCTGGTTTTCTCTCGAACCCTCTTCCTTTCCTTCTTCTTTTCACCTCTTCTTCTATCTGCCCCTTCTCTTTTCTTTTCAAACAGCTGCCTCTATATATATAGGAGCAGGTTTGAGCTCTTAATCCGGCGTGGAGATTGGCGCGCCGGGGAAGGCTCCATTGCCTTTTGCGCGCCGGAATAGCAGGGCGCCGGGTGGGGGCGCGCCGGTTTAGGGCGCGCCGTATTAGCACCCTTTGCACGTTGCGAGTCAGCCGATGAGTCCGGGGATGGTTCCGGGGGTCACCGTGAACATTTATCTTGCCACTGCTCTTTGAAATCTCGACGAGATGTCTTGTTGAAGCTCCCAGGTCGACGTACGGCCATTCCCGGAACTTCAGATGACTTTGGTTTGCACATGCAGGTTTTTCGCCGACACGGCTCTCGGCGCTATGATAAGTGCCGCTGGCTCGATCTGACTTGTGCTCAAAGCCTCTCGGAGGGTGGGATAGCACTTGGGATAGTTCCGCCCACTTCGAGCGATCATTCGGCCGTTAACGGGCCCTATTTGGCGAGAAGCCGTACCCGTGTCGGGTAGCCAGGATCTTCTGCCGACAAAACCTCTAGTCCACCATTCTGGAGAGCCAAGGGGACTCTTTTATCTCAGGAGAGCCTTTCATGAGGTGGGTAGCCACTGGGTAGACCGTCGTCCTTGGTCGGACAACGGGTGTAGTGTATGCGGCACGACGGAGTCGATGCCGGTTCATTGGGCAGGCTTGGTCGCACTGCCGGTTGGTTGTGAGTTCATCTCGGTTCTCCTGAGGTGAAGTCCCTGGCGTTCATACGGGGTGACTTGAGGCTCTGGCAGCTCGAGAAGTCTTCAATATGTTGATCTTTATTGGCTTCCGTGCTTCAGCGGGCCGCGTCATTCGTCTTTATGGCTTGATCGCCGACGATCCCATTTTGGGTGCCAACAGGTGGCGGGTAGGTTTGGTGATCTTCCCAGAGTCTGACTTCCCCCCTCGTGACCCGAAGAGAAAAGAACGGGTAAAGTCTTTACACTCTTAGTTTGGTTTTGACCTTCCTCGGATTTTGCACCGCTTGAGTTCAAGAGCTAAGCAGGTTGTGTGTGTGTGTGTATTGACCCAAGATTAAATCATCAAGACTGAAGAATGAATTAGAGATTTTGATTTTTTGGGCTTCGTGGCCCATGTACCATGCCAGCAGACTTAGGGGTAATATTTCTTAAGATACAGTCCATTCCAAGGGTGAGTCAATTCTTCCTCTTCAGTATTAATCAATTTATAAGTATTGTCAGGATAGATTTCTTTTATTACATAATGCCCTTCACAATTTGGTTGAAGTTTTGAGCGGGGTCCACCAGGTTTTACGAAGATTCACTTGATTACCATCTCACCAACTTTAAATTTTCTCTCAATTACTTTCTTTTGATAGAAACAGGAAAGCCTATTTTGATAAACCCTTGCATACTCGGCGGCGGCCAGACATCTCTCATCTAGGAGTTCCAATTGTACAAGGAGAGATTCACGGCGCTCATCAATAGAGAGCTCCTTGTCCAATTGTACTCTAAGGGAAGATATAAGAATCTCATAGGGAACCACCACCTCCATTCCATAAGTGAGGGCGAATGGGGTTTGCCCAGTAGGTGTGCGAATGGAAGTACGGTAGGCCCATAGAGCTTCTACGAGCTTCTCTGGCCATTCCGCAAATTTATTAGCTTCATACGTTTTATTGATGATTTTAATCAAAGTTTTATTTGTTGCCTCTGCTTGACCATTACCCTGTGAATAATGAGGAGACGAATGATGCAATGTAATGTTATACCTGTTGCATGTTGTGTAGTGGACAGCGGATCTAGAGGGGAGGGGTGAATAGATCTGCCCCTCTTTTCGCAATGCAACCCTCTATGTAGCTAGGTAATGATAATAGCAGCGGAATATAATTAGCTAAACAAAGAACACAGTGATTTGCTTAACAAGATGATTATGCAATATAGATATTGAACCTAAGCATGCATCTAACACAAAGTAATCGCACAAGTAAACCACAACACACAAGATTTTAAGGTGGTTCGGACTGAATCTCCAGTCCTACGTCCACCCCTCACCAAATCCGGTGAGGCTCCACTAGTGCCACGCACTGAACCGCAAATCGGAAAGACCACCGATTGCCTTCCTACTAACCGCCGGTAGGGACGTCAACACCGCAGATCGGACAGCTTCCGATTGCCTTCCTACTAACCACCGGTAGGGACGATCTTCAGTTCCAAATGTTTGAATGAAATGGAAAAGAACAAGATATGAAAACACTCAAACAAGATATGAAATATGTTTAAAGAGAAAAGATCTTGTCTGAGTTTGCTGGAGCTTGAATCTGATGATTCACTTGGCTTGGAGTTGATCTCCTCTTGAAGTAGCTTGAATCACTTGGAGATATGATGAAGAACTTCTTCTCGGAGTACTGTTCACAGCTACAGTACTTCGAACTCCTTTACCTTGAACATACCCTTGCAGCTTCTATGGATCACCTTGAGATGAGGAAGAGGAAGATGATTGCAGCTTTTTCTTCACTTGGCTTGGAGTTGATTTCCTCTTGAAGTAGCTTCAATCACTTGAAGATTTGATGAATAACTTCTTCTTGGAGTAGCTTGATTTCCTTCTTGAAACACCCTCCTTGTGGCTTCCTTTGATCACCCTTCTTATCCTTGAGTGCTTCTAGCTTTGGTGGAGGTTGCTTGCTTCAGATCTCACCTTGAAACACCTTGGATGGATGAAGAACTCTTCCCGAAACACTGTTCACGGAGGTGCTACAGTGTCTCGAAAATGGCCTCTCTTGATCTCTCTTGAAGCCTTAAAGCCTTGGAGTTTCTAACCCCTCAAGTGTTGGTTTTATAGATCTTGAATGGTCTATAGACAAGCCTCAGACCAGATCCATAATTTGTAGGTGATTAGGTGACTTTTGGATTAAAGAAATCCATGTTGAATGGCCCTTTTCGAAGTTGGAAACAAAGTCAACATTGAAGGCTCGGGGCTGGCGGTCGACCTGCAGCTCCTGGCGGTCGACCGCTACTGTAAAACTTGCATTCGGGTGATCCCTGGGAATTTCGGTCGCCAGCTAAAAGACTGCAGACTGGCGGATGCTGGCTGGTGCGGTCGACCGCCCCTGTGCTGGCGGTCGACCGCCAGCTGGGCAGAACCCGGCTTATCCCAGGTCGGTCCAATTTCCGTTCTAGCTCCGTCGTTCAACTCCATTAGCAGCCTGTGCATGTCGGTGGCATCTCCCTTGATAGTCTAAAAGATATCAACGGAGTTTATGGCCTTGGATTCTCTTGGCTATGCTTCTTTGTGCATTGACCTTATATGGATGACGAGCCGAATATCGCGTGTCGACTTGTGCTTGTTTTCGCATCTTTGCTTCGGCGCGATCCACGAGCTTTCACTTTGTCGACTCCACTGTCTTTCTTGTCCATGTAATGGTGTACCTATCATGATCGAACCATCACGTATGTCAGTCACATGAGAGTGGAAAACAACAATGACTAATAGTGTTTAGCCATTATCAAAACTAAGAATACCACAGAATGCATATGACCGTAGAATGATGTCAAATGACCCAAGTGACCACAGAATGACTCAAATGACGTCAGGGACACAACATTCTCCCCCTTTTTGATGATGACAACACTGTGAGTCATTATGTGATAGGAATGTTTAAAATGGCACAAGTTATGCAATATATGCAGCTTAAGATTCATGATAGTAATAGCATAGGAATGCAATCATGAATATAGATATGAATGCTATGCATTATGAATGCTAGCAGTTATGCAAGCCCCAAGCCCCATCATATACACATATGAGATGCAAAGGGAGCAATGGATTCTCTCCCCTTGCACTCTCCCCGTACACCATTCATACATCCCCCAATGACAACGCGATATAACGCATAGCTAACGCGATAAACGCATAGCTAACGCATAGGACTCACACAAAGAATTCTCCCCCTTTGCCAACAGTAAAAAGGAGTGAGAGAGTGAAAGGTCTGTGAGACTAGAGCTGAAAGGAGTGAAGATCAAGCCATTATATGGAAATTGGAAACATGCCGGGAGCAACATATATGGTTCAAAGCTAATGAAATCCGAGATCATCAACAGAGTTCGAAAATCATCTACATCCAAGATTTAATAGAAATGAACCAAAGGCGCACATCATGGTAGTGTTTAACCTTCCCTTGTCTTATATATCCATATTCAATAACGACAAAGGCAATAACACAAAAACTAGTATTGAGACTAAACAAGCAAGATTGAAGCATGGAATTTTATGAGTTCAACAAATGTGATTTTCAATATCTTTTGAATTTGAAGGCACATGACTCATATTTTAAGAGCAATCTAGTCTAGTAACTACCTCCAAGCCGTAAGAATACACGTTGTTTAGACGCCAGTATTCCTAGGTATTTGGCCAGACTGACGGTTATGCTTCAGAATGAACAGAGATAGCAAAGTCACGTCATGACATATCCAAACTCATTTCATTGATGAGAAGATATGTTTCTCAGCAATTATGCCATGGCTCTGCCTAGAGTCCAAAAGTTGTAAGATAGAGATAATAAGGGCACATCATGACATATGCATTTGTCACTTGATTTGATGACATGACATGTTTCTCCGTGCAACAATATCATTGCTCTGTCAAATTGATTTTTAAGAATTCCAGCTCATCAAGATGTTTAAAAATAATACTAAGCCTGAGTGTATCACCAAGATGGTCATGAACTTTGAATTTTCAGATATCAGGATAGTCATTCAAAGCACAATATGCAATCTCTAGTTAAGGTCTATTAAAACCACAAAACATAGATAATTTCATAACAGATATTTCAGAACGTCAAGGAAATCATTAAATCTGAACCATTTTCATTGGATGGACAATCATTAGGGCATATAATAGAAAGCTCTCACACTATCTGTTCGTCAGTCTCATGATCTCATATGCATACTGTAAGCCATGGAAACACAGATTGTAAGAGATTAAGAGACTCAACAAAACTCCCCCTAAGGATATGCAATGGATACGCGAAGGTGTTATGTTTGCAATCAAGTGGAATGATAAGTGTCAAGAGGAGAATGACCTGAAACGTGCAGGGGTGGACATGAATTTGGTAGACATGAAATGCATGACCCAACATATGGTTGTACACTTATTAAATGTAACAGAATAGAGATGAAACTCATGTATAAATGCTGCAAAACGACAACTCCCCCTTACTATATGGCCTATATGTGACAGTGACGCATGGTACTTGGCGGAGGTGAAACCTCACGCATATTGAGTGCTTTGAGGCAAGCATAACCTGCCCTTTTATACATCAACATTTGATATACCATGGCCATGCGAGAATGATGCTACACCAACCATACAATGCATTATGAACATTAACTCAATTCATTATTATGCATCTACATGCAATGCGACACATATGCTAAATGACATATTGACATATCAACAATGTATGAAACACCACCGTGCAAAACACACAACTAATTGAACATGATCATCATTTCAAATTCTTATTGGCCTGAGGTCGGCAAAGACCAAGCTCTCTTCTGAGTGTTGAAAACCTGTCATTACACAAGGGCTTGGTGAAGAAGTCAGCAATTTGATTTAGAGTATCAACAAAATGCAACTCAAAGTTTTTCTTAACGACCTCATCTCTAATGAAGTGATGCCTAATCTCAATATGCTTAGTCCTAGAGTGCTGGACTGGATTTTTTGCAAGGTTGATTGCACTAGTGTTATCACATAGAATCGGGACACAACCAAGATCCACCAAGTAGTCTTGGAGTTGGTGTTTAATCCACAACACTTGGGTGCCACAGCTTCCCGCAGCAACATATTCTGCCTCCGCGGTTGAGAGGGCAACCGAGTGTTGTTTCTTGGAGGCCCAAGAAACTAAACACCCGCCTAGAAACTAGCAATAGCCACTAGTACTCTTACGATCCAGCTTGCATCCAGCGTAGTCCGCATCAGAATAAGATATAAGAGATAAATCACATGATGACGGATACCACAATCCCAAGTCTTGAGTGCCGATAAGATATCGAAGGATACGTTTGACGGCAGTCAAGTAGGATTCTCTAGGACTAGCTTGAAATCTAGCACAAAGGCATACACTAAACTGGATATCTGGTCGGGATGCAGTCAAATAAAGCAAAGAACCAATCATACCTCTATAGACTTTTGCATCCACCAATTTACCATTGTCATCCGAATCCAGTGAAGTTGAGGTGCTCATCGGAGTTGCAATGATTTTACTGTTTGCCATGTCAAATCTTTTTAGCAGCTCCTTAATGTATTTGGCTTGGCTTATGAAGCAACCATCTTCTCCTTGGTTGACCTGTAAATCGAGAAAGAATTGAGTTCTCCCATTAGGCTCATCTCAATTTCGCTAGTCATGAGGTTAGCAAATTCCTCACACATTTCAGATTTTGTAGAACCAAACACAATATCATCAACATAAATTTGAACAATCAAGATGTTCTTACCTTGTTTCTTGGTGAAAAGTGTTTGATCTATCTTACCTCGTGTGTACCCTTTTTCAATGAGGAACGAGCTTAGTCTCTCATACCAAGCTCTTGGTGCTTGCTTAAGTCCATAAAGCGCCCTGTCTAGCTTGTATACAAAATCTGCATTGTTAGAATTCTCAAAGCCAGGGGGCTGCTCAACATAGACTTCTTCTTTGATCAAGCCATTCAAGAAAACACTTTTGACATCCATTTGATAAAGCTTTATTCTAAGGGAGTATGCAAAGACAAGTAAAATTCTGATGGCTTCGAGTCTAGCAACTGGGGCATAAGATTCATCAAAGTCTACCCCAAACTCTTGATTATACCCTTGAGCCACCAATCTAACCTTATTTCTTATTATCTTGCCATCCTCACTTTGTTTGTTCCTAAAGACCCATTTAGTGCCTATGACAGATTGTGATGAAGGTCTAAAAACTAGATGTCAAACTTTATTTCTCTCAAACTGGTTTAGCTCTTCTTGCATGGAATTTATCCAGTTTTCATCTTTTAAAGCATCATCAATATTTTTGGGTTCATGCTGTGAGACAAGAGCAAGTTGATCTAATTCTTCCACAATTTTAAAATGTGACCTAGTTCTAGGTGGGTCATTCAAGCTCCCAATGACATTTTCCAAGGGATGATCCTTAAGAATTCTAATGTTTGTAGAATCGTTACCTTCCCTTGGAGCTTGATCCCTTGTATTGTTTGATTCAGCTAGGTCACCATCTTCTTTTATTTCTTCTTGTGGAGGATCACTCTTGTCCTTTATGCTTAGGAATTCCCCATCATCATCATTTTTCCTGCAAGAGTTATCATTGTTAGAATCATGAAATTCATCAAAGGAAACATGGGATGATTCTTCCACAGTTTGATTTTTGATATTGTAAATTCTATAAGCCCTAGATCTATCAGAATATCCAAGGAATATACCTTCATTGCTATTGGGCTCGAATTTATCTAAGTCTCTTTTGTCATTGTTGTGAATGAAGCATTTCGATCCAAACACTTTCATATGTGAGAGAGAGGGCTTTTTACCTTTTAGCAACTCATAAGGAGTCTTTTTGGTGTGTGGCCTTACCATAGAGCGGTTGATAATGTAACATGCCGAGTTTACCGCTTCAGTCCAAAATCTCCTTGGAAGTTGCCATTCAGCAAGCATGGTTCTTGCCATCTCTACAAGTGTTCGGTTTCTTCTTTCAACTACACCATTTTGCTCCGGCGTTCTTGGTGAAGAGAATCGGTGTGAAATGCCTTCAGCCCTGCAAAGGTTATAGAAGTTAGCATTTTCAAATTCACCACCGTGATCAGATTGAATCTTGGAAATTTTAAACTCACCTTCCTGCTTTATCTTCATGTAGAGTGCCTGAAACTCATCAAAAGCATCATTTTTGTGTGTGAGAAAGAAAACCCATGTGAACCTAGAAAAATCATCCACCAAGACATATCCATATTTTCTACCACTTAAGCTAGCAGTTCTGGTTGGGCCAAATAGGTCCATATGAATTAGCTCGAGTGGTTTGGATGATGTATTTTCAGATCTTCCCTTGAATGATTTTCTAGTTTATTTACCTAGGACACATGCATCACACAATTTATTTTCTTGTTTAAAGGATAATTCAGGCAAACCTTTCACCATTAAATGTTTCAAGAGTTTATGCAAGACATTGTAGCTAGCATGTCCTAGTCTACGATGTCATAACCATGCAATTTCAGATTTTGGTGCAGCAAGACAAAGGTTTGAATAAGCAGGATCATCTAAGTCAATCATGTAAACATTGTTGACTCTCTTACCAGAAAATTTTACCTTGTCAGATTTTGGTTCAAAAATTTTACATTCATGAGAATCAAACAACACTTTGTGACCTTTATCACACAATTGACTTATGCTTAGTAGGTTATATTTCAAACCTTCAACTAGCAACACATTGCCAATGGAGTTGGAGAGGTTCTTACCTACATTACCTGTTCCAATGATTTTTCCTTTGTTGTTCCCTCCAAATGTGACATGTCCTCCTTCCTTTTCCTCCAAGAGACAAAATTTTGATTTGTCTCCGGTCATGTGTCTTGAACAGCCGCTATCAAGGTACCACCTGTTATGTATGGCTGCAAGACACTCCTGCACACGCAATTAAGCAAATGTGTTTGGAACCCAACCAAATTTGGGTCCCATCATATTCTTAAAATTTTCAAAGCATGAAACCATTTCTTTTGGAATCCAGACTTTTCTAACATTCATGTTTTGTTTGCTTAGAGCAGGGATTTGGTTTTTCTTTTCAACGTTGACATTCATTTTCTATTTGGAGGTTCTTGGTTGGAATTTGTGAAAGTTTGATGAGGTTTGCTTCTTAAACCATTGAGGCCGTTGGTTGGTTTTGGGTTGAAAGTGATTGTTTTGCCACCTATGGGATTGATGAACACATGAATCACAATTTCTCCAAAAGTATGGTGGTGTTGGCCTATATGAATGTGCAATCCAGTTTTGGTGATATCTGGAAGATTGAGCATGCAATGGCCAAGAATGTGTTGACCTATGCTGCGGGGAAGGATGACCTTTCTTAGGTCTTTGGACAGACTTTTTGGGAATGTTGGTGACTCCCCCTTCAATCTTTTCTTTTCCTTTCTCCTTTTGTTTTTGCTGGTTTTGTGTTGGAGTTATGTTTGAGGTGGAGGCTTCGGAAGATGAGACAAATGTGACTATTTTTAGCCCAATTGACCTTTTGTTTGTTGGTTCAAAACCCAACCCTTCCTTGTTGAAATTCATCCTAGTACCTAGCAAAGCATCTAGGTTTTCTTTTCCATCCACGAAATTTTCCAAGGATTGTTGTTTATCCTTCAATTTTTTTTGTAAGTTTTCAATGTTTTGCAAGAGTTGAGTGTTGACATGTTTTACAGCTTCATATTTTTCATTACTCAGTTTGCTGTTCTTTTCATAGGTTTGCATTTTTAGCTTAATGCTATCAATCTCATTTCTCAAGTTTTCATTTTCAGTTTCCAAGTAAGCCATTTCTTTTCGTCCTTCTTCCAAATCCTCAATCATTTTCTTAAGATCTTCAATTTCAGTTTCAAGTAGAGCATTCTTATCATCCTTGTTATGATCATGCACAAAAAAATTGATTTTCTTTTTCAATGATTTATTTTCCTTTTTGTACATTTCATATTTTTCCATGAGTTGTATATATGCATCCTCCCAATCATTAATTGTATAATCTTCAAATGGAGAATTTACCTCAATTTCTTCGTCACCTTTGGCCATGAGGCAGAAATCTTCTTTTTCTTTGTCCGAGGAGCTAGTTCCATCATTACTTTCCTCTTCATCGCTCCATGTGGACACCATGGCCTGGTTATTCTTCTTGCCCTTCCATTTGTCGGCTTTTCTGAATCTGTCGGGACAGTCATTCTTGAAATGCCCTGGTTTGTTGCAAGAATAACAAATGATTTTGTCAGATTTCTTAGGGTTTTCAAAATTAGATTTGAAACCATTTCTTACCCTTGACCTTCCTCTCATGAAGCTCTTACCTTCCTTTCTCAGGAATTTCTTGAACTTACGTGTGAGCATGGCTACGTCATCCTCATCTCGCTCACTTCCCGAATCCTCACCTTCATCAGAAGTATCTTGACGGCTGGGCCCAGCTTTAAGAGCTAGGGACTTCTTTTTAGGTGCCTCAGCCTCTTTGTTCTTGAGATTGATCTCATAGGTCATTAATGACCCAATGAGTTCATCTACCTTGGTGGTTGCGAGATCTCTTGATTCTTCAACAGCGGTTGCCTTCGTGTGCCATGCTGGAGTTAATGATCCGAGAATTTTCTTACAAGTTCTTGCTCTGTATATTTCTTTCCCAAATCAGTTAAACTATTAGTAAGCACAGTCAAGCGAGCATACATATCTAGAATTGACTCATCAGGCTTCATGCGGAACATTTCATATTCAGAAACTAAAATATTGGCTTTTGTTTCTCGTACCTGAGAGGTTCCTTCGTAGATTACCTCTAGCTTATCCCACATCAATTTCGCAGTTGCGCAGGTGGCTACTCTTGAGAATTCAACTGGATGGAGTGAGCATTGCATGATATGTTTAGCACTCCAGTTGACGGTGGATTGCCGTATTTGTTCTTTGGTCCACAAGTCATCATTATCTGTAAGCTCATACGGACATTTGCTGATCACTCGCCAAAGTTCGTAGTCTTGGGCGCGAATGAACACCTGCATGCGATGTTTCCAATAAGGATAGTTAGATCCAGTGAAATAAGGAGGTCTGTTCACAGAGTGTCCTTCAGGTAAATAACCCTTAGATGCTGATCCACCATTTCCCTCAAGGTCGTTGGACCCCATAATGAGAGATTAGGCTCTGATACCACTTGTTGTGTAGTGGACAGCGGATATAGAGGGGAGGGGTGAATAGATCTGCCCCTCTTTTCGTAATGCAACCCTCTATATAGCTAGGTAATGATAATAGCAGCGGAATATAACTAGCTAAACGAAGAACACAATGATTTGCTTAACAAGATGATTATGCAATATAGATATTGAACCTAAGCATGCATCTAACACAAAGTAATCGCACAAGCAAACCACAACACACGAGATTTTAAGGTGGTTTGGACTGAATCTCCAGTCCTACGTCCCCCCTCACCAAATCCGGTGAGGCTCCACTAGTGCCACGCACTGAACCGCAAATCGGAAAGACCACCGATTGCCTTCCTACTAACCACCGGTAGGGACGTCAACACCGCAGATCGGACAGCTTCCGATTACCTTCCTACTAACCACCGGTAGGGACGATCTTCAGTTCCAAATATTTGAATGAAATGGAAAAGAACAAGATATGAAAACACTCAAACAAGATATGAAATATGTTCAAAGAGAAAAGATCTTATCTGAGTTTGCTGGAGCTTGAATCTGATGATTCACTTGGCTTGGAGTTGATCTCCTCTTGAAGTAGCTTGAATCACTTGGAGATATGATGAAGAACTTCTTCCCAGAGTACTGTTCACAGCTAAAGTACTTCGAACTCCTTTCCCTTGAACACACCCTTGCAGCTTCTATGGATCACCTTGAGATGAGGAAGAGGAAGATGATTACAACTTTTTCTTCACTTGGCTTGGAGTTGATTTCCTCTTGAAGTAGCTTCAATCACTTGAAGATTTGATGAAGAACTTCTTCTTGGAGTAGCTTGATTTCCTTCTTGAAACACCCTCCTTGTGGCTTCCTTTGATCACCCTTCTTATCCTTGAGTGCTTCTAGATTTGGTGGAGGTTGCTTGCTTCAGATCTCACCTTGAAACACTTTTGATGGATGAAGAACTCTTCCCGAAACACTGTTCACGGAGGTGCTACAGTGTCTCGAAAATGGCCTCTCTTGATCTCTCTTGAAGCCTTAAAGCCTTGGAGTTTCTAACCCCTCAAGTGTTGGTTTTATAGATCTTGAATGGTCTATAGACAAGCCTCAGACCAGATCCACAATTTGTGGGTGATTAGGTGACTTTTGGATTAAAGAAATCCATGTTGAATGGCCCTTTTCGAAGTTGGAAACAAAGTCAACATTGAAGGCTCGGGGCTGGCGGTCGACCTGCAGCTCCTGGCGGTCGACCGCTTTAATTTCCGCATAAGCTTCCGCTTCCACCCACTTGGTGAAGTACTCCGTGGCCGTGAGCATAAATGATTTCGCATAAGCTTCCGCTTCTTCCGCATAAGAGGTCCAATAATATCGAAAGCCCAGATGGAGAAAGGCCATAGGGAGGACATAGGATAGAGTGAAGAAGCAGGAGAATGAATCTTGTCGGCGTGCAGTTGGCACTTAACACACCTTCGAACATAGATAGAACAGTCCCCTTCTAAAGTGGGCCAATAGAAGCCTAGCCTAAGAATCTTCTTAGCTAACATCTGGCTATTGACATGACCCTCACAGACTCTTGAATGCGCCTCTTCTACGACCTTCCAAGATTCATCATCGTTGAGGCATCTGAGCAAAACTCCGATGAGACTCCTTCTGTAGAGCACTCCTCCAACCACTGTATATCATTGAGCAACTCTTCTAATGGCCTTCTTCTCTTCAGCAGTGGCTTCTTCTGGATACGAATGATCATAGCAATACTTAGCAATCTCATAATAACATGGATTCTCCTCGTCAGCCAACTCTTCTTCTTGCAAGTCTAATAGCATGACTTCATTATTCTCAATGATCTCTCCTTCCTTAACTTTCTTAAGCACCTCCTCATTAACACTAAGAAATGCAGGATCTTTGATAGCAGGAGTAAGACGCTTCTGAATGATAATAGAATGGAAATCCCGCTCGGGGAGGAAAATCAGGGAGGAGGCAAGCGATGCAAGAGTGTCTACTAAGATATTCTAGTTTCGAGGAACATGGATAAAGATCAACTTGGTAAAGAGCTTGGAATAAGCAGAAGTGAGTTCTTGGTAGGGTTTGAGCTTGGGATCGAGTGTACGGCATTTGGTGAGCACTTGGCGAAGAATGAGCTGACTATCACCTACAATCCACAATTGGGTAACACCAAATCGATGAGCGGCCTCAAGTCCGGCCAGAAGAGCCTCACATTCAGCTATATTATTTGTAACTGGAAATGTAAGCTGAGAGGCAAGTGGAACGGTGATACCTTCAGGTGATAGGAGAACAATGCCGATCCTCATACCTTGAGAATTCAGAGCTCCATCAAAATGTAACATCCACATCGAATCGGGCTGATTAACGGACATTAGTTCCTCATCTGGAATCTCTGAGCGAGCAGGATCAAATCTAGGGAGAGGGTGATGAGCAAGATGTTCTGCTATGGCATAGCCTTTAATCACTTTTTGCTGAATGTAAGTGATGTCGAACTGGGACATGAAGCTTTGCCATCGTGCTAATCGATCGGTAAGAGCAGTTTTTTCAAGAAGAAACTTGATGGGATTCATGCGAGCAATGAGATGAACCTCATGAGCTAAGAAGTAATTAATGCTTCAACTTCTGAACTACCCATACTAAAGCTGCACAGGTCTTCTCTATAGTCATGTACTTCTGCTCACAGGGGTTGAGAAGCTTAGACAAGTAATAGGCTGCCCTCTCCTTTCCTTCTTCATCAACTTGCGCAAGGACAGTACCTACTGAGTCATCCAGGACAAAAATATAAAGAACAAGTGGTTTGCCTGGAACCGACGACCTTAGGATAGGAGGATTTGTTAGATAATCCTTCAATCCGTCAAAAGTTACCTGACACTTGTCCTCCCAATTAAATTTAACTCCTGGCTTAGTAAGCTCGTAGAATGGCCTACACCTCTGTGAATACTGGGAGACGAATCGGCGTATAAATTGTAACCTCCCGATCAATCCTCGAACTTCCTTCAAATTCTTGGGAGGAGGCATATCGCTTATTGCCCTCGCCTTGTTGGGATCAATCTCAATGCCCCTCTTACTAACGATGAATCCAAGCAACTTACCAGACGATACACCAAACACACACTTCTTAGGGTTCATTTTCAATTGATACTCACGGGCTCTTTGCAAGACCTTTGCTAAAACCCCGGGATGCTCAATCCTCATCCTTGATTTCACTACCAGGTCATCAACATACACGTCTATATAAACATGGATCATATCATGAAAAATAGCCATCATGGCCCTTTGGTAGGTGGCTCCGGCATTCTTGAGTCCAAATAGCATGACCACATAGCAATAAGTGTCCCAAGGTGTAGTGAAGGAGGTCTTCTCCTGATCTTCTTCAGCCAAGCGAATCTGATTATATTCGAAGAAGCCATCCAAAAAAGAGAGGGTCTTGAACCCTGCCGTGTTATCAATCAGAATGTCTATATGAGGGAGGGGGAAATCATCCTTAGGACACGCGCGGTTAAGGTCCCAGAAGTCTATGCAAATTCTGACTCTTCCGTCTTTCTTCATAACCTGGACAATGTTAGCCACCCAGTTGGGGTAGAGGATGACTCTAATGAATATAGCCTTATGGAGCTTATCGACCTCTTCTTTCATCTTTAATGCCATATGAGGGTGGAGACGTCTTAACCGCTGCTTGACCGAGACGGACCCTGGCTTAAGTGTTAGACGGTGTTCGACAAGCGCGGGGTCCAGACCCGGCATATCTTCGTAACTCCACGCAAATGTGTCCTTGTATTCTTGGAGAACCTGAATAAGTTCCTCTTCTTCGGATGGAGGCAAATTCTTGCTTATGAGGACAATCCTAGGGTTTTCCTCGGTACCCAAATTAATCTCTTTGGTGGGCTCTTCTACTGAGGCTGACGGCTCGTCGAATCTCCTCATTTCACTAGCAAATGTGTCAGTCTCGTCATCATATTCTTCATATTCTTCGTCCCCCTCTTCGACAGGGTCTTTGTCATTCATAATATCGTAAACACTGAACTCTTTGTCTAAAGCAAAAGCTTCCTCACATTCTAATTTCGGTAAGAGAATCAGATCTTCTAGAAACTGGGGAATGGCTAAACATGCTCGACACCTCCTGGCTAAGTCTAACAAGAACTTACGGAGAATCTGCTTACTCTTAGCTTTCTTAGTGGTAACTACCCCAAGACTCTTATTGCTAGAAGAAGAAGAAGAACAACTAGCCTGATCACTAGAATCTAAAGAAGAGGAGGGAAGAGAAGTGGGCATAGGAGAAGGTACAAATGAAGACTCCTCATCAGAGGAGTAAAAGAGATACACTAACGGACCTTGAATGAGCGGCCCTTGGGTCGGGGCACACTCATGAACAAGATAGGAGGTCTCCTCAACATAGATGGAAGATTGAAAAGTTTGAATTTTGTCATTTTTTTTCATTTTCAATAATGAAGCCATGAGAGTGAGGAGTAGAAATGGTGTTGAAATGGAAAGATCGGAAAAGGACTGAATAAGAGATTACCTGGGATAGGGCGTGATAGAGAGCTGAGAGAATTGCTCGAGGAGCAAAAGAGGAATTTAGGGAGTTTGGAGCAAATCTGGAGAAAAAGAAATCAAGACCGCGGGTGGTCTAGGAATGCTGATTGGAAATAATCTAGAATTCATAAAAGCAATAAGTGATGGATGGACAGAATTAAGGGAAAAGAGACTAGCCCACAACCTGTCTAAGGTGAAGCCTTCTTCAAATGAGACATCCGGCTCTCCCGTATCGTTGAAATTGTTGAGCAATTGCCTCTTATCAGTGATTATTGTTGACTTCTCTATCAACTCATGAATCAATGGTGGCCATTCCAGATCAATTGGCATAAACAGTCAGCTCAGAGCAATAGTAATATCATGCATATCGAACCATCTATACCACTCACATTCTGGGTCATCCATGTTTCTTCTTTTGAACGGCCTTAATGACTCCAAGGCTCTATAGGTGACCAGTGGTGCTAAGTGGCGAGCAAACTGACGTGAATGAACATCTTGATAATCCAGTAATGAAGTAACCACTATCGTTTGCTCGTCAGCCTGTTGAGTGCGCCCCTTCAAAAAATGTGTATATAAAGACCATGTGAGCGGCCGTCTGTCTGTCTTAAGAGTAGAGGTCATAGTAGTCCATGGCTCCTCTTCATTTTTATCCAATTTCTACTTGCTTGGTCCTTTGTACCCCAGGCCACCTCGGGGAATGAGCTCGTGATTCTTAATGGGCTTCACTCTGCCTTAGAGACTGGCGCCCAAACCCTTGCCGATTCTGTACCCCATTCTCATCATAATGTTCGAACCCGGGGTATTCATTATATTCTTCTTTTTCTTCCCCTTGGAAGGTAGGGGTGTTGGTGCTGAAGTAGAAGGTGAAGCTTGTGGTCTTAATAAGTCATGCTGCGGATCGGCAAGATCTAGCACTGATAGTAAAGGCTTATTGGCCGGCCATATGGAGGGCACTGATGTGGCAGAGTGTATATCAACTGATGGCAAAATGGGCATGCTAGTGACCTTGATGATGCGCCCTTTATGTGGAAACTTTATGCATTGGTGATTTATGGAGGGTACGACATCAAGCTCTTGGATATATGGATGGCCCAGAATACCATTAAAGGTTGGATCCATGTCTAGAATATGGAAATCTGTTGTAACCGACACGGGACCCAGCCCGACCTTCAAAGTGATCATGCCCATAGGCGACTTCTTTGTATTATCATATGCAGTGACCCTAATGGTAGACGGCCGTATCTCACTGTCCGGAATGCCACACATTTTTAAAGTACTGGTAGGTAGCACATTGATGGAAGCACCAGTATCTACTAAACATTGTCTAACGGCCACTTTATTAATATCAACAGTGATGCACAAGGCATACTTCCTAGCTGGCTTTGGAGCTAGCTCATGTTCATGAAAGACAATAGCCAGTTGGTCACCAGCCGGAGTTAAAACTGAAGTGATCTGTTCAGCGGGGATGTCTTCATTGACCATCACCTTTTCTAGATATTCCTTTAAAGCCCTTTGGTGAGTGGTGGATCTCTAAATCAATTCCAATATAGAAATCCTAGCCGAGGTTTTGTCCAGATGCTTTAACAGATCATATTGGGTGCCCGGTATGGATTCTTGCTCTTGCTCTTGCTCCTCTTGCCCCTGTGTGGGCTCTTGCTCCCGTTGTGGAAACACACGGTGGAATATACGTCTACTATGGAGCACCATAGTTTATGAATTTTGTGCCTCTGTCGGGTTTTGGGTAGGTGGAGGATTGGTAGATGTGGAAGGGATATCGGGGTTAGCAGGTATTGGAGGTGGAGTGACCGAAGAGGGAACCCTTATGAGGGGCCTTGTCGGCTGAGGATTAGCGGAAACTAGGGTAGTGGGTAGCACAGGTCCTATGGGAGAGGGGCTAGAAGGGGCAGGTGGGGCCTGAATAGTTGGAGGAAGTGTATGCCGAATGAGGAGGGGCCTGGGTGGAGGTGAGGGATTTGCGAGAGGTATAGTAGAGGTTGGTGCAGGTCGGAGTAAGGGAGTCCTTATCGGCGAAGGGTTGGTGGTAGAGAGAGGAGGAACGGGTGCCGGTGAAGGGTGAATGAGGAGTGGCCATGACGGCAAAGGATTTGTAGAAGGAGGAGGGGTTTACGGTAAGGAAGGGTTTGTGGAGGTGCGAATGAGGAGCGGCCTAGCTGGCAAGGGGTTGGTGATGGTGGAGGGAACTTGGTTGGCGGTGCACAAGAGGGGACAGGAAGGTTGAGGGAAAGGTGTTGGTTGGTGGGTTATTCTTAGCAAACGTGGTGGTTGGTTTGAAGTTTGGTTTAAAGCCCCGACATAGGCATTTTCTTCATGCCACCCTTGCCCTCTCTCCACTTCATGGAAGGAGGTGACAGGGTTCAACTGTTGATTTAGTGGGTGCTCCGGTAGCGGATTGTGGACAATCCCCATGTCCGGTTGTGGTGCGGGAGCCTGTTGCTGCTTTGGAGGTTGTTGAACTTGTTGTTGATGTGGCTGCTGAGCCTGCTGCTACCGAGGAGGTCTGCGTGCCTTCAATGTTGCAATAAACCACCTCATCTCGTCCCAGTCAATATTGCCCTGATCATTCAAATCATATATGTAATCTTTGAAGTGAAAGCAATGGTCTACATTGTGACCGGGCTGCCAATGGTAGACACAATACCGAGAGGTATCCACATTTTGCGGCCAGATTGTCCTCTCTTTTGGCAATGTGAGCACGTTGGCAGCCATAAGGGCGTTGAATATATCGGGAAGGCTCTCGGGTAATGGAGGGTATTGTGCTCTTTTGGGGCCCATGGGTCTTCTTGGTTGTTGAGGGTCATAATTGGCGGGAGGTGGCATTTGATGATATTGCTGGGGGACTTGCGGGTTTTGTGGCATAGCTTGGTTTTGGGGAGGGGGCCGAAATAGTTGAGGAGGGTTGTTTGCTTGGTGGGGAATCTGGTTAAAGAAGGAGGGTTGTTGTTGTTGTGGTTATTGTGGTGGTCTTGGGTTGGAAGGATTGTGGAAAGGTCCGGGATTGCCAACCGCGCCCACCTGCTCATTGGTAACAGTGACCTCGGTAGTTCCACCATTGGTATTGACATTATTATTCTTCCTTATCACTCTTGGCCTTGGTTCAAACACGCCCATGATGGGCGAGTCGTTCATTTGAGTCTGAATGTATCTAGCTCGTTCATAGAGCTCCTCCATTGTGCTGAGTTTATTCATGGCCAATATATGTTGAAACTGCAGAGCCGCATTTGAGACTATCATCTTCACCTGTTCCGACTCGGACAGAGTATCTTTTAACTTCTCGGCATCGACCTCCAATGGTCAGCAAACTGGACAAAGTCTTCTTGCAGTTTCAATTTCTCAGCTACAAGATCAGTGACAGATAAAGAAGGACCCACACGGTCTCTATACTTTTGTAAGAATTTCCTCTGAACAATGTCAAAATCTCCGGCTTCGGTTGGCTCCAGGGAGTAAAACCATTAAAGGGCCGGGCCATCAAGGGACCTTGTAAAGAGATAAGACAAAGAGGTCTTATTATCCTTCCAGAAGGATGCCTCGTACATGAAATCTTTCAAATGGATGAACGGTTTGCCCGTTCCATTGTAGCGCCTGAAGTTAGGCATCTCTGACGGAGGTAAATGAAAGACCGACAAAGTAGGGAGAGCAACCTCTGGAGTGTCTTTAGGGGGCGTGACCTTTTTGAGTTGTTCCTCCATGTTAGCAAGCTTTTGGAGGAGAAGAGTGTTAGTGTCAGACTCAGCCGGGGCCGGATTGGCAATAGGGAAGGGGCATAGGCCTTCTCAAGAATTGAGGAGGTGGAGGATATTGTGGCCTAACCATAGAATGACTTGCCAGTTGGGCCGGTGCAAGAACAATGGGAGTTTGTGGACGGGATGGAATCTTCTGTCAAACCGCCTGGTCATTAGTGATACTAACTTGAAGGCCACCCGCGGCCTGAGGAGGATTTGAAGAAGGAGGGACAGACTTCCCTTTAAGAGCAGACTGGATCGCTTGACGTTGAGTATCATCCAATTGGGACAAGACATTAATGAGATCATTTAGATCAAGAGCTAGGAGAGGTTCCCCGGATGTATGTTGGGTGGCGGGTTGAATTTGAGGTGAAGAATCAACCGCTTGAGTGGTAGAGTCCACCATGTAGACTTGAGAGTGAGAGGGAGTATAGTTTCCCTCGTATTGAATGGAATTTGGAGGAACCTCATAGGTTTGGTCAAATTGACCATCCTCACTATCACCATAAGAGTACCCATAGTTGGCCATGTTGACAATTTTACCTTAACGGAGTTTCATGGTTGTAATAAGAAATTATTTGAATCAAACAAATATGGACACCACACAAGCACTCAAGTAGGTTGTCAACCAAGTTATGATGATTGCGTAAGATTTTAAGGTTCTTTGGAGATTTAGACAAGATGAATTTTGATGAAACAATTCTCTCTCTTCAATGTGGATCCTAATTGCAATTTGGGTGTAAACTCCGGGTCAACTAGGTTCTTTCTCTCTCTTCACAAACGTATGGGTTAGCTAAACTCCGGGGTGCTTCAAATGGTACAACCTGTCCGACGTCCATGAGAGAATCCACGGGTATAGGGACTTTTGGAGGCCTTGGTTAGGGAATTTCTAATCCAAAGAGATGGAATGCTTAATGGAGGGTCCTTCCATTCCCAAGAAAGTGTAGGAAATCCTAAGGGTGTAGAGAGAGGAGGTCTCTCAACCATCATCTTCATCATCATCATCATCAGAGCCTTATCCCAATTAATTGGGGTCGGCTACATGAATCCTATTCCGCCAAAGATTTCTATCAAGTGCAATATTCATATTTAAACTCAAGGAACTAATGTCCTTCCTAATAACATCGCACCATCTCATTTTAGGTCTTCCTCGAGCTTGGAGGTCTCTCAACCAAATGTCCTAATGCAGGCTAATGCAAGTAGGATCACAACAATCATGAATATAAGCAATAAACTAGTCACACAAGCCAAATCAGCAGCAAATAAACCAATTATGTGAGAACATAAAGAAATAGCGGCCACACAGTGGTCGCTGTATCAGTGAAGAGCGACTGTATGACAGCCGCTGATTATATAACTGGCGCCTCTTCGCAGAGGCGCTGAATCTGCTGAACAGTGATACTGAAACTAAACTGCGCCTATGAGTGAGGCGCTAAATTAGGGGATGGCGCCTCTGTGGAGGAGAGCTGATAGCAATAATCAATAAATGGCTATAAAAGAGGTGAACAATGACTGAGCAAAAATGGTGCCTTAGAGTTAGGCGCGGAATATGTGAATGACGCCTCTGTGGAGGGGCACTGATTGCCATAAACAACAAATATTATGAAAATAAAAGGATGAGCGCCTCTGTGAGAGGTCGCTAATTCATGAAACAACAGCTGCCTGAGCGGTCGCTGATTTTTCCAGAGAGATAGAAGCGCATGTAGAGATGACAGAAATACAATTTTCTTCTTTAAAAATGCTATGGACAGTCCAAAAACTGGCTAATCAAGTGGGAGGTGTGCACGTGGTGCACAAAAGGAGTGTGCTACGCGGAGCACAAAGGAGGGGCACACGTGGGTTTCAAAGGGAGGGGCACACGTGGGTGCCGAAGGAGGGGTAATCAAAATAAAAACACAAAGAGTCCCACCGTGATCGCCAATTTATGAACGTGTCACATAGACATTTAAAAAGAAAGAGAAAATTTTTAATTAATTAACCATAACAACAAGTGAAGATGAAGACAATAAAATAAAAGAAAGGTGGAGGAGGGAGCATGTGATGCTACCTAGGAGTGTGATCGCCAGAGGGGTTACCTCAAAACGGAAGAGTGATCGCGGAGAATACCTTGCAAGCGGGCGTGGATGTGAGTTCAACTTCCTCCTTCTACCAGCCGGCCGATGAAGGGGGTTCTTATCTTGATTACCCTTGAAAAGAAACAAGCAAAGATGAGAAGATTGGATCAGCCAAAAGTGAGTGTAGTATCAATGCTCAATGAAAATTAAACTATGCAACGAGGGCATGAACACACCTTGTGTGTTTGTTTTTTTTAAAACCCCTTAAGAAGGAGTAAAGGATGGGAGAAACATGAATGCGACAAATGCAAATATGATGAGAAGATATAGTGCTAAATACTCTAGCAACGTAGCTAGAGATGTGAGTGTGCAAACTAAAAGAAAAGCAAAATAACTAAGAGGAAAAGGGATTGAGGAAAAATAATATAGAAGGTGATGGCCCTTTCTGCACTGCTATAGCAGAGAACCGAGAGAGAGAGCCGAGGGAGGGAGCTTCAGCCACGGGAAGCACAGGAGGAAGAATAGAAGAGAACATCTACAAATATTAGAGAATAACAAAGAAAACCCTCAAAGAAAACTCTCTCTGCAGACTCTCTAAAATCAAAAAGCTCTCTGTCAACTCTCTAAAAAGGATCCCCGTGGCAGGCAAAAGAGAAGAGTATTTATAGGGTTTAAAACCTTATTCTAATGGGATTCAAACAAGGAAAATAATCCCTGGACGTGGATATCCTTCCTCAGAAGAACTTGGAACCAAAATGGAGAAGGAATGCCATGCAGAGGAAGTTACAGACGTAATGGACACGGAATGAAAATGGCGACCTGGAGGCTGTCGTCAATTAAAAGGGCGACCTAGCAACAGCCGTCAATTCTTGGATAAATTATAGAAGTAACGGACTTTCCATATTTTAAAATAAGAAACATCGCCTACTTAAAAAGACATTCATTAATGAGCACCCGCTCAATAGGGCGTCAATTCTTAATAATTTAATTTCTAATGGAAATCAAAAAACTAGGAAATGGCGCCCGCGCAAGCGGTTGTTCATCCAAGTCAATCGACCTACCAAAAGGACCCTTTCATCCGATAGTGAAGGTAAATGGCGACACTCCCCACGGTCGTTCATTTAAATGGCGCCCAGAAGATAGTCGCTAATCACAGAAAAATCCAAAAAAAATAGAAAAAGCCTTACATTGAGCCAGTAATGAAGTCCACTTTGGGGCATTATGTCATGACATGAAATTTACTCAACATAGTATCGATTTTGGCTTGTCTACACAGACGCGAAAATAGTTCTCTGAAGACCGCAAGATGACGGAAAATGGTATGCAAATGGCCGCAAGGGAACCCAAACGGTCGGGCGACGACCGCTAAGCGCACCCAGAAAGCAAGCTGTGGAACTCAAACCTCCACCCCTCCTGGCCAGCCAGAAGAGTTGGGCCTCATGTGGTGAGTGCTGTAGACCTGCAAAAGCGTGTAGACACAGAAAGAAACGAACCCAATTAGCATTGGAAAAGTGTAGTATCTATAAAGCAATAAAGCTAATATGCATGAAAAGGAAGGGTGATTTTAACCCCTGTGGGGCGTGAAAACAATAGGAGGATGTTTAAAAATGTGCTTTGAATGCAGAAGAACGTGGAGGAAGAAGAAGAAATGATGCTATGATGATACGAAGATGAACAAAGACTAAGAGAAAGAAGACACAAAAAACTCAAAAGAACTGGCTACTCCCTGGACCAGACGACCCTAGGACGCAGAAACAAGTTCTCCCTGGTTGGTACTTGCTCCAGAATGCGGCAGCACTTCGTCGCAAGCTCCAGAAATCTTCCCCTCAAGCCATGAAGTCAAGGGTTCTATTTATAGACCCCCAAAACCCTAGGTCGAGTTGGAGGGACAATAGCAAGAAAATAGGGCTAAACCTTGATAAATCTCGAAGATAATACTCCCAAGAGTCCATAGAAACAATCGGAAGCTTCTGAGGATCGATACTCAGAGAGAAATCACCAAATCAAGGACTCTGTTCGACCACAGACGGAGAGAGAAAAATCAGATGGAGTAGGACTCTCTGTCTCACCTAACGGTCTTGTGATAGACCGCAAGGCTCACCAAACGGTCGACCGGTAGACCGCTAGGCTCAGTTGATTTTAAAGAGATAAAGTCAATGGGAGAGAAGGAAACCCAACAGGACTCTCTGTTTGCCTAGCGGTGGAGCCAAGGGCCGCTAAGCTCTGGAAGCAGTCGTGCGATAGACCGTTATGCAGAGAGACATGGCAAAAAGAGATAAAGGCTAGATAAATCCCCGTATAAATCCATCAAAAAACAATTATTAGCCCAATAAGCTAAAATGACGAGAAATAGAGGGAGCTTAAGCCCAACTAGGGAGAGGAGCCCATAAAATAAGTCCAAAAATGGCCCAATAGCCAGTGAATTACCTTGGGACATCATAAAATAATATAGGGAGATGACACAATTCATTTGTCATAAAATGGGTGTCTACAGATGCCCCTCCTTAACGTCCTCTTTGTAGGGGAGCGAGCGGAGGTGAAGCGAAAGCGAAATGGAACATGGATATGAAGCGAAAATGTAGTGAAGCGGACTGAAAAGCGGGCGTTATGGTAAACGACACCCATTCTTAAACCAACAAGTGATAGGAATCTTCCGAAAAACTCTGAACCAATCACAAGGAACGGTCAAACCGAGTGATGCATGCCTGGAGGAACTAACAACTAAAGGAAATAAAACACGACCAACCTCATCACTAGAACATATAGCTGATAGGCAATCGGAGCAAGCGAAAAGTAAAAGGAAGCGACTAAACTCTAGACAAGAATCCTCAGCTAACCAAACCGAGCAAAACAGAGCGAAGGAAACCTTCCAACTCAGAGTGGAATGACTCTCCCTATCTAAGACCATGGATACACGGTTATCCACCAATACTGAGATACTTCAGATAGATCAAGGCACATGAATGCTCAAAGATGCGCATGATGCATGCTTGGCTAAAAAAAGAAATCATCAAAATGAATGCAAGGAAACCAAAAAATAGAAAAGTACTCGAGAATAGTATTGCTAGACCAGAAAAATCAGGGTCAAGACACTATCCGCAACCACGGCGTGCAAGATAGAACTATCATCCCCTAATTCTTCTAACCTAACGGCCTATCCAGCGATTAAACATGTGCACTTAGATCATCATCATTTTTGTTAAAGGGAACATCAGATCCCAGAACACATGAATGACCAGTCGGTTCTCGAGGTGATAATAACGTAGATAACATATAGTAATGCATAAAGTGAGTAGGGATAGAGATACTTACCCGACTTACCTGCCAAGCAAAATGACATTTTTTGGATTTTTGATATAAGACAACCAAAACAACAAAAGAACAAGCATTAACATAACACAATATCACAAAGATGGATGAAAGATAACAAAACATAACATAATGAAGGATGAAATCACATGAACAACATATGCAAGACATCACATGAACAAACAACAAGCGTGCGTGGGACATAAAACACGGTGGGCAAGACAACACCACAACACGGTGGGATAGCACACACGGTGTGACAAGATATGGTGCGACATAGACACGTGGGACGACAACACCACGGGGGACAACAACAACACATAGCATGGTGACATAGTGGGACGAAAACATGACAGACACGGAGGGATGCGTGATGACACGGAGGGACATAGACACGTGTGACAAGGACACAGCGGAACGAAAGACACAAACAAATACGCTCTTCAATCAAAACCCAAGATCAGATGAAGCAGAACTGCCAAGTTCATAATCGTGAGACAAAGCCCTCTCATGAAGACATGATGAAATAAAGCGAAAGCTGAGAAGGACATGAGCTTCAGAACAGATCGAGAGATAAGATTGAAGAAGGAGAACAGATCAAAAGACATGAAAAGGAGGCAAAGCGAATAATAAGGAGCAAGGAAGCTTGAGTACCTGCAACTTGCACACTGAGCAAACGAATCATACATGTCCTCAAAACAAATAGATAAAATGGAACAAAAGATAAATATTTTTAGATTTTTTAGATTTTTTAGAATTTTTTTATTTTTGTTTTCAATAATATGTGATTTTTTTTGAATTTTGACATAATTGATTTTTTTGAATTTTTAAAAATATTCATTTTTTTGGATTTTTTGAAATAGTACTCCGCAGCACCCAAGACGGGCTCACACTATTGGCCAGGGATCGTCGTTCCTACCCCACTCATTAAAGGCTTCCCTTAAGCAGGGCATGCATATGAGGGTGGCTGACCACAACCAACCGCCTCTAAAGAACATTGCCCCTACTAAGGTTATACCCGGGATACAACCCAACCTAAGAGGGAGAAGTAGAAGAAAAATTGGAGACAAGCTTTATGCAGGATAGGAAACATCAGGACTCGAATTCCTTCCAGGGCACTACCCCTCAAAGATATAGCCTATTGCGCCAGGGCTTTGTGTCTTTGATTTTGAGACCTATATTTATAGGCACGCATGTGACCGGACTCATGACGTCCCGCGGGGAACTGTACTGCCACTCTTGCCATGCCTTTGATTTATAATTTTGCATTGATCAAATCATTGAATTTGAGAGCCCTTGTTGGCTAGATATTGCATGAACGCTCATTTTCCAAGGGTCAAGACTGCCCCTATTTGAGACCTCTCTCGTATTAGGGAGTGCCTAGGTTGGTCATCTCATCCATCCATCTCTTGTCCCTGCACTCGATCGAGCAGAGAAAAGAAAAAGCCTTTGTACATACCCAAAGTATGGCCAAAGTAGCAACGGTATGTCTCAGAGGAATTGGCTTTGGCTCGCCGTGAAGTGTGTGAAAACCCATACTTAAAAGGTCACCCTCAACGATCGGGGAAAGAAACTAGACTCCCAGTGCGGAGCTATTACCAGCCTAAGGATGCTGCAGAAGCGAACTCATTTTGACACTTTTTGACTAAACTAAAATAACTAAATTAACTAAGACCACTTATACGTGTTGAGGAATCTAGCAATATACTCATGTGCATAAGAATTAGAAATGATAGCAATAATAGCATGTTCTTGCACAAAATAAAGATACCTTGCAAATCCATTGAGCAGAAACAAGCACCTTGAAGCGAGAGCTTTATCATTGAGCTTCGAGCAACACGAGCTTTGTATTCCTTGCTTGACAGGACCAAGAATAGAGAGGATAGCAAAGGAGTTGACGATTCCTCTACACGGAGGAGCAGCGGACACCACACTGGACGAAGTGGGATAAAAGGAAGAGAGACAAGGGCTAGAACTCCCTCATTAAGGAATAGAGACCCTGATAACAAGGAACCATATACAGAATAAATAGAGATCAACTGAGATCAAGGGGGACTAAAGTCTCAAAAATAGCATGAAAAAGGGCAACGACCCCGAAAGGGTGAGGAGGAGTGAGTAGAAAGAGAAAAAGAAGAATCATCCGACGCGGTTGGAGAAGAGGAATGATAATCACCAGATGGGGTTGGGGAAGGAGAATTAGAATCACTCGACAGGGTCGAGGAAGAAGAACCATAGACATGCGACAGAGTCGGGGAAGGAGAATGAGGACCACCTGACAGGGTCGTGGAAGAATCACCCGACAGGGTCGGGGAAGGAAAATAAGGACCACCTGACAGTGTCAGGGAAAGAGAATCATAGACACCCGGTAGGGTCAGGGAAGGAGAACGAGAAGATGTCTCAGGATCGGGATGATGAGAGGGCATAGGCCGAGGCCTAGAATAACGAGAATGTGGAAAACCCGGAGGCCTCGAACGAGAAGAAGAAAAGCGGGGTTCACGGACCCGGGAGGAGAGAAGAGAATTGTAGAGACAAAGTTAGAAGAGGGAAGATACACCACCCATGGGTGGAAACTGAGTAGAAGGAAAGATGAATGAAAAGAAGAGGAAGAAGAAGCGGACCCCCGAGTGCACAGTATGCGGCTTTTGAACTTGCGTCGTCGCCTCTTCTTGGCAGAGATTTCTTGAACACGGGCCCGCCTGGTGCGGGCTCGGAACTTCGGGATTCTCAATCTGTAATATCTCCTCAAATAACGGGCCCATCTGGCAGACGGCCTAGCCCGGTTATGAACATGCAGCCTCGCTGGGGTCGTTGCCCCTAGACATCCAGTGTTAACAATATGTGGACATTCTTGAACAGTGAACTCCTTAGATGGATGAGCATAAAAAAACCATAGAGTTTTATCACTTGGCACTAGAAGCATGAGATTTGGCAGCTCCACTCGGCAATCCGGCATGAAGCATAAATCCCTTGCTAGTAGAGAAGGACGAAGCTGAGGGAGAGTAATGCGCGGCATTGACATGGCCGGCTTACGAATAAATTGAGGGAGATTGCATAGAAAGTGCAGGATGTCCTCGAAAAATCCTAAGAATACAGCCTATTGCCCCTTGAATATAGAATTCATCAAACTCTTGGCGGCCTTATGAGTTAGCACCATGCAGGTAGAGAACTCCTCTCGGCCAGTGAACTGAATAGCAATGGAGCGAGGGGTGATAAGAGCATCAATGGTAAATCCACCGGCGAGTAATGAGATTGCTACTGGCCTCGCTTGAGAAGAAACCAGCACCAGTGCATGAGAGCTCTTCTTGGCAACCGTCTTCATTAGAAGTGCAGGCTCATCATCCCCAAAATAGCCAGGGACCAGGACCCGGACCGGCATGTGGCAGATATAGTCTTGAACTTTGAAATGTAGAACCGGCATAGCCTCGCCCTGACTCGACTCATCGTCTCCCTGGGGACCAGACCTGAGGGGCACCGAAGGTAATGCACACCCGCTCCGTGGGGTGGAGGTGGATGGAGAAGTAAAAGGAATAGACTCGGGTGGCGGAGGTGATGGTTTGGAAGGCGAAGGTGTGGAGGCAATGGTAAGCTGGACTTTGGGTAGGGGTAAAGGCGAAGGTGAAGGTGGGGGTAAAGGTGTAGCTTGCTCAGGCTCGGGCGGAGGCGACAGAGAAGAGGGTGGAGATGGTGACGGCGATGGAGATGGAGTGGACAAAGGTAGCGGAGATGGAGGTGACGTGAGCAATGAGGATGATGAAGAGGGAGGTGATGAAGATGGTGTTGGCAAAGAAGATGGTGATGATGAAGGTGAGGAGGCACATGGCGCCCATCGTCGGCGTGCCGAGATGACACGTCGAGCGATGTTAGGAGCGGAAGCGGGGGTGGCAATGGGAGTGAAGGAAGGGGTAGAGATACCAGCCTGAGCAGATGCTTGGGTAGGTGGCGATGATGGAGCCGGGGTAGGAGATGGTGATGGTGTAGGTGGAGACATTGGTGAGGGAACAGGTGATGGACTAGGCGACGGAGCGGATGATTGAGCGGGTGCAACACTAGATGAAGAGGAATCACAGGGGTGCCCCTGGTCTTGTAGTGATAGAGATGGCTTCTTGGGAGGCGCTTCTTGCTACTGCTTGCTGCTGCTTGCTGCGAAGATCTAAAATAACTTTATGCATGGCGGCCCAATCAATCCTCTTCTTATCCTCCTGATCATAAAGATGATCCCGGAACTCGGGGCAATCCTCGACCAAATGCCCATGTTGGCAGTGAAATTCACAGAACTAAAGCATATTCCCGACTGCGGGTCCACAAGGCACAACCGAAGGGAGCTGCAATGAGTGTGTGGCCATCAAAGCCCTAAAAATATCCGTAAAACACTCCAACAATGGAGGGTAAGGAGCCTGCTTCGGGTAAGGCGGATGTCGAGGGATATGAGAAGGTAATGGAGACGGAAGTTGTAATGACCTAGAAAATTTTATAAAATATTTCTGAATTATTAAATATTCTCTGAGAATTTTTAAAGATCAAAATGGATTAATAAATGAATATTAGGTTAAATAAATCATTATTAAAACCCAAAAATGGTAACCAATTAACCTAACCTAAATTAATAAAGCCCAAAAGGTTTAAGGACCAAGCCCATGAAGTTTGGCCCATATTCTAGAAGGTTAATTAGCTTATTCACGGATTATAGGGATAAATACACATTAAGTACATAATTAAGTGGATAATAGAATAATAGAGTTTGAATTAAGTTCAAATTCGGTGCCCAGGATCTGTAGCGGTCTATCGTGAAACAGCTAAAGGCTAGTAGGCGGCCCAATAAGCGACCGCTAATTCCTGTCAATTCCGTGAGTGGAAGAAAGAGCAAAAAGATTGGATTTTGATGGGTTATCACCTAGAGATCGAGGTGGGTAAACTAGTAAACATGTTAAGGACTCTCAGAAGTCGATCTAACATTTAATAAGGACTCTAGGATCGTTCTAATCCTCAAACCCTAGCTAAAACCCTATAAATAAGACCTAGTTTTGACTTGCACGACCCTTACATTTGGCTCGCGTGGAATCGAGGTAAGAAGGTAATATTTTGGGTAAGTTCTTTAGAAGTTTTTATTCCTAATACACTGGACTAACATCTCCCAAAATTTTATGCTAGGAGATCAAGCACACAAGGAGATAAAAGCCTACAAAGTTGCTGGTTCTATATTAGCGACCCAGGAAACAAAGCAAAAGCCTGGTGAAGATCAATGGATTAGAGAACCAAATCGAGGTAATTAGCTTTAGTGCCATTAGAACTTTTTGTTCCCCTTAGTATCTACTTCTTACCCTCCAAATTTCACGTCCATAGGTCAAGAGAATAAGGAGTTAGAGCAGCGTGAAGTTGCTGATTTACCACAGGAAGTGCAGAATTAGGGTTCACTTCCAACATCAAATTCAAAGCCTAAAAGCCTTAGCAGAGGTAGGTCATCTCATGAACGGCTAAAGTTTCATTTTAGGGTTAAAAGCCCTCTCGTTTTACTTGATTTCATGCATTGTGTATGGAGAATTTCATGTTTTAATAGGACATATGCACTTAGTATATCATCCAAGCATATCTCTTAAGCCATAATGAACTAAATTATTTCTCTTGTTATGGTACATGATTCCCATGCATATTGTAGCCTATTCTTCGTTCTATCATGATAGGGAAGTTTATACATGTTGGTTTTCAGACATGATGTGTTTTAAACATTAGTTCTTCTTATTTTAGTTTTACCGTCAGACATGCTCTAGCGGCCTAGTCTTTGACCACCAACCTTGTGCAGCGGCCCTACGATAAACCGCTAGACACTCTGTAAACGTGATTTTTGTGACACTTCTGGCGGACCAGAAATAGACCGTTAAAGTCTCTCTGGCGGCCTTACGATAAACCGTCAAATTCCTGGAACGGCTCTATTATAGACCGTCAGTGTTCTGTTTCTGTCAAACCGAGATAGAATCAAGAACAATCTATTTAACTTATAAATAAGCCTAGTTAACTATGTTTTAACATGTCTTAATGTTATTTTGCTACTCTGAGTTTTAATTACTGATTCATAATAGTGATTTCATGTTCTTTATGGTACTTCGGATTATTTTCAGCATATGATAATTTCATGCCAAAAATATTGTAATAAATTATGGTTTAAATTCTATATTGATTGAACGTTGGTTTATCACAATACACATTCTCTTCTTATCTCAGAGTCATTTCTGTAAGTTCATGGCATATATTCTAGTATATGACCATTAGTTACACTCTTTTACACATTAAGAACATAATCTTAGACTTGATAACCTCTCCTTTGGATATTCCTTCCAATCGACTAGGAAATCTTGTTTCAAGGCCTCCATAATTCTCCGCGAGTCTGGGATTCCCACTAGGACGCCAAGTTGGTTGTGCCATTAAAGCCCAATTATCTAGAAAGCACTACCGATGTTTTCTAATGACCCTTAACGGTCCAGTATCTGACCGCCACCTTTTCTAAGTCTAATTGATTTCTTTCTGGATTCAGCCCACTCTAGCAGTCCAATACTAGACCGCCATGTCAATATAGCGGCCCAGTTATAGACCGCTAAGTTTCCTGAATACTGTTGACCCAAGGGTTAATATTCTTATGATCCTAGATTTGACTAATGATTGTCTAGGACTTGTAACCTTATTCAAAGACATCTAAGATGAATTATGAAAGATAAAGAACGTACCGTTATGCTGTCGAAATTTTATCCAAGGCATAACTTAGTTATTAATGCATTTTTTGAACTCATAAATCTATATTTGGTGCATTCTCATTATTGACATTGAGTCTTGAACATTCATTGATCTTAGTACATGCATGGCCAACTTTATTGCTATATACGTGGAAGTAGCTTGATTTATACTTGAAGATGCTGTTCAGACACTGATTGTGTTCAATGGCTCTATGCTAGTCCCCTCGGCTGATTGTCGGAAACATACTATATAAACCATGGGGTATGATTCTACTAGCGTCGCATTGCGCTGGGAGTGCTTTCTTTATAAATAAGTGAAATTATCCACGGCTCGTGAAATGGAAATATCCATAGAAATTCTTGAAGTACTCATTACTAAGAGTACATTCTTGCTTGTTAGATGACGTTCTAGTACATTCTCGTTACATTCTTGTTCATGAAAGGCCATAATTACTTTCTTACTTGATCATGCTTGCTCAATCATATCTTCACTTGATCATGTTTCGTTACTTTGGTTTGTTTACATAATTTATCGCATTCGCATGATTTTATCTTATTCTTTAGAGCTAAAACGCTAATCACTTTAACATTACCTTCATGTTGATGCAAAGATACCTACTAGGCAAGTGTGCTCATTACCTATTTTCCAATCTTTTTAGGAGATGCAAGTAGTTCAGATTCGGATTCAAGTTATTCAAGTGATGGGTCCGAGAGCGAATGAAAGTCGCATAAGATTGAGAGAAGACTTAGGAAGTCAATAATGTCTAGATCGAGTTCATGTAATTTTCTCTTTATTGAGTCAATTAGATTTAAGAGAGTTGAATTATTGATGTACTTGAATCATCTTTATTATTAATTAAAGTGAAGGTTTGAGTAAATTTTTATGCAATTATGTCTTATATGTGATTGTTATTGCACTCTAATTATATTGATTACTCGAGACTTACCATGTCGGCTGTTCACGTTTCTCGAGATTATCTTCCGCTGTATTAAAGGCTCGGGGCGTGACAGTTAAGTTGGTATCAGAGCCTAAGTCCAAGGACTTAGGAAGAAAAATCATGTCATAGGATAAGTCCAAGGATTTAAGGACCCGTACCTATGAACTAAGGAAGAAATTCTCCACCAATGTGAGACATTGGGTAGAGCCTGGGATAAGATAGTAAATTAGCTCTAGATTAAATCCCTTTCAAAAATTCCATGGGAATTGACAATTTGTTATTTCTCTCAGGTACTGTTCACATTTATTTCCGTCCTGCATATTTGCTATTTGATACCAGTGCTTCTCATTCTGTCACGCCCCGACGCGGAATATCGGGACGTACAGTCGGGAACGAGCTGACAAGAGAGAGATCTATCTAAAATAATACACAATACTACAAGATGGAAATACTAAATGATCATTAACCAACCACAACTGATACAATAACCTCAAATTCAACTTAATACAACTGGAATTACAACCACTAAAACTCAATAACATAACTGAAACTAAATGCTCTCCAAAACACAACTAGAAGTAAGATAACACACTGCTAACACACTAGAACTGACACACTCATGACATCGCTCCTGCCCTTCCCCGTCGGTAAATGCATCACCTGAAAAGCCTGGAAAGGGGGGAAGCACAACTATGAGCTGACGCTCAGTAGGAAATAACAGGCAATTTACGTGATTAACAAGTTAATTACATTTTTATATGCAATACTAAGAAAGAAATAAATGACGATAACGATATAATGAAACAACGTAATAACAAGATCTTGCAAGGTCAAGAAATATGTGATGTCAAGAATTAACAAGATAACAAGTACAAGAATTTACAACAGGAGATATAACAAGAGACAGTAGTAAAGAATTGGCCACAAGTAAGTAATATCAATTCATTCGCGATCAAGTAACAAGTAACAAGTAACAAGTAACAAGAGATGTTTGTCATAGACGCAACAAGCAAGCAAGTATTTCGGTGTAATGCCCCACCATGTCATTAGCATCCCATGGGCTCAGTAATTTTTCGGGCGCTCTCCCCAGGACCAGACCGGGCCCTTATGATGCGATGGCATTTATTTTTATGGGCCCAAAGTCCCACACGTCCAGACATTCAGTCAATTTTAATGGCCAATTAATCAGAGGAATTTTTGTCAAGAGTATGAGTTTTTAAGGACTAACATGTCCTTGGATTCCAGATAAAAACTCGGTTGATACGGTCACCTCGGTGCCGCTTTACAAGAACTGGACCAAAACTCGGTCCACGGGGTCAAGAAAGAACGGCTGACAGTATACCGTTCAAGTGTGTAAGTAATCCATTCTACTGGAGTAATAGGGCCTAAAACAACAACTTAACAATAAATTTAATCCTAATTACCAAGTTAATATATCAAGGATTATCCATTATCATTTGCATTAAACCAATTTGCCAAAGGATGATTCAAGATGATAAGGCAAAGAACGAACTCACACAGGAGTGAAATAGCATATATTAACAGCAATTTAGTTATACCATTAACCAATACTCATGTGGGTTTCTATTTAACCAATGTATGTGTTGAAATGAAAATGATAAACGGCATGTTTTTACACCATGATAGAACATAGGAACCAATACAAATTGAAATCATAAGGTTTCATGAATAGGTCACTGGTTCTTCAAGAATATAATTTTCAATTGGTCTAAGTTAAATGGGTCGATCCCTTAATGATCCGGATCGATCCTCGGGTCGAAGAACGACAAAAATTGGGTTTCTGGTACACGGGTCGACCCCTGGGGTCGACCCCTGTAAAAATGGGGTCTGCCAGTGAGATGGGTCGACCCCTGGAGTCGACCCCCGCAATTTATGCAGAATGGGTCGACCCTATGGGTCGACCCCCACACTCTGGCTGTATGGGTCGACCCCAGGGGTCGACCCTTGCTGGGTGATGGATGGGTCGACCCCTGGGGTCGACCCTCGGGCCTGCCAGGGCTCCCAGAAAATGGGTCGACCCCAGGGGTCGACCCTTGCAAGAACAAACACGGCTGTAACCTCCGGAAAACATATAAACTCACCCAGTTGAGATCCAATTGAGTTGGGATCTTAACCACATGATCTAGGGTTATTAATATACATACCAGGGTCATAAAACAAGCGATTTGAAACACTAATTTCAACAGAAATCAATTAAATCTTAACCTATTCTATGATGAACACATAAAAACCTAATTCTTGACATGCTTCTACTAAATCATGAAATTCTCTCAATATACATAATAAAATTTGGGGATTCTTATGTCAAAAGAAAGCTAACTTGATGCTGAATCCAACCATATATGATAAGCTATATGTGGATCAAGTTATCTAACTCAAAATCAGCCCGCAATCAAGCTCTAACTCAAAGGTTCATAATATAAATCAGGTTCTAGACATGCTCTCACTAAAAATCAAAATTCTCCAAGCATGCTCAATGAAAATTGGGGATTCCTACGTTAAATGAAAGCTAACAACATGCTGATTACATCATATAAGTTAATTTGAGTTTGGCCTGTTAAACCTACCTCAATCGAAGAGAGAACTTAAAACCTAGAATGAAGAACGAACTGGATCACCCTTTACAAAACCCACGATAGCTCTCTAGATACCTGATAAAAATTGGGGCTTTCAGTCCCACTGGATAGATCTCGTCGAGAGGAACAAAATCATATATTCATGATCGAATTTTGGTTGAGAATTCCTACCTCAATTGAAGAAACAAAGAAGGAAGAAGGAAGCCGACGGCCTGCCGACACACCTCCACAAATCGAGCAAGATCTTCCTAGATCTGAAACTTCAGCGAACCTCACAGCCACCAAAAGAAACTAGATTCGAAGAGCTTTCTATCTATAGCTCACACAGCTTCTGGAGAGTTCTAAGCTGTGAGAAATCGACGGAACAAGAGACGTGTTAAAAACGGCGCCGAAATGGTTGACTCAACCAAACTCGGCCGGCTGCGCCTCCTAGGGTTAGGTTTGTGTCAAATTGATTAAGGGCTATTAATCCTTAGCTCATGGCCATTCATTTGCCACTAATTTGAGCTAATTTGGTCAAGTATTAAGCCCGAATTTTGCGTTTTAAACTAAGGTTAGGTAAGGGTTAAAAAGTGTGCACTTTTGGGCTTAATCTCCAATTAGATCTAACCACGGATTTATAATGACTTAATGCCAGAAGATAAAGTTGTTGTCTACATCGACCTTAACATGTTTACTATTTTTATGGATTTTTATAAGGTAGTCGGATTTTCACTTATACTATTTATAACGAATTAAATATTAATAAATCCGAAATTCAATTATTAATTCAATAAGAATTCAATTCTTAATTAATAAAAGCTTAATAAATATATTGGGCTCAATTAAATAATTCGTGGTCTTACACCCTCCCCTACTTAAAGGAATTTGGTCCTCCAAATTCACTGCACTAAAACTGAGAGTAGGGAATGAGATTGCTCACTTAGAATAGGTCGGGATACCGCTTCCGCATAGTCTCTTCAGACTCCCATATAGCTTCTTCGGTCCCACGCCGACTCCACTGAATCTTGACCATCGGTATCGAACGATTCCGGAGTTGCTGCTGCTTCCGGTCTAGAATCTTGACAGGTCTTTCCTCATAGGTCAATTCTTCCTTCAGTTCAAAATCCACTTGCTGAATGATATGAGTGGGGTCGTACACATATTTTCGTAACATAGACACATGGAAAACATTGTGTATGCCAGACAAATGTGGTGGTAAAGCCAGTCTATATGCCACCTCTCCCACTCTATCTAGAATCTCGAATGGACCAATGTATCTCGGACTCAGCTTGCCATGAATGCCAAATCTTCGGATCCCTCTCGAAGGAGAGACCTTCAAGAACACATGCTCGCCAACCTGAAATTCCAATGCTCTTCTCCTGTTATCGGCATAACTCTTCTGTCTGGATTGAGCTACTTGTAACCGGTCTCGGATAATACGGATGTTCTGTGAAGATTCTGAGACAAGATCTGGTCCAAGCCACTGTTTCTCACCTACCTCGTCCCAACACAACGGGGAACGACAACTCCTACCATATAATGCTTTGAAAGGAGCCATCTGTATACTGGATTGGTAACTGTTGTTGTAGGCGAATTCAATTAAAGCCAAATGCTCACTCCAATTACCACCGAAATCAACCATGCAAGCTCGCAGCATATCTTCCACTATCTGGTTGGTTCTTTCAGTCTGTCCATCTGTCTGCGGATGAAAAGCAGTACTGAAATTCAGATGAGTACCAAGAGACTCTTGCAGTCCCTTCCAGAAAATGTGAAGTAAATCTGGGGTCTCGATCAGACACAATGTTGACTGGAATACCATGGAGTCTCACCACTTCCTTCAAATACAAAGCAGCCAATACATCAATCGTCCACTTGGACTTAATTGGTAAGAAATGAGCTGACTTTGTCAATCGGTCGACAATCACCCATATCGCATCAAATCCACCACGAGTCTTAGGTAGACCCATAATGAAATCCATGCCAATGCTCTCCCACTTCCATTGGGGTATGTCGAGTGGTTTCAGTTTCCCTGCCGGTCTGAAATGTTCGGCCTTAACTTGTTGACATACCAAGCATCTACTCACAAAATCTGTAACTCCTCTTTTCATATTCGGCCACCAAAAGGATCTTTTCAAATCTCGGTACATCTTAGTGCCGCCAGGATGAATAGTATATATGGATCTATGAGCTTCCTCCAGAATCTTGTTCTTTATTGCGGCTTCGTCAGGTACACAAGTTCTGCCCTTGAATAATAATCTTCCATCATCGGCCAACATGAAGTCAGGTCTGCTGCTCAAGCTTCCCTTGATCTCTACCAACTCGGGATCATTATCTTGCAAGGACTTGATTTCCATCAACAATTCGGGCTTAAGTTAGATCTGAGCAATCATAACCCGATCATTGTCAATATTAAGATCCAGGCTGGACAATTGTTCCAGTAATCTCCATTCTTGTAACATGAGACTTGACAGTCTAGCTACCGGCTTCCGACTTAATGCATCTGCCACAACATTACCCTTGCCAGGATGATACTCAATCGAGAAGTCGAAGTCTTTCAAATACTCCAACCATCTGCGCTGCCGCATATTGAGTTCCTTCTGAGAAAATAAATATTTCAGACTCTTATGATCTGAAAACACCGTGAAGGTTTCTTCATACAAGTAGTGCCTCCAAATCTTCAAAGCAAACACGACTGCTGCTAGTTCTAAATCATGAACAGGATAATTCTCTTCGTGCTTCCTTAACTGCCTAGAAGAATAGGCAATCACCTTCCCATGCTGCATGAGCACACAGCCTAAGCCAATACCTGATGCATCAGTATATACGACAAATCCTCCTTCACCAGAAGGTAAAGCCAATACAGGTGTAGTAGTCAAACACTCCTTCAAGGTCTGAAAGCTTCACTGACAATCTTCGGACCAATCAAACTTGTTCTCCTTGCGGGTTAATCTTGTCATAGGTACCGCAATCTTAGAGAAATCCTGGATAAATCTTCGATAATAGCTTGCCAGTCCTAGAAAACTTCTAACTTCTGTCACACTGGTAGGCTGTTCCCAATTCTTCACTGCCTCAACCTTCGAAGGATCAATAGAAATACCGTCCTTCGTAATGTTATGTATGAGAAAGGACACCTCTTGCAGCCAGAATTCACACTTACTGAACTTGGCATAAAGTTGATGATCTCTCAATAACTGCAATGCCATCCTCAGATGTTCAGCATGCTCCACTTCACTCTTGGAATAAATCAAGATGTCATCAATAAATACCACGACCCATTGATCAAGATAGGGCCGAAATGCATTGTTCATCAACTGCATGAAAGCTGTTGGAGCATTCGTTAGACCAAAAGGCATAACGACAAATTCAAAATGACCATACCTGCTGCGGAAAGCTGATTTATAGATATCCTCTTCCTTAATCCGCAACTGGTGATATCCAGATCGAAGATCGATCTTAGAGAAATATTGAGCTCCCGCTATCTGGTCAAATAACTCGTCAATCCTCGGCAATGGATATTTGTTCTTGACAGTCTGCTGGTTTATTTGCCGATAATCAATGCACAACCTCATCGAACCATCTTTCTTCCTGACGAATAATACAGGGGCGCCCCACGGAGAAGTACTAGGACGAATGAAGCCCTTCTCGAGTAATTCCATCAACTGTTGCTTTAACTCTCTCAGTTCCGCAGGAGACATACGATAAGGAGCCTTAGAAATAGGAGATGTGCCAGGAATAAGATCAATAGAAAAGATAACTTCCCGCTCAGGCAGAAGTCCAGGTAGTTCCTCTGGAAAGACATCAGGAAAATCTCGGACAACAGGAATGTCCTTGATCTCAATCTGCTGCTCAGGGGTTGCACAGACAAAGGCTAGAAAAGCCTCACATCCACGTCTCATCAGCTTATCAGCTCGAAGAGCCGAAATAAGTGACACAGAGTTGTGATGCTTAACACCCACAAAAGAAAGTCTCAGGTGCCTAGTAAAAGACACTGAGCTAGAACTGCAGTGAACACTAGCCTCATATCGAGCCAACCAATCTGCTCCTAGGATTACATCATAATCCTTCATGTCCATGCAGACTAAATCTGCTGGTAAGTTCTGTTCACCAATCATAACCATACTAGAGGGATAGAAATACTGGATTGCTGATCTAGTACCAATAGGGGTTGATATTTCTAATGGAGAATTCATCAAAACAGGTTCCATAGCTAAAGACTTAGCAAATCTCTGAGAAATAAAGGAATGTGTTGCACCAGTATCGAAAAGAACAAATGCTGGCTTGTCGAGTATAATAAGTGTACCTTCGACGAGTCCACCATCCTCGGTTATTCCTGCTTCCTCAGCATGCAGAGCTTGGAGCTTGCCTTGAGGTTTCTTGAAGACTTGCGGTTTTGCCAGGGTAGCTTGCTCAGACATACGAGGGCAATCAGAGATACGGTGCTCCTTGCTTCCACATCGTAGGCATGCGCCTAGCTTGCGCCAGCAATCCTCCACCCTGTGGCCAGGATTATTACAAAACTTGCAAACGCCCAAGTATGGAATAATAGGGCCAGGCTTCTTATCTTCATGCTTCGGCATCTTTCCTTTCCATGATCCTGCTCCGGTCCACGAACTCGACCCACTCACGGGCCTCTTCTTGATATACCCGGGTTTGACACTCCCGGAACCCGTAGGTAGTTCCTTCTTCATGCCTGTGCCACGGATCCTCTCCGTCATCTCAAGAGTATCCTCCAGAACTTGTGCTTTCCTTACCATCTCGGAATAAGTGGAAATCTCCAACGGTGCCAGTTGATTAATATAATGTAGCTTCAGACCATTGAGAAAATGCTTCGCCTTCATTTTCTCGGTGGAAATAAGATGTGTAGCATAACGAGAAAGCCGTGCAAATTGAGCCTCATACTCTGCCACGGACAACCCTCGCTGTTTCAAGGCCGCGAACTCCGTCGCTTTCTTCTCTTGCACTCTATCAGAAAAATACTTGTTGTTAAAGAATTCCTCAAACTCTTCCCACGTAACCTGCTGGTCACCGAGAGTCGCCTTGATAGAATCCCACCAAGTACGTGCATCACGTTCCAGTTGAAATGTGGACAAAAGGACACGCTCCTGGTTGGTGCATTGCATAACTTCAAAGATTCTCCCAATCTCATCTAGCCAGTGCTCGGCTTGGTCGGGGTCGGTCGAACCAGCCAATCTAGGCGGATTCATCCCGCGGAAATTCCGGTATAAATCACCGGTGCCATGCTGTGCTGCTCCTGCCTGAGCTACCTGTTGAAGGGCCTAAGTAAGGCCTTGAACAGTGCGCTGTAGGTTCCTCCATTCCGCGCGATCAGCTGCCATCTACACGAGAAATAGATTACTTAGGTTTAATCAAGATAAATAATTACACGATTAAGAAACGAACTTAACCCAAGTTTCTACCCATTCTCACCAGGTCAGGTCCTAGACTTTTACAAGGTTAGGGATCTAATGCACCTAGACACAACCAAAAACTCGGTACCTGGCGGAGATAATCGATCCGAAGACCACTCGCGCAAGTATGCGACCTTCCCGATAGGCGTAGCCTAACGTTCGGACAGCACCTTTTAATATACCGGTTATTGGGATGCAATGCGAGAAAACCTAAACTTAGGAAACCTAGGAATGTGAAACCTAGGGCTCTGATACCAACTAAACTGTCACGCCCCGACGCGGAATATCGGGACGTACAGTCAGGAATGAGCTGGCAAGAGAGAGATCTATCTAAAATAATACACAATGCTACAAGATGGAAATACTAAATGATCATTAACCAACCACAACTGATACAATAACCTCAAATTCAACTTAATACAACTGGAATTACAACCACTAAAACTCAATAACATAACTGAAACTAAATGCTCTCCAAAACACAACTAGAAGTAAGATAACACACTGCTAACACACTAGAACTGACACACTCATGACATCACTCCTGCCCTTCCCCGTCGGTAAACGCGTCACCTGAAAAGCCTGGAAAGGGGGGAAACACAACTATGAGCTGACGCTCAGTAGGAAATAACAGGCAATTTACGTGATTAACAAGTTAATTACATTTTTATATGCAATACTAAGAAAGAACGAAATGACGATAACGATATAATGAAACAACGTAATAACAAGATCTTGCAAGGTCAAGAAATATGTGATGTCAAGAATTAACAAGATAACAAGTACAAGAATTTACAATAGGAGATATAACAAGAGACAGTAGTAAAGAATTGGCCACAAGTAAGTAATATCAATTCATTCGCGATCAAGTAACAAGTAACAAGTAACAAGAGATGTTTGTCATAGACGCAACAAGCAAGCAAGTATTTCGGTGTAATGCCCCACCATGTCATTAGCATCCCATGGGCTCAGTAATTTTTCGGGCGCTCTCCCCAGGACCAGACCGGGCCCTTATGATGCGATGGCATTTATTTTTATGGGCGCAAAGTCCCACACGTCCAGACATTCAGTCAATTTTAATGGCCAATTAATCAGAGGAATTTCTATCAAGAGTATGAGTTTTTAAGGACTAACATGTCCTTGGATTCCAGACAAAAACTCGGTTGATACGGTCACCTCGGTGCCGCTTTACAAGAACTGGACCAAAACTCGGTCCACGGGGTCAAGAAAGAACGGCTGACAGTATACCGTTCAAGTGTGTAAGTAATCCATTATACTGGAGTAATAGGGCCTAAAACAGCAACTTAACAATCAATTTAATCCTAATTACCAAGTTAATATATCAAGGATTATCCATTATCATTTGCATTAAACCAATTTGCCAAAGGATGATTCAAGATGATAAGGCAAAGAACGAACTCACACAGGAGTGAAATAGCATATATTAACAGCAATTTAGTTATACCATTAACCAATACTCATGTGGGTTTCTATTTAACCAATGTATGTGTTGAAATGAAAATGATAAACGGCATGTTTTTACACCATGATAGAACATAGGAACCAATGCAAATTGAAATCATAAGGTTTCATGAATAGGTCACTGGTTCTTCAAGAATATAATTTTCAATTGGTCTAAGTTAAATGGGTCGATCCCCTAATGATCCAGATCGATCCTCGGGTCGAAGAACGACAAAAACTGGGTTTCTGGTACACGGGTCGACCCCTGGGGTCGACCCCTGTAAAAATGGGGTCTGCCAGTGAGATGGGTCGACCCCTGGGGTCGACCCCTACACTTTCTGTAGAATGGGTCGACCCTATGGGTCGACCCCCACACTCTGGCTGTATGGGTCGACCCCAGGGGTCGACCCTTGCTGGGTGCTGGTGTTGTGTGCTGTGATACCACTTGTTGGGTAGTGGCTGACTGATCTAGAGGGGGGGGGTGAATAGATCTGCACCTCTTTTCTCAATTGAACCCTCTATAAAGCTAGACCGCAAGAATCGCAGCGGAATAAAAACTAGTTTAAGGAAGAACACAATGAGTTGCTTAGCAAGATAAATAAGTAATGTGAATATTAAACCTAAGCATGCATCTAGCACAAGCAATCACACAAACAAACCATGAACACAATGGATTTTAAGGTGGTTCGGACTGAATCCTCAGCCCTACGTCCACCCCTCACCAAACCCGGTGAGGCTCCACTAGTACAGCGCACCAAACCGCAAATCTGAAACCACCGATTGCCTTCCTACTAACCAACGGTAGGGTCGTCAACACCGCAGATCGGAAACACCTCCGATTGCCTTCCTACTAACCACCTGGTAGGGACGTCAACCGTAAAATGGAACACCCTCCAATTGCCTTCCTACTAACCACCGGTAGGGACGAATCACAACTTCAATGTTTAACAATATTGAAAGTAAAACAAATGTGAAGGAACTAAAACAAGAGATTGAGTAAGAAGGAATTGGCCCTTGAATGGAGATGATTTGTTGATCAGCAACATGGATCTCTTCTTCTTGTAAATCAATCTTCTTGATTCACCCTTGAATGGATGAATGTTCTTCACGAGTACTGTTCATGTGAACAGTAACTATTCTTCCAATCCTCTCTTGAACTTCTCTCTTTGATCTCTTTGAATGGATGAAGAAGTGAATAGATGCTACCTTGATCCTTGCTTCCTTCTTCACAGATCTTGGAAGATGATCGCTTTGATATGAGCTTGAATACCTTAGATTGGATGAAGATGTTCTTCACGGAGTACTGTTCACGTGAACAGTAACTCTTCCTTCAATCTCCTCTTTTGATCTTCTCTTTGTCTCTTCTTGAAGTGGATGAAGAGAGTAATTGATTCTACCTTGAATCTTGTTTCTTCAATAGCTTGTAGGAGATTGATTGCTTCAAAAATCACCTTGGATGAACTTGAAAGGATGAAGAAAATCACTTTGAGAAATGAGCTTCTTGGATCGCCTTGAAAGCTTTGCTTCTTCTCCTTCTTGAAGTTGATTGAAGAGTAGAAGGTGATTGCTTCAGGATTGCTTCAGATATTTACTTGAAACTCTTGAGTGGATGAAGAACTCATTCACGAACTACTGTTCATATGAACAGTACTTCGTCTCCTCTCTCTTGAAAACCCCTCTTGCAGCCACCCTTAATCCCAAATGAAGCATCAGGGTTTCTAACCCTCTTACAAGAGTTTTATAGACCTTGAATGGTCCATAGATACCCTCCAGACCAGATCCACAATTTGTGGGAAGTTTGGTAGGGTTTGATTAAACAAATCCATGGAAAGGGGCTGGCCACGAGGTGGAATTCGAAGTCAAACTTGGTTGGCTCAGGGCTGGCGGTCGACCTGCAGCTCCTGGCAGTCGACCGCTACTGTGAAACTTGCAAACGGGCGATCCCTGGGATTTCCGGTCGACCGCCACTGGCTGGCGGTCGACCGCTACTGAGACTCGTGCAGGCTGGCAGCTGTTGGCTGGGGCGGTCGACCGCCCCTGTGCTGGCGGTCAACCGCCAGCTGGGCAAGGCCCGGGTTGGCCCGGGTCGGTCCGTTGAGTCTCCGGTTCGGTCCGTTAAGTCTTGAACTCCGTCGTTCAAACTCCATTAGCAGCCCGTGCATGTTTGTAGCATCACCCTTGACTGTCTTGAAGAATTCTGTTGATTATATCATTCCTATAATCAGAATTTTGTTCCGGGGCTCCGCCCCCGGAAACTCCCGCGACCTGACCGGGCAGGTCGATCCCCGCGTTTCACACATAGTTGGACATCATCAAAATAATAGAAACACTCACGTTCCACACATGCCCATCTTTAGCACAACATTCTCCCCCTTTTTGATGATGGCAACTATGAGTCATAAAAAGATTCAAGAACATTCAAGAACACTATGGCTCATTAAAAACAGTCATATGGGGCTCATTAAAAATAGTCATATGGCTCAACCAAATCAACTCCACACAAAGAATACCAAAATCTTTGAAATGGCTCATCAAATCTTCTCCCCCTTTGCCATCAGAAAGAAGGGATCAAATCTTTTCCCCTTTTGCATTTGTGAGACCAAGGAATGAGATAAAGTATGCCAACATGGTCCAAAAGAAGAGATAGATAAGACAGCCATAAAGCACTTTTGATTTCAGATTTTTCAATTTTTAGAGGTTTTCAAGATTTTAGCTTTTTATGGTTTTCAGGATTTTCTATGCAATGCATGGGAAGGCAAGATGCAAGCCATATGTGCAATGCAAGGATGATCAAAACATGAGAATGCTAATATGTATGCATGAGCACAAAGTGATTTCACCCAATATGTATGCATGAGTGAACACAGATATGCATAGATGAGATAGAGCATGTGAATGCAAAGAGTTCAATGTATGATATGCTCTCAAATGAATTAAACCATGCTATGCAATGACAATGAATGAACACATGCTATGCAACCCCTTGCTCACAAGATGACATGTACCTCTCGTTCTTCTTCCCCTATAGAAATGAATGCAAACTTTCTCCTCCTATCTAAATGAATGAACAAATTATGTAGGAAGCTGAGGGAAAGAGGAGTATAGAGCAAACCATTATAAGCAACTAGAAACATGCCGTGATGAATATGTATGGTTCAAAGCTAATGAATTCTGAATTAACAAGAGAATTTGAAAAACAGCTATATCCATGGTTTAATAGAAGTGAACCAAAAGTGCATGCTCCAGCAATGGTAATCCTCCATTGTCTTACACAGCCATATTCATAATCGTCATCGGGAAAAGCACAACTTGTATTGAGGTTAAACAACCATGACAATTATAATGAATTCTATGTTGCAGCACTTTTTCCCATATATCCTTTTCAATGAAATTCATATCATTAGACCCATATTTTACGAGCAAGCGAGTCTAGTGCATACCGCCTAGCCGTAAGAATACATGCTGTTTAGGCGCCAGTATTCCTAGGTATTTGGTAAGACTGACTGTTATGCTTCAGATTTGAACAGAGATAGCTGAATCACCTCATGACATACCCGATCTCATATCTTTGATAAGGAGATATATTTCTTAGCAATGTAGCCATTGCTCTGCCTTGAGTCTAAGCTAGAGATAACAAAGATAACAAAGGCACTTCATGACATATCTATCCTCATTTCCTTGATGAGAAGACATGTTTCTCAGTGACCTAATGTCATTGCTTTGTCTAAAGTATTTCCTTTATGAATTCCAATATGTCAAGCTGTTTAAAAACAATATGAGACTGTAGCAACTCAACCAACTTGACTAAGACATTTGAATTTTCAGATTTCAGAAAGATCATTCAAGTCACAACATGCAACCTCTAGTTAAAGTCTATTAAAGACTACGTGACATAGATGATTTCAAAAACATATTTATCATAATTTCAAAGAAATCATTAAATCTGAACCATTGTTATTTGATGGACAATCATCAGTGCATATAATAGAAAGCTCTTACGCCATTATCAGACAATTACCCAAGAATGTTCAGATTGCAAGACTCCCCCTTAGGATGTGCATGGAATAGCTAGATCACTCATGAGATGGGCAAAAAGAATTGTGCATGAATGCTATGACCCGACTCATGGTATGTAGCATGTGCATGAATGCGTCAAGGAGACAACTCCCCCTAACGATATGGTCTATATGCAAGAATGACACATGGTACATAGCGGAGGAGAATTTTCACGCATGGTGAGTGCATCTAGACAAGCACGGACTATGCAATATGATGCACCTAGACCTATCCGGTACTCGGCGGAGTTACAGAATCCAAGGATCCCCTCACGCAAGTGAATCACCTCTCCGATAGGCGTAACCTAACGGTCGGGCGACACCTTTTTATATACCGGGTGCAATGCAAGTTTAAATCATTCTCAAACAAGCAATTCAATTTTATTATGCAACCACATGCAATGCTACACCATATGCAAATGACATTTTTACAGATGAACAATGCATGGAAACCAATTTGCAAAAACACACAATCAAATTGAAGAAGATCATTATTTCAATTTCCATTAGCCTGAGATTTAGCAATCTGATTTAGTGTATCAATAAAATGCAGTTGGTTGGTATGAATGAGAGAGAGTGTTGCATGAATGATAAACAGGAATGAATGAAGGAACACTCCTCCTGAGGTTATGCATTCTATGCAAGGATGTCAACAATGTGTAGAATGATGCAAACAGAGTTTTGATGTTGACTCCCCCTAGATCTATGCAAGGGTTTGCTATGAAATGTGCAGCTTATGAACTATATGAATACACAATGCAATGCAGATGCTGCATGGATGATTGCACACATTTTTTGTTTTGTTTTGTTTTGTTTTTCTAAACATGATTTACATTAAAGTATATAAGATCACAAGATGATGCAAACACAAATCATTCGCAAGTTATTTTGAACTGAATGCAACATGATGATGCCAATTGCTAGACTCCCCTTTGAACAATGCGAATCGTGAATTAATGAGTTGAAAATTACAACCATGGTATACACCATCAAAACCAAAATCTAGGAACAACTCATCATCATATCAGCAACATCAGCAAAATAAGTATTTCATGAACTAAGCAGCTGTGGTCCAGCATGGTATGAGCAAGAAATCTAGCTCAAAAGTTCATCTCACACCATGGGGGTAAAGCATTTCAAAGAGCAATTCAGTTTGCAGAATTTAATGACATTTGGCATACTTATGATGCACTATCTACATGTTAGGACTAAACATGCAAGATGATTGAAATTAAAAAGTTTATGTACACACATGTGCCTTGAGCTTTTATTTACCTGACCATTCATTTGTTCAGCTCCAAGGCATCCTGCACCCAAAATTCTTATTTGGAATTTTTAGGTACCCAAGCTTGCTTGCGTCCTTGTGGGTTAGCAACAGGTTTAGCATCTTGACTCATCTTTTTCAAGGCAATCAAATCATCTTCCCTCATTGTATGGCAACCATACATCTCATGCCCATTTTTACCACAGTAGAAACCACGCACAAAAGATTGATTATCCTTTTTATGTTCATGTGCATGTGCATGTGGCCTATACTTTTATGGGCGAGCATGATTCTTACCTTTCATGGTATGAGGGTGGTGTCTTTCTTTCTTTCCTTGTTCTTTCACTTGTTGTCCTGCTCTAAGATCATCATTTCTCAAGATAAAATAATCATGCACAGTGTGACCATGTCTACCACAATAATAACAATGGACATTCTTTTTTTGGAAAACATGATATTTAGCATTGAGCATGTTATGGTGCATGTTTAGATGAGAATGCTGAATTTTACTTTTCTTTCGAGCAGTATGCCCTTTTTGGTGACCACATGAAGTGGTGGCTTCCGGTGAGCCAAAATCTTGGATTTGGGCAAACATTGACAGGAAATCATTCAAACCTTGAATTCCATTTTCAAGTGAAGAAATATGCTGTTTAGACTCATTAAGACCCTCTTCACATGCTGCCAATTGCTCATTGAGCATGGCATTTACAGCTTTAAGATTTTGACTTTGTTGTTCTAAAGCATGCAATGTTTCGGAGTGATCATCAATGATAGATTTGCCTTTTTCATGTGCAGCCAACTTTTCATGCAATTCTTCTTCAACTTTTTCACATTCAATTTTCTTTTCCAACAACTCTTTATTCTCTTCCTTTAGAGAATCAATCAAATTTTGTTGCCATTCAAGATCATCATGGAGACCAGCATTTATGTTTCTCAAGAATGAACAGTTTTCACATGCAAAATTAGCAGAGCATGAAACAGAATTTTTATTTTCTTCAATCAACCTCTCATCATGAATAAGCCCATCGGCCATAGTTTGATCATTAGAGATTGCCTTGGGTTGGTTTTGAAGTTTTATTACAATTTCTTCCAACCTAGTGATTTCATCATGAAGATTTTCATTTTCATCTCTTAGACATGCAATGCTTTGTTTATGTGTGTCTAGATCAAAAGAGAACTCTTCAAACGCAGAACACTTTTTACAAATCAAGCTTTCATGTTGGTTATTTTTCTTGAGATCATTTTTCAACTTTTTATTTTCTGATATTGCCTTTTTATATTGTGTAAACAACTCATCATAGGATTCCATAAGTTCTTCAAAAGTGAATTCCTCGGAATCAGAATTTACCTTTGATGAGGATGGTTTGCTTGACTCTTCTGCACGGTCGGCCATGAAGCATTCTTGTTCTTGTTCTTTTCCTTCATGGATTTTCACCAACTTGTCCAGTACTTGCTTGGCTGTGCTGCAGGAAGACACAATGTGAGTTAGTCTAATATCAATTGTAGATATAATTAAGTTATATGTAGCAAGATTATCATTGTGTTTGGTCTCATGTTCGGCTGACCAATCAATTGATTTTGATGGCAGCTCATGAGGACCATTGTATATAAGATTCCACAATTGTGGATCTATTGAGCTAACATAGATGAACAATCTCCCTAGCCATGTAGAAAAATCTGAACCATCATAAATGGGCAGAGAAACCATCGAAGCACGTGTAGCACAAGAAGCCATTTAAATCACAATGAACCCGGATCTTTCCCTGCAGATCGTAGGATCTGAAAGAAGCAGAGCTAGGCTCTGATACCACTTGTTGTGTGCTGTGATACCACTTGTTGGGTAGTGGCTGACTGATCTAGAGGGGGGTGAATAGATCTGCACCTCTTTTCGCAATTCAACCCTCTATAAAGCTAGACAGCAAGAATCGCAGCGAAATAAAAACTAGTTTAAGGAAGAACACAATGAGTTGCTTAGCAAGATAAATAAGTAATGTGAATATTAAACCTAAGCATGCATCTAGCACAAGCAATCACACAAACAAACCATGAACACAATAGATTTTAAGGTGGTTCGGACTGAATCCTCAGCCCTACATCCACCCCTCACCAAACCCGGTGAGGCTCCACTAGTGCAGCGCACCAAACCGCAAATCGGAAACCACTGATTGCCTTCCTACTAACCAACGGTAGGGACGTCAACACCGCAGATCGGAAACACCTCCGATTGCCTTCCTACTAACCACCTGGTAGGGACGTCAACCGTAAATTGGAACACCCTCCAATTGCCTTCCTACTAACCACCGGTAGGGACGAATCACAACTTCAATGTTTAACAATATTGAAAGTAAAACAAATGTGAAGGAACTAAAACAAGAGATTGAGTAAGAAGGAATTGGCCCTTGAATGGAAATGATTTGTTGATCAGCAACAGGGATCTCTTCTTCTTGCAAATCAATCTTCTTGATTCACCCTTGAATGGATGAATGTTCTTCACGGAGTACTGTTCATGTGAACAGTAACTATTCTTCCAATCCTCTCTTGATCTTCTCTCTTTGATCTCTTTGAATGGATGAAGAAGTGAATAGATGCTACCTTGATCCTTGCTTCCTTCTTCACAGATCTTGGAAGATGATTGCTTTGATATGAGCTTGAATACCTTAGATTGGATGAAGATGTTCTTCACGGAGTACTGTTCACGTGAACAGTAACTCTTCCTTCAATCTCCTCTTTTGATCTTCTCTTTGTCTCTTCTTGAAGTGGATGAAGAGAGTAATTGATTCTACCTTGAATCTTGTTTCTTCAATAGCTTGTAGGAGATTGATTGCTTCAAAAATCACCTTGGATGAACTTGAAAGGATGAAGAAAATCACTTTGAGAAATGAGATTCTTGGATCGCCTTGAAAGCTTTGCTTCTTCTCCTTCTTGAAGTTGATTGAAGAGTAGAAGGTGATTGCTTCAGGATTGCTTTAGATATTACTTGAAACTCTTGAGTGGATGAAGAACTCATTCACGAACTATTGTTCATATGAACAGTACTTCGTCTCCTCTCTCTTGAAAACCCCTCTTGCAGCCACCCTTAATCCCAAATGAAGCATCAGGGTTTCTAACCCTCTTACAAGAGTTTTATAGACCTTGAATGGTCAATAGATACCCTCCAGACCAGATCCACAATTTGTGGGAAGTTTGGTAGGGTTTGATTAAACAAATCCATGGAAAGGGGCTGGCCACGAGGTGGAATTCGAAGTCAAACTTGGTTGGCTCGGGGCTGGCGGTCGACCTGCAGCTCCTGGCGGTCGACCGCTACTGTGAAACTTGCAAACGGGCGATCCCTGGGATTTCCGGTCGACCGCCACTGGCTGGCGGTGGTTCGCTACTGAGACTCGTGCAGGCTGGCAGCTGCTGGCTTGGGCGGTCGACCTGCAGCTCCTGGCGGTCGACCGCTACTGTGAAACTTGCAAACGGGCGATCCTTAGGATTTCCGGTCGACCGCCACTGGCTGGCGGTCGACCGCTACTGAGACTCGTGCAGGCTGGCAGCTGCTGGCTGGGGCGGTCAACCGCCCATGTGCTGGCGGTCGACCGCCAGCTGGGCAAGGCCCGGGTTGGCCCGGGTCGGTCCGTTGAGTCTTCGGTTCGGTCCGTTAAGTCTTGAACTCCGTCGTTCAAACTCCATTAGCAGCCCGTGCATGTTTGTAGCATCACCCTTGACTGTCTTGAAGAATTCTGTTGATTATATCATTCCTATAATCAGAATTTTGTTCCGGGGGCTCTGCCCCCGGAAACCCCCGCGACCTGACAGGGCAGGTCGATCCCAGCGACCAGACCGCGCAGGTCGATCCGCATGAGATGGCGCAACATTGAGCTTTCACATATGTCTCTACTAAGCTCTTCACTTGGACAGCCTTCCCTTAAGCTCTTCTTGAGATCCTTGCTTGATTGGAACTCCTTGGCTTTGGAAGATGACTGAATGGCTTCAGTTGATGCTTGAATTGTGTGTTGCAAGCCATTCTTGATCTGTAAGTGCACTTGGCATCATGAGTTTCCACGTTGCATCTTGAGTGATCTTGGGCCTTTGGATCTATCTTGATTTCTGTGCGGCCAATTGGCTAAGCGTTGCAAGCTATTCTTGATATGTTGAATTGGCAATATAATGACCTGAATTGTATGCAAATGGACTTTATCAAATGCATAGCAAAAGCAAAATGCATATCAAAGTGATTTTATCAAATGCATAGCAAATGCATAATGAATAGCAAATTGACTCTAAAGACATACATCATCAAAACACTAGAAATGAGTCATAGTTGAGTCATAGTTGGAATCACATCAAAACAATAGAACCAATCATTATATGAGTCATAGTTGGACATCATCAAAACAATAGAAACACTCACGTTCCACACATGCCCAACTTTAGCACAACATTCTCCCCAACAGCTGGATGGGTCGACCCCTGGGGTCGACCCTCGGGCCTGCCAGGGCTCCCAGAAAACGGGTCGACCCCAGGGGTCGACCCCTGCAAGAACAAACACGGCTGTAACCTCCGGAAAACATATAAACTCACCCAATTGAGATCCAATTGAGTTGGGATCTTAACCACATGATCTAGGGTTATTAATATACATACTAGGGTCATAAAACAAGTGATTTGAAACACTAATTTCAACAGAAATCAATTAAATCTTAACATATTCTATGATGAACACATAAAAACCTAATTCTTGACATGCTTCTACTAAATCATGAAATTCTCTCAATATACATAACGAAATTTGGGGCTTCTTATGTCAAAAGAAAGCTAACTTGATGCTAAATCCAACCATATATGATAAGCTATATGTGGATCAAGTTATCTAACTCAAAATCAGCCCACAATCAAGCTCTAACTCAAAGGTTCACAATATAAATCAGGTTCTAGACATGCTCTCACTAAAAATCAAAATTCTCCAAGCATGCTCAATGAAAATTGGGGCTTCCTACGTTAAATGAAAGCTAACAACATGCTGATTACATCAAATAAGTTAATTAGAGTTTGGCCTGTTAAACCTACCTCAATCGAAGAGAGAACTTAAAACCTAGAATGAAGAACGAACTGGATCACCCTTCACAAAACCCACGATAGCTCTCTAGATACCTGATAAAAATTGGGGCTTTCAGTCCCACTGGATAGATCTCGTCGAGAGGAACAAAATCATATATTCATGATGGAATTTTGGTTGAGAATTCCTACCTCAATTGAAGAAATAAAGAAGGAAGAAGGAAGCCGATGGCCTGCCGATACACCTCCACAAATCGAGCAAGATCTTCCTATATCTGAAACTTTAGCGAACCCCACAGCCACCAAAAGAAACTAGACTCGAAGAGCTTTCTATCTATAGCTCACACAGCTTCTGGAGAGTTCTGAGCTGTGAGAAATCGACGGAACAAGAGACATGTTAAAAATGGCGCCGAAATGGTTGATTCAACCAAACTCGGCCGGCTGCGCCTCCTAGGGTTAGGTTTGTGTCGAATTGATTGAGGGCTATTAATCCTTAGCTCATGGCCATTCATTTGCCACTAATTTGAGCTAATTTGGTCGAGTATTAAGCCCGAATTTTACGTTTTAAACTAAGGTTAGGTAAGGGTTAAAAAGTGTGCACTTTTGGGCTTAATCTCCAATTAGATCTAACCACGGATTTATAATGACTTAATGCTAGAAGACAAAGTTGTTGTCTACATCAACCTTAACCTGTTTACTATTTTTATGGATTTTTACAAGGTAGTCGGATTTTCACTTATACTATTTCTAACGAATTAAATATTAATAAATTTGAAATTCAATTATTAATTCAATAAGAATTCAATTCTTAATTAATAAAAGCTTAATAAATATATTGGGCTCAATTAAATAATTCGGGGTCTTACACATTCCTTCATATCCACCGCTTTTGTAAAAACATTGCCAGTTTCATCAGTTCCTTTACCTTCGGACCTTGCTATTACTACACCTTTAGGCCCTGGAACCAAACTTACAAACTATTACCCCGATAGTGAAGTAAGGGTGGAAGGTCAAAATCTTCATGCAAACCTCGTATGCCTTGACATGGAAGGCTATGATGCCATTCTAGGGGTGGATTGGCTTGTGGATCATGATGCCGATATTAATTGCTGGAATAGGATAATATCCTTTCGCAAACCAGGTCTTCCAAGATTTTCCTTCCTTAGTATCAAGTATAGGAAATGTCCTACTATCATTTCTTCTCTTAACGCTTGAAAACTTATTTCACAAGGATGTGAAGCTTTTCTTACTGCCGTAATTGTCACCGAGTCTAAGGAGATCATCTTAGCAGACATATCAATTATAAATGAGAATCCTGATGTATTCCCATCAGATCTACCTGGTTTACCACCCGAAAGGGAAGTAAAGTTTACCATTAAACTCATTCCCGGAGCAGCATCTGTTTCTATAGCTCCCTACAGAATGTCCCCCACAGAACTTAAGGAACTGAAGAGGCAACTTCAGGAGTTATTAGACAAGGGTTTCATTTGACCTAGCACATCCCCTTGGGGTGCGCTAGTGCTTTTTATCAAGAAGAAGGATGGATCGCTCAGGCTCTGTATCGACTATCGGCGATTGAATCAGCTCACAATTAAGAACAAATATCTATTGCCGCGTATTGATAAGCTCTTTGATCAGCTCTCGGGAGTAGAATAATTCTCCAAGATAGACCTCAGGTCAGGATACCATCAGCTCAGGATTAAGGATGAAAACATATACAAAAGTGCTTTTCGAAGCCGTTATGGTCATTATGAATTTATTGTAATGCCGTTCGAGTTAACCAATGCCCCAGCAACATTTATGCAACTTATGTATAAAGTTTTCCAGCCTTATCTGGACTAGTTTGTAGTCGTCTTTATTGATGACATTCTTATATACTCCACGACAAAGGAGGAACATGAAGAACATTTGAAAATAGCCTTGCAGACTTTAAGAGAACATAAACTTTATGCAAAACTTAGCAAGTGTGAGTTCTGGCTCAAGGAGGTTTCATTCCTTGGTCAGATCATTTCAAAAGAGGGTATCATTGTTGATCCTTCTAAAGTGGAAGCAGGCAAGAACTGGAGCCGGCCAACGACCGTGTCAGAAGTAAGAAGTTTTCTAGGTCTAGCTGGGTATTACAGGAGGTTTATTAAAGATTTTTCTAAGATTGATGTTCCTTTGACAAGACTTACAAGAAAAGAAAAGTCTTTTGTATGGTCGGAGGAATGTGAAGAAAGTTTCTTAACTCTTAAGGAATATCTCACGACATCCCCTATATTATCATTGCCCGTTGAGGGTGGTGGATTTGAAGTCTATACGGATGCATCTGGTATTGACCTAGGGTGCGTTCGAATGCAAAATGGGAAAATAATTTGCTATTCTTCAAGAAAATTGAAGCGTCATGAGGAGAATTACCCTGTGCATGATCTGGAATTGGCGGCGGTTATATTTTCCTTAAAAATTTGGCGTCACTACCTTTACGGAGAAAATTCACGGTCTATACAGACCACAAAAGCTTGAAATATTTATTCTCCCAAAAAGATCTGAATATGAGGCAAAGAAGATGGTTGAATACTTAAAGGACTTTGATTTTGATATCCAATATCATCCTGGCAAGGCTAATGCTATAGCGGATGCACACAACAGAAAACCAATGGGAAAGCTATCAACTCTCATGATTAGTATGACAAATCTTGTTTCTAAATTTTACTCAGTTAAAGTTAGATATTGACATGAAGAAAGAAGATTGTTTTATAGCCAATATCCGAACTCAACCCACATTAATAGAAGATCTAGTCAAGCTACAAGATAATGACCCAATATTACTGGATATTAAAGCCAATATTGAGCAAAGGCCGGATTTCTCTATTGCCAATGATGGAAGATTGCTATTCAAGGGCCGAATTTGTATACCGGATCATGTGGATACTAAGAAATTGATCTTGAAAGAAGCTCATAATTCCAAGTACACCATTCATCCTGGTGGTACTAAAATGTATCAAGATCTTAAAAGGAACTTTTGGTGGCCTAGTATGAAAAGAGAAATAGCAGATTTCGTGTCCCGCTGTCTCACTTGTCAACAAGTAAAGGCAGAGCATTTAAGACATGTAGGTAAATTACACCCCTTGAATATTCCCGAATGGAAATGGGAAAGTATAGGGATGGATTTCATTATGGGTTTACCTAAAACAAGAGGTGGACACGATGGTATATGGGTAATCATAGACTGATTGACTAAATCTGCACATTTTCTGCCAATTAAAAGTCGATGGTCTGTGGATATTCTAGCAGCATTGTACATAAGGGAAATCATCAAATTACATGGTGTCCCTATCACTATCATATCGGATTGAGATCCTCGATTCACATCACAGTTTTGGAAGGGTCTTCAACATTCTTTAGGGACCCGACTAAACTTTAGCACGACATTCCATCCATAAACTGATGGTCAAACAGAAAGGACAAACCAAGTGGTGGAAGATATGCTCAGGGCTTGTGCTATTGATTTTGGAGGTAGTTGGCATGATCACTTGCCATTAGTAGAATTTACGTACAACAATAGCTACCAAGCTAATATACAGATGGCACCATTTGAAGCTCTGTATGGAAGAAGCTATCGATCACTGATATGCTGGAATGAAGTAGGGGAAAGACAATTTCTGCGCCCCGATATTATCAGGGATACTACTAAAAAGATAAAGTTTATTCGAGAAAGACTCTAGATGGCACAAGACCGGCAAAAATCTTATGCTGACAATCAAAGACGCGACTTGGAGTTTCAAGTAGGAGATCATATATTTCTTAAGGTTTCTCCAGGTCGAGGTATTCGAAGATTTGGTATTAAGGGCAAGCTTACCCCAAGATTTATTGGCACTTTTAAGATTCTAGAAAAGAGTCGGTGAAGTCGCATATCAAATTGCTTTACCCCCTCAATTATCTAAAGTCCATGATGTATTTCTTGTCCCAATACTCAAGAAGTATGTTCCCGATCCTTTCCATGTCATCACCTACGACAATCTGGAGATTAAGAAGGATTTGACATATGAGCAAAAGCCAATTAGGATCCTTGAACGAGAGGTACGTCAACTTCGGAACAAGACTATTCCTATAGTCAAGATCTAGTGGACAAAGTCAGGAGAAACATGGGAAACTGAAGAAGCTATGCACAAAACATTTCCAGAATTATTTAACTTTAAGTACACTATCCACAATCTATATATTAAATTTGGGGACCAAATTCTCTTAAGTGGGGGAGGGTGTAATGACCCATAAAATTTTATAAAATATTTTTTAATTATTAAATATTCTCTGAGAATTTTTAAAGATCAAAATAGATTAATAAATGAATATTGGGTTAAATAAATCATTATTAAGACCCAAAAATGGTAGCCAATTAACCTAACCTAAATTAATAAAGCCCAAAAGGTTTAAGGACCAAGCCCATGAAGTTTGGCCCATATTCTAGAAGGTTAATTAGCTTATTCACGGATTATAGGGATAAATACACATTGAGTAGATAATTAAGTGGATAATAGAATAATAGAGTTTGAATTAAGTTCAAATTCGACGTCCAGGATCTGTAGCGGTCTATCGTGGAACCGCTAAAGGCTAGTAGGCGGCCTAATAAGCGACCGCTAATTCCTGTCAGTTCCGTGAGTGGAAGAAAGAGCAAAAATATTAGATTTTGATGAGTTATCACTTAGATATCGAGATGGGTGGACTAGTAAACATGTTAAGGACTCTCAGAAATCGATCTAATATTTAATAAGGACTCTAGGATTGTTCTAATCCTCAAACCTTATAAATAGGACCTAGTTTTGACCTGCGCGACCCTTACATTTGGCTCGCGTGGAATCGAGGTAAGGAGGTAATATTTTGGGTAAGTTCTTTAGAAGTTTTTATTCATAATACATTGGACTAACATCTCCCAAAATTTCATGCTAGGAGATCAAGCACACTAGGAGATAGAAGCCTTCAAAGTTGCTGATTCCATATTAGTGACCCAAAAAACTAAGCAAAGGCTCGGTGAAGATCAAGGGATTAGGGAACCAAATCGAGGTAATTAGCATTAGTGCCTTTAGAATTTTTTGTTCCCCTTAGTATCTACTTCTTACACTCCAAATTTCACTTCCATAGGTCAAGAGAATAAGGAGTTAGAGCAGCGTAAAGTTGCTGATTTACCATAGGAAGTGCAGAATTAGGGTTCACTTCCAACATCAAATTCAAAGCCTAAAAGCCTTAGCAGAGATAGGTCATCTCATGAACGGCTAAAGTTTCATTCATGGATTAAAAGCCCTCTTGTTTTACTTGATTTCATACATTGTGTATGGAGAATTTCATGTTTTAATAGAACCTATGCACTTAGTGTAGCACCCCGTATAAAAATATATATATATATTTATTAATAATATTTATAAAATAAAAAAATATTAGATAAACTCTAGAGGAAGCTTAAGTAAGAAGTTGGAACACGAAGTTATCATATGTAAAGATTGTTCACTTAATAAGTGACTTCCTAGTGTAGTTGGTTAAGTAATTTGTCTTTCAACCCAATGACCTGGGTTCAAATCCTAGCATCCACCATTTACCTTTTGTGCTAATTAATTATACATTATAAGCTAGCAACGTACAGACTTGGAAGTGTAACGTAGGAAAAGATGCCAATGTACAGACTTTGGCAAAGCAGCGATGTACAGACTTGCACAGTTCCAGCTAGAGGATGTATAGACTTTACCCAATAGTCCAATGTACAGACTTCGTCTCGTGAAAGCTATAGGGATGTATAGACTTGCTTCCACCGACCAGTGTATAGACTTTGCAAGCGTGAGACGTTGAATGGGACGGTGGCTGAGACGATGCACAGACTTCAGGTGAAACAATGCAGCTATAGTGCAATGTACAGACTTGCCTAAGACGCAGCATGAGACGCTGGCTGAGACGAAGGCTATACAGACTTTGAATGAGACGCTGCATGAGACGATGCAGCTACAGTGATGTACAGACTTGTGAATGCACGAACACAAAAACAAGAATGTATAGACTTAGTGGTTGTGTGAGCATGCAGCAGCCAATGTATAGACTTGCGAGTGCAGCAGCCAGCGTATAGACTTGTTAAAATAAGACGCTAAGTGAGACGGTGCTGTAATGTATAGACTTTGAGTTGCAGCAAATGGCCAATGTATAGACTTTGAGCTGCAATGTATAGACTTTGAGTGACCAGCAACGTAGGTAAAGATAGGAATGTATAGACTTTGAGGAATGTACAGACTTTGAGGATGTAACGTAGGTAAAGATAGGAATGTATAGACTTTGAGGATGTTGAGACTTTAGGAAGCCAATGTATAGACTTTGAGAGGGAGAGGATGTACAGACTTGTGATGTACAGACTTTATGAATAGGCTAGCAATAGCCAATGTATAGACTTTGTGATGTACAGACTTTGAGAGGAAGCCAATGTATAGACTTTAAGAGGAAGCCAATGTACAGACTTGTGATGTACAGACTTTGTGAATAGACTAGCAATAGCAATGTACAGACTTTGTGATGTGCAGACTTTGAGGGGAAGCCAATGTATAGACTTTGAGAGGGAGAGGATGTACAGACTTGTGATGTACAGACTTTGTGAATAGGCTAGCAATAGCCAATGTATAGACTTTGTGATGTACAGACTTTGAGAGGAAGTGATGTACAGACTTTGAGAGGAAGTCAATGTATAGACTTTGAGAGGAAGCCAATGTACAGACTTGTGATGTACAGAATTTGTGAATTGGCTAGCAATAGCAATGCACAGACTTTGTGATGTGCAGACTTTGAGGGGAAGCCAATGTATAGACTTTGAGAGGGAGAGGATGTACAGACTTTGAGGAAGCCTGTATAGACTTTGAGGATGTACAGACTTTGAAGGTGTGCACATTGAAGAGGGATCGTGTATGAATGTGGGAGACAGACTTTACGATCTGGGCCATGGATTGACTGTCCAAATATTATCCCTTATCTCTCCAGCCTGTACAAGCTGTAAAGCCCCATTATTCTAGATCTTTCCCCCCTATCCGGTCATACCAGACCCTATAACATACCCTTTGCTACCCCCATTCTACATTAGCTAAGGTTGGGGCAAAGCTCTGTAGGGATTACACAGTCACCTAGAAGGGTTCTGCTACTGCTAGAGATCTTCCAACAAGGTAGGTGTTCTCAACTTTTAACTAAACTAGTAGCTAATCTAGGATGATTAGTCTAGGCATTTAGGCTTAGGCTCATTTCCATGAGATATTCAGTGTTTATAAAGCATGTGTTAGCTTAAAATCTAGGACGATTAGCATGTATTAGCTTCATACCTACGATAATTAGCATGTATTAGCCTTATATCTAGAATAATTAGCAAGTATTAGCAAGTATTAGTAAGTATTAGTCTCATACCTAGAATAATTAGCATGTGTTAGCTTAAATCTAAGACGATTAGCATGTATTAGCTTCATACCTAAGATAATTAGCATGTATTAACCTCATATCCAGAATAATTAGCAAGTATTAGCAAGTATTAGTAAGTATTCGTCTCATACCTAGAATAATTAGCATGTGTTAGCTTAAATCTAGGACGATTAGCATGTATTAGCTAATATCTATATTTGATATAGTTCATGCTTTGGTAAAGGGCCTGTCATTATGTCAATTTCTGTGAAACTGAAACCACCATGGTAAAAATGTTATATTAGAGAAACTAAAACTTGAAAATAGTGAAAGAAGAAATTGTAGCCAAGAGGATGAAAAACGTGGAAAAAGACCAAGTTGAAAGCACAGTGAAATTATATTAAAAATAGGGGGTTCTAAGAAGGAGAATAACGAAAAATCTAGAGAGAATGAGAATATATGAAAGAAGAGAAAGTTATAGATTGGAGGGTTAGAAAGAAGTCTTATGAAGAGTGCAGAGAGAGAAAATGAGAGGAAGAAGGTGAAAAATGTGAAAAACTGAGATCTATAGGCGTAGGTGAACAGTGACTGAGTAGAAAACAGAACCGTAGAAAATTAATTATAACTTAAAAACTAAGAAGAATTGGAGGAAGTGGTAGAAGAAGAAAATCTATATCTACAAGAGAAGAAGAACTTTTGTGAAGAACTCAGAGAGAAAAGAGGATTGAAAGGGCATGAAAACTAGGGAACAAAAGAAGGTATCAACACGGATGAACAGTAATGTGCCAGGATAGCAAGTGGAAAAATATGCAATAACTTGAAAACGGAGAGGAATTAGAGAAAAAGGTTGAAGAAGAAAATGTAAAGCACTTAAGGATGAACAAGTTTGCAGAAGACATGAGATTGAAATGAAGATCCAAAAAGTATGAAAAGGACTAAGAAAGACTAAAATCTCAAGAACTTACATGAATAACAACATAAACATACAAACCCAAGACCCCTCTCAATTGCATGTTTAGCAAATAGATAAAAAGTATATACGACATCTCTCTTATCTAGTTTTTTTTCTGTTTGTCAAACGTTACTGATTTCCACTCCTAGTTCATCCCTACACATCAATGCGCCCTTGGATTCCATTCCATAATTCCGCCTTATATATCATACGGGTCAAACCTTGAAATTCCATATTGGCTATAAATGAGAGTGGATGTCAACAAACATGATTAATGCTGTGCATATAGGGCCCGGTCTGGTCCTGGGAGGAGCACCCGAAGGTACTTGTGCCCATGGGAGATTATTGACCACGGTGTTTGGCATTGCACCGGATTACTTGCTTGCTAGGCTTTAGACATTCCACTCATTCTCGTGATATTACTTGATTGATTTGACTTGAGACCCGCAGAAGGGTAAAATTTTTGCTTGAATGAAATTGATATATAGCCAATTCCAGTTTTACATGCTTGAATTTATATTACTTTCTATTACTTACTTGACATGAGTCCTTACTCTCTTGGAAAGATTTTGTTAATTCCAGTTATTACTTGCATGAATCTCTTGCTATTGCTGCATTGAAGTTGGAATCCTTACACTCTCACTTGTTATTCCTTCACTGCTCTTGTCGATTCTTACAATCCTTGATATCTACTCATCTACATGCATAGCTTTACTGACATTAATTGAACTTGTAAACCACTTAAAGCATGTTAAATCTTGAGATGTAATTCCTACTGAGCGATTCGCTCATCTAGTTGTTTTCTAATATTTTCAGGTAATTTGGATGTCAACCAACACTCAGAAGGGAATGAGACTGAGTGATGAGTGTTAGAGTGAAGTTATCAAATTATCATGTCCTTTGTGTTATTGTATCAGTTCACTTATGTCAGTTGTATCAATTCATCTATGTCATTTGTATTAGTCAACTTGATTAGAACTGCTTAAGATTTGAAGCCTAGTCGTTGGACTTGGGAACATATGTATTTGTCCTTTGATTAGTTGTGGCAATTGTCAGCTCATACTATTTGTATTAATTTCAAGTTAAATCTTAGTTATTTGTGCACTCTGATATTTACATGATTGACACGATCTATATAGACATGTCACGCCTCCGGGTAATCTTCCGCGCTCGGGTCGTGGCAGTCTTCGTGGTATCAGAGCCTAGGTTTTCAAACCTAGGGGAAAAATATATATATATAAATGGTTAGAAATTAAAATCCAAGTAAAAACTTAAGTCCAAGGATAGGTAAAACCCAAGTTCAAGGATAGATATACCTTACCCGGTAAGATGGATAGAGCCATGGGTTAAGTTCTACAATGACTTTCGACCTTACAAGTAAATCCGATCTTTATCATACTTAACTCTTTTGTAGGATCATGGCTGCAGAAAGAGCACAATGGCGCGAGATGCAGCGCACCATGCAAGGCCTCACACAGGCACTACAGCAAGTGGCCCAAGGCGGAGCAAATCGTGGAGCGGGAGATCTCCCCCGAAGTTTCCGTAACATGAACCCACCGAGGTTCACGGGTTCGTCCGACCCCAAGGATGCCGAGAATTGGCTAAAGGAGATGGAACGAATCTTCCGTGTGATGCAATGCGCGGATGAAGAGAAGGTTTTACTTGCCGTATTCCAACTAGAGCGGGACGCTCAATGCTGGTGGGAATCCATAGAAGCAACACTGCCAGAATACCATGTCACATGGGATGAATTCACGGAGCATTTCAACAACAAGTACTTCTCTGATCATATCCAGGAAAAGAAAGCCACGGAATTCACCGTTCTAAAACAACGGGGCTTGAAAGTGGCCGAGTATGAGGCCCAATTCTCCAGATTATCTAGATATGTACCCCACTTGTTGTGTACGGAAAAGATGAAGGCGAGAAGATTCCTCAACGGGCTTCGGCCCCATTATATCACACAACTTGCCCCGATGGACATCCAAGTCTATTCGGAGATGGTTCGGCGTGCTCAACTGCTGGAAGACTCCATCGAATTATCTGAGAGAATCTGAGGAAGAGACAAGAAGGAACCCGTCACAAGCCCGGGAAAATTCAAACAATCCTTCAATAAGAAGCGATTCTTCATGGGAGGGAAGCCCTCTAAGGCGAAGAAATTCCAGAAGAATGACAGGCCATTCTCCACCACCACACCATCAAAGGAGATTTGCAAGTATTGTGATAAAGCTGGTCATAAGATCGAGGAATGCTGGAGAAAGTTAGGAGCTTGTCTTCGATGTGGGAGCCGAGAGCATCGAATCCCAGACTGCCCACTGATGAAGGAACAAGACACCAAAGACGAGAAGCGTCCGGTAAAGAAACAAGGCCGTCTGCAAGCTCTCCAAGAGACGGAACCAACTAAAGGTGGAATTATGGAAGGTACTCTCACTATTTGTTCAAAAACTGCTCAAGTTTTATTCGATACCGGAGCAACTCATTCATTCGTTTCCAAGAACTTTGCTGCTTCATTTTCTAAGAAACATGAACTGTTAGATTTGGTCATATCTACACCTCTTGGGAATGAGTCTGATATCACTTATCACTATCCAAACTGTGAAGTGATGATTAAGGGAAATAATTTACCTGCTGACCTGATATGCCTAGATATAAAGGGTTATAATGTCATACTAGGTGCCGACTGGCTATCCACATACCAAGCAACTGTAGATTGTCGGCATGGCAAGGTAACTTTCGTAGATTTCCCAGAGCTAGTGTACAATAGCCCTCGGAGTAAATCACTTCTTATATCAGCACTCCGAGCTAGTAAACTTATGAATAAGGGATGCATGGCTTTCATAGCATTCGTGACTGCCACGGAAGTCGAGAAGGTTAAACTTGAAGACATCCGTGTAATTCGGGATTTTCCCGATGTTTTTCCAGAAGATTTAACCAGCTTACCCCCGGAAAGGGAAGTGTCATTCACAATCGACCTTGTCCCTGGTGCTGGTCCTATTTCCAGGGCACCATACAGAATGCCCCCTATTGAGATGAAGGAACTAAAAGAGCAGCTAATTGAGTTATTGAACAAGGGTTTCATCAGGCCGAGTACTTCCCCATGGGGAGCACCCGTGCTATTCGTCAAAAAGAAGGACGGGTCGATGAGATTATGCATAGATTATCGGCAGCTAAATCACCTGTTGACGCCTGAAAAATGAGCAAGGGCAGAGACAAAATTAAAAGAGGATTAGACAAGCAACGGAAGATTACTGGTGAAGCTCATCAACCGTCTACCCGGCTAAAGCCTTTTCCGGCCAAGCCGATGTCCGGTGTCGTCATCAATGAGACGGCAGCACTGATGAAGTAGTAGTCACCTGACTGATGAGACCTCCAACCATATTTTAATAAGAGATGTATTACTGCCCTACCCAAGAATCTACAGATGACATGCCAGAGTGAGTCAGATGTTGACTTATTGACAGATGAGGCAGGAGCAAAGATAAAGATGAAGCCAGAACCATCAAATGAAGATTGTAAGGGCTTTTGCAAAGACAAAATGAAAGAGGAACCATCTCCATGGGTGATATACCGGGCTGAAGTCTTCTCAGAAAGCTGATGTCCGGTCTTGTCACCGTTCGGGTGATGATGCTAATGAAATGATGTCCGGCTTTGTCATCATTGAGGTGGCGATGTCGATGAAACCCAAGTCTACAAATTGATGAAAATCTATGAATTATCTCAATAGAAGCTATGTCACCAGTAGAGGGCCTTCCTCGGTTCTGGAAGATATATTTGAAGAACTAAGAGAGGTCGAGGTGCATATGAAGTTTAAAAGCCCTGAATGGGCCAACCGAATGAGCTCTAGAGAATGGCGCCGAGAGACCCTCACCAAGGCCCAAAAGCCCATATGAGGGGGGGGGGGCGCGCCGGGAAGCCATGCCCTTTGGCGCCGGGAGGCCTCCCCGATTGAAAGAGGCGCGCCGGGAAGCTACCTTCTTCACGCCGAGAAAGATCATGCCGAGAAGAGGGAGGGTTCTGCTATAAAAACCCCTTTTCTCTCGAAAGGGAGGGGGATCGGAGGGGAGGATAGAACAGAGCAAGAAAAAAGGAGAGAGAGCCTCCTTCACTGAAAAAAAGAGAAAAGAAGAGACCAACACAGAGAGAGAGAGCCTCCTCCGCTGAGGAAAGAAAGAAGAGATCAACCAGAAGAGAAAGAAGGAGAAGAGGCTCCAGGTGGGCAGGCAGCTGGGGAGGGAGAGGAGTCAATGCTCTGTTGTGCCTCTTAGGCACAAGCATGTGCTATGTCGCCTTGATGATAGCAATGCTATTTGGTTTTGATGATAGCAAGACAGTGAGTGCATTTGAGTGCATTTGATATTGTATTTTGATGATGTCTAGCATTGATGACATTGTGCTTTGATGATAGCTTCATGATTGTGATTTGTATATCATCTGGAGAATGCACGTGTATGACTGATATATTGTTTGTGTTAGACTTCTGGTATGTGCATAGTCTATACATTGCATCGTGGGGTTTATGCTCTAAGTCTATACACTGCATAGCAAGCTCAAAGTCGATACATTGAGCGTCTCATGCATCATTCGTCTAAGTCCATACATTGGACTGTAGTATGCATTTGGCGAAGGCATCGCAAGTCTAGACAGTGGACAGCGTCTCGTGCATATAGCAAGTCTAGACATTGCACTGTAGCATGCATTTCTTCATAGTCTATACATTGTGCATTTCGTTGACAAGTTTACACACTCATGAAGTCTGCACATTGGACTCTTGATCAAGTCTACACATTCATTGTTAAGACAAAGTCTATACAACGTCAGTTCATGCATTGTCTTAGGCTAAGTGTGTACAGTGTCTTAGGCGAAGTCTGTACAGCCGTGTCATATGCTCCTAAGTCTATACATTGGTGTTGGGCATCAAAGTCTGTACATCGCCTTCAATCTTCAAGTCTACACATTGGTCTTTACTTGAAGTATATACACTGTTTCACTGTTCATCACCTTTGGGTATCAAAGTCTATACAATGGCTTTGGGTCTCCAAGTCTATACAGCCTTCTGCTTCGTCAAAGTCTGTACAGCGTGAAGTCTCACCTCGTGTTGCTTTCAGTGCCACTTGAGTCACACTTCGTGTTGTTTCCCCTCACTAACACGAAAAGATTTCGTGTCGTCTGAGCTTACGACACTTCGTGTTGATTTCCATGTTTGACAGGAAAAACTTGTATGAGGTTATACTTCGTGTCGTTTCTGTTTTTATGACTTCGTGTTGTATCCTTGTTGTGGTCAGCCCGTGTCGTTTTCACCTCGTGATGTTCTCACTTAACTTCGTGTCGTGTTTCTGAGGCAGCTCGAATAGTTCTGATGAACTTCGAGTCGTTTCCCTGTAGACCTCGTGTCGTTCCTGTTTAGTAACCACACTTCGTGTCGGTTACTGTTGTTTCTTTGACTTCGTGTCGTTTTCCTTGTCTTTCGTCTTCGTGTTGTTTTCAACCCGTGTCGATTTCAGTTTTCATCTTCGTGTTGTTTTCAACTCGTGTCGGTTACTGTTTCGTCTCCGTGTTGTTTCATGTCTTCGTGTCGTGTTTCATACACCTCGTGTCTTCGTCGCTTTGTGACTTCACCTCATGTCGTTTTCATCGTCTTCGTGTCATTTTTGTTCTATTGCGTGCAGGACATCGCAGCACCTCGTGTTGCTTTCTGTGCCACTTCGTGTTGTTCTCTGTGTAGTGTGTGTTTCTGTCACCTCTGCACCTCGTGTCGTTCTCGTTTCACTTCGTGATGTCTCTGCGTCTGAGTCTTCTTTGTTATTTCTGTCTTCGTGTTATTTCGTTCTAACCTCGTCCAGGTTTCTTATAAAACGCTATTTTTCTGATAAGTCTATACAGAGTTGTCCTTTAAACTGATGACTTATCCGATACTCTGTTTAACAGGTGCTTTGATCGTGAAGCTTAAGGAGGGCACGTGATCCGAGGTTGAAGGACTGACAGAAAGCTGACACATGGCCAAAAGTTCTGGGCGGGAAATGTGGAAGCCACACGCGCCCAGTGCTGCCCTCCTACTAGCTGCTGTTATAAAAGGAGGTCTTCGTCCACAGATGAAGATAGATCGAGTTGGCGAGAAGAAAAGCTCATACAGAGAGCCACGATCCAGATAGAAAGAGAAAAGAGAAAGAAGAAGAGCAGAAGGAGAAGAAGAGAGGCACTGAGCTCGAGAAGAGTGTGAAGAGAAGAAGAAGAGAGAGAGAGAAGGAGTTCGTTCCTCAGATCTTTGGTTCAAAACCAGATCTGAAGTTGCTCATTATTAGAGCTATATTTTGTGCTTTATTGCTTCAGCTTTCCGTTGCTATCTTGTTCTACTTTCATTTTCCTTTATACATTTCTTCAAGCTATTTGTCAGCGGTTTGCAGAGGTGCTGCCTCTGGACAGCAAGCTGTGTAGCTCAGCGGGCAGTGGAGGTTTCCACTGGACAGGTAAAGCTGTAATCCTCAGCTGGCGAGACTTGGTCTCAGACGGGTTAAGCTGCATTCCCCAGCGGGTTCAAGCTGTGAGTCAGCGATGGCTAAGCTATATTGCCCAGCGGAAGCAAGCTGTGATGCTCAGCAGTTGGCAAGCTGTGAGGTCCAGCTGATTGTTGGCAAGCTGTGTTGCCCAGCGGTTAGTGAAGCCACACTCGGGTTGAGTGTGGGGTGGATGTAGGTCTGCTGGACCGAACCACCTAAAAACCCTTGTGCATTGTGGTTTGATTTGTTCATTTGTGCTTCCGCTAGATGAATGCATAGGGGCGCTCCTTGTGTCTGCTAACTAGTAGAACAGAATAGTTGATTAGCTTTCAGATTTGGTAAATCTGTCTAGTTAGCATCATAGTTCCTTTTTGAGCGAAATTTTATATTGGGTGAAAGTTTTTATAGGCCATATTCATTCACCCCCCCTCTGAATACTAGCACCGAACCCAACATGCTCCGCCCTCCCCCATGTTTTCTTTTCTTCTTAATGTAATTTTACGAGTTTTGTCTCGATTCCTCGGATGTAACCGGGATATCCCGGCCTCTGTTTGATCCCCTTTCCCTCACTCCCTCCTTGTGGTCGGTGTTGAAATGATGTTATGAAATGAAATACTACCATGGCCCATTTGGGTGTTGATTGATTTAGATATCTGCTCTCTGTCTTTCTATGTATATCTTTCATCAGGAATGTCCGATAGTTTAGACGCTCCCGGTTTCAGAATCTTTCTACGAGTATGTTCCTCGAAGAGGGATGAGAATAGGACCCCCACCCCTATCTAATGGGTGATTGGGCTCTATTTCCTTCTCCCTTCCTGTCTCAATGGCAGATTCTACCCATATAGTCCGAGTTTTCTCTTGAGCCCTTCATGCAGTTCAGGAACCAGAGACATCAATCTCTTGGTTCCCTGAACTGCCGAGCTCTGATAAACGATAATATCGATCTCTGGGTCCTCCATTCTAAGCCTTGAATGCTTAGGGCCTGGAGTTTCGGTGCTGAAAGTCCCTCCGTCGCCGGTTGTCGATGCCATTGGGTTCGTCCAGGGGATCAGAGACAGTCATCTCTTGATCCCCCAGACGACTGACGGCAAACAGAGAAGGATTCTCAGGGTTCAGATGATGATCTCTTTTTTTCTCCTGCTAATTTGGCCTCTCGGCTCCCTTGGCATCCCCCTAGCAGAAGCATCCATGAAACCCCCTCCTGTACTCCAAATCCGGTCTCAATCCGAGCTAGAATCTGAGAAAATTCCCGAACAGAGTACCGTAATCAAGCCCTGAAACCCTTAACCATTTTACCTTCTCGGCGTGATAATTTCCCCGCCGAAAGCCAAGCCGCCGAGAGGCCTCCCTTTTCTTCCCCTCTAGCTAAACGACAAAACCCCTGGTCTTGTGCTCTGGCCATTAAGCCCCCTTCCAATATATCCTTCCCGGCGGCAGGTTCCCGACGCGGCGACGAGCGCGCCGGGAAGCCTTGCGCCGAGACCCCCTCTTGTTCAAAGAATCCCACGCCGAGAGTTCCCCTTGGCCAATAGAAAACCATGCCGAGAGCTTCTCCTTTGGCCAATAGAAAACCATGCCGAGAGCTTCTCCTTTGGCCAATAGAAAACCATGCCGAGAGCTTCTCCTTTGGCCAATAGAATCCCATGCCGAGAGCCCCCTTTGCCAACCTGTAAACCCATGCCGAGAACCCCTTGGCCAACCTATAATCCCACGCCGAGAGCCATCTTCTTGCCAACGAAAAGCATGCTGAGAGCCCTTCCTCTATCTACCCCTTTGGCCTCTTCGTCCACTTATCCTGGGGCGTTCGTGAGTCGTCATATGTACCCCAGGAGATAAATTAACTGGGGATTGACCTCCCCTACATTCTGAGGTCCCTAACTGGATTCACATGCAACCCCGTGGGTCTGACGAACCCTGTCTCTACATGAGTTTCGTCAGTCTCCGAGAAGGGGAATAGTGACCGATGCCAGAGACATGGATAGTCTCTTCGAGCCTTAGTGCTCACTCTTTTTCCGGCTTTCATCCCGGCACTCCGTGGATGTCAACCTATACCACTCTCTGGCAAATGCTCGGTCCAGGGGAGGTGCTGCCAAAATTCTCTCAGGAAGATGAAAGTCGACATCAGGTTGTCCCCCGGGCTCTGCATGATAATGGTGACAGGGTTTCCCTCGACCCTAGTCTTCCTAAATCCCTCTTCTATGCTGATGCTCCTGTAAAGCCCAAATATAATCCAGCTCAGATTTGATGAACTGATCCACTTTGACTTCACAGAACCTATCTAGCTTGTCCTGAATCGCCAAGAAACCCAAAACAGAGCCTCCGGAACCCCTTTCGGGTCCTCACGGCACCAGAACACCAACACTCTCTCGGCGCCATGGCTCCCGGCGCGGCCCTGAGCGCGCCGGGAACCCTCACACCGAGAACCCCCCCTTGGCCCTCTTGTCAGCGCGCCGAGAGCTCCCCCTCCTCTTCAGCCATGCCGAGACCCCCCTATTCCTCACGCCGATAAGCCTTATCGGAAGCGCGCCGAGAACCTCCTCCACCATCTCCCCTTCGCGCCGAGAAGCTCTCCAGTTGGCGCGCCAGGAACCCTGGCCATTTTGCCTTCGCGCCGGGAACCTATGTACACTTGAACTGCATCGATAGCCTACCCCAAATTTTATTACTGGGCCTTCAATCCAAATTTTGTTCCGGGGGCTCCGCCCCCAGAAACCCCCGCAAGGGGCGCTGCCCCCTTGACCCCCGCGACCTGACCGGGCAAGTCCATCCCCGCGACCTGACCGCGCAGGTCAATCCGCGTGTGAGGGCGCCACATTGAGCATTCGCTCACTTTCCGTCGTCCCGCATCGGGTTCATGAATAACCCCTTTAGCTCGGGAGGGCTCTGCCACTGCATGAGTTCCGCCGGCTTCTACAGGGAACATCAAACATTGCCCCATGGCATATATATATAGGTAGGGAGGTTTGGCCTCTCTCTTTCTCTCGGCTTTCATCCCGGCACTCCGTGGGTGATAGCCTATTTCCCCCTGGGCATAATCCAGATTAAGGGGAAACGCTGTCGAAATACTGATCAATGCTTTAAACCTCCATCATGGCCACGGCTCAGTCTCTGAAACGCTGACTTAATGATATCATCTCTGAGCCGCTGGCTTGACGATACCGTCTGTTTCTACAGCTGATGTTGTTATCTTGCCCGCCTTCCTGGCTCTGGTATGAAGTTCCATTTTGCGCACATGAATACATGTTTGCCTCTCGAGGCCTCCTATTTTGGCGTTTAATCAAGGGTTGTCCTTCCTTGGAAGGGCGTAATTAACGTCATAGCCTTTATGGTATGACGGACTTCTGGTCCCGACTCGGACCTCACAATCGACTGACCAAGTCAGATCGAGCGCACAATGAAATCGTCACACATGTGACTGGCACGCCAATAAATCAAAAATCCAAATAAAAATATAAATAAATAATATAATGAAATAAGATAAAATCCGCGTCCACAAGTCTGGCACGCCCGGTGGGACAGAGTCTCCCTTCATCTCTATGCCAAAATAGGAGGCCTCGAGAGGCCCCTCTTAAATTCTAACTGTGCGCTAATCCTATTACTAGGAATTAAAATGATGACTGGATTCGCCTCCCTCCACTTCGGCCAGCAGGTCGTTGATGTTCATGCTCATAAAGGCTACCTGGCGGTGCCCACGATGTTCGCGTCCATGCCCCCTGCTGACGGATTGCCCAACTGCTTGGGCCTCGTCTTCACCGACCTACTGGAGGTTGCTGACAAGGAACGAGGCACTGCTGCAGGTGCCCCGATGAAAACTACTGATGAGAAGGGAAGCTCACCAGAAAAGACGGCCTCGATAGTCGTCGCCTGCTTTGCCCACCATATCCAAAGCAGGGACACGGTCCCTGCTGCTGCCCAGAAGGAAAGAAGAACTAACCGGAGGAGCCGGTATGCTGCTGCAAGCCGTCGTCTTTCAAATTCTGGAAAGATGATGATGATTGGAGATATTAGGGTGAACTTCAATGGTCGCCCCAAAGGCGTCCGGTCGGACAGGGTCGTCCCAACCGTCCGGACCGATAACAAGTTCCAAATTCTGGCCACTAGGAGGGCCAACTGAGGAACTGATGAGAGGAAGCCACTGGCTCCCGAGCCAGCAAGATATAGACAGATACGGAGGCCGAAGAAGATACAGAGCTCGATTCCGGCTCAAGAGCAAGGTGCCATTGCTATCCACCCTGAAGCCAGAGTCAGGAGAGATGAGAAAAGAAAAGAAGAGACTATTGCCATCCGCCCCAGGACTGGGGGCAGGAGATGCCAGAAGAAAGAAGAATATGCCGCTATTATTCGCCCCAGGATTGGGAGTAGGAGATGGAAGAAAGAAAAGAAGATGTTACTGTCATCCACCCCGGAACTGGGGGCAGAGGAGAAGAAGATGTTGCTGTCTTTCACTCTGGAACTAGGGCCAGAAGATGTCAGAAGAAAGAAGAAAATGCTATTGTCATTCACCCCAGGGCTGGGGGCAGGAGATGGGAAGAAAGAAAAGAAAATGCTACCGTCATTCACCCTAGGGCTGGGGGCAAAGGAAAAGAAAATGCTACTGTCATTCACCCCAGGGCTGGGGGCAGAAGGAGAGAAGATACTATTGCCATCCGCCACAAAGGGGGGAACGATATATACTGCCCAAAGGAAGAACAAAGAAGAATGGAAGATCCAGCCTGTGCTGCTATTCCAAAGAGACCGAAGACCTGCGCCAGATGGGCTGATATCTTCAAATATTCCAAGTCGAAGCATTTGGCTTCCCAAATTTCAAGGTTGGTTTCTCAGCCAAAGATCGAAGAGAGGCTGCTGCCCCGATCAGACCTACAAAGGCGTATCCAAGGAGAAATGAACCAGGTGGTTCAAGACTACTTCCACTGTCTAGGGAATCCCTCATAGGGCAGCAAAGATTGTCTCGTGCCTTGGGCACCCCACATGAAAAAGATGAAACCTCAGAAGATGTGGCGTTTGGAGTCTCATCCTCAGACTCCAACAACTATGAGGATGGCCGTAGGGTCAGACGTCGAAAAGACAGCCCCAAGAGGGAAGAAACAGAAGCAGAAGAAAGGACTTCAGTCTTTGACCGCCTCACATATCCGAGTCGTGTCAGAAGGAAAGTCCACAGCCGGAAGGGAAAGATGCAGGTTTTTTCCTGCAATATGGCCGGTGTCACCGGGAAATATGATACACTGCCAGACCAGCCTGAAGAGCCGATTAAATTGGCACGCAGGCCAAATGTCATCACAAGAAGAAGCCGAGCAGTGAAAGAAAAGATAATGACTGCCGATGAAGCTCAAAGAAGTCACTATGATGACAGTCAAAGTAGTGACTGCAGGAGAAGAAGACAACCCTCTGGGTGTTTCCACTGAAGAAATATCGGGAGAAATACAGATCCCGACAACCCTGGATCCCATGATCCAAATGATGTTCAAGAGAAATCAGCAGAAGATTGACTCCCTCAAAAGATAGCTCAATGAAAGAGGCGAGCATACACTTGTCTCCAAGCATGCTGAACCAGCTGGACAGACTTCGGCTCAATAGGGGTGGCCTCTTCGGTCCATCCTGCTCAAACTGACAAAGGCAAGGCGCCGAGTCAACCTTCTCTACAACGAATGGCAGCTCAGCCTTCTGCGTCTCAAACACAGCTTGCCATGCCTGCTCTGCATACAACAATTATGACAACCCCCTCTAGCCGGCAGGGGCACACTTCTTCCCGGAGCCCATAGATCCGGATGTGGCTAGCAAGCTGATGATAGAAAAGATTATTGAAATGAAGTTGTCCGAAAGGACCAAGAATTCCAGTACCTGTGATGTTTTGAAGGTACCATATCCTGTGCATTATGCTACTAAGAAACTACCACCAGGCGTCAGCAAGCCGCCGAAATTTGAAAGATTCAATGGCCAGGGCTCTCCCAAAGAGCATATAGCCTGCTATACAACAATTATGGGCGACCTGGTGTCTGATGAAGCCTTTGAATCGTACTCTAGCCCACCGGCTGGGTCAGTGGCTGACTGGCCCGATATGCAGCGGAAGTTCTGGGGCAGATTCCATATTACAGAAAGAGAAATTACAGTAGCCGAACTGTATGCAACCAGGCAGAAGCAAGATGAGACCGCTCTGCATTATATAAAAAGAGGGAGGGATCTCCCCATGAGATGCAGGCAGCCTCCGCATCAAGAGGACGTCATCCTGATTTGAAAGCAGAATCTTCGGCGGGAAACTCTCGAAAGAATGATTGGAATGGAGATACGGTCATTCGACCGACTGAACAACGCTGCAGTGGAGGTCGAGGCCTTCCTCTCTAGTGGTTCTTCAACTGCTACTGCTGTATGCCACAAAGCTAGATCAGCTGATAAATGGCCCATGCCTACAGAAGTTGATACAGTAGACTTCAAGACATTTCAGCAACGTAATAATAATAAAAGAAAAAAAGGAGGTTGCCCGCCCTCCTCCCACCAGGCTGACTGATCAGAAGGATGGCCCCGCTCTACGAGCCAGGATGAGCAAGCCTTATTCCTTTCCTAAGGAAAAGACTCGGCTCCTGTTTGAATGGGCGGCCCAATTTGACAAAATTGTCCTTCCAGATCCAAAGAGACCTGGTGATGCCAAAAGAAAAAATGACCCCCGCTTCTGCCCATATCACCAGGCGTGGGGTCACCCCACTGAAAATTGCTATATATATTCAAAGCTGTTATTGAAAGAATGATTAAGAAAAGGGGAACTACATCTGGGTGAATACAGAGTGGACCCGCCACGCCCGCATGAGCTGCCTGAGCTAAAAAGAGCAGTCAATGTGATATCCCTATACCGGCAGTTGCCTAAAGTGACGTCAAAAGCCTGTGCAGAAAGCACCGATGGACCCGTCCTGCGGGAGCATGTCAAATCCCCAGGCCTGATGAAGAAAATAAAAAGTGAATCAAAAGTGCCGAATGTGCTAGATGACCCCTTAGGGGTACAGATGCCGACTGCCAAAAGAAAGGAAAAGCAGATGTGAAGAAATATGAGGAGGGACAAAGTCTTCTCCTATAAACATGATGTCAGTCTCGCTCGGCAATGGCCAGACTCTCAGAAAAGATGACGAAGAGATATGCTCCGCACCGGTAAGGTCAGGGCAAGCCAAAGCTTTAGTCTCCCGTCATGATGATAAAACCAGGGAGAAGTATGGGCACCTCCCGCCACCAAAAGAAGAAGCATGCTACCCCACTCCTCCTCCATATGGAGGCATAAGGGCAAAGATGTCAATCTCTGAAAACCAAGGCGCGTCTAGCGTCTTTAATAAAACACCGCCAGTCCCTCCTGGGATCAGGATAGGGGGCAACATTCTTGGCCTTGCCATGATGACAGAATTATATGAAAAATTGCAAGAAGTTGAATTGCTGCAGAGCAAGCTGAATGAAACGGGTTTCCATACACCTGGTCTGCACTCAAATCCACCAATTCTGGCGGTGACGGGTGGGTCCGAAATAGAACAGATGAGGGAAATGAAACCTGCTGAGGAAGAAATTACTAAGGCAGAACTGTATGAGACTAAACAAGGGGCTGATGAACCTGCTCTGGATTATATCCGCCGATGAAAGAACCTTTGCGCCAGATGTCAGCACCCGCCGTACCATGAGGGGGCTGTCCAGATATGCAAGCGCAACCTAAAGATAGAAATATTAACAAGGTTGATTGGCATCGAAGTCAAGTCCTTTCATCTCCTGAATGAGATTGTGGCTGATATTGAGGCCTTCGTGACAAAATATTGCCCGGCCGCTACCTCCCTAAGTCAAAAGAACAAGCCTGCCAGTGAACAACTGATGCATAAATATATTCACATGGCCAATTTTCAAAGCTTTCGAGAAACGAAGGAAGAAGGCAAAGACGGCAGCTATCTCTTCGTCGGCAAAGACTGGTGAGCTAGGCCATTCCCTAAGAAGCAAAACGACTAAACCCTACTCCTTTCCTAAGGAAAAGACTCGGGCCCTGTTCGAGTGGGTCACCCACTACAACAAGGATATATTCCCGGCCCCAAAGAAGCCCGGTGATGCTACAAGAAAAGATGACACCCCCCTTCCTAGGGGCAGATGTATACAAAAAAAAAAAGAAAAGATAGAAGAAGAGAAAAGAAAAAGTGATGATGATGAAAGGATGCCAATGATACCCCTTCCTAGGGGCAGATGTACACATAAAAGATTTAAAAAAAAATGAATGATGAGGGATGCAGATGGTGCCTCGTTCTGGGGGCAGATGTATTAACAAAAAAAGAGATGGTGAAAGATATGATGATACCCCATCCCGGGGGCATGTGTGAAGAAAAAAAAGTGATGATAAAAAATGGTGAAATAACAAATATAGAGGGTACTCCCATTCGAGGGGTGATGCACATCAAAAAAAAAAAAAGAGAAAGATGACAAAATGATGGAAGGTGCAGATGATACCCCATTCTAAGGAGGGGGGATGTATATCAAAAAAAAAGAGGAAAAAAAATAGGAAGGAAAATGATGATTATGAGATGATGGAAATTTCAAATGGTACCCCATCCCGGGGGCAAATGTATGCCAAACAGTGAGAAATATTGATGGTATCCCATTCTTGGGACAAATGTACACCAAAAGAATGATGGAAGACACACATGGTTCCCCATTCTAGGGGTAAATATGTGAAATGTCAATGGCGGCATGCATGGCCGTTGCTGGATATGTTCACCCCTTTAAGAGGGCAACGATCACTTATGGGAATGATGAATAAAATTGGAGCATTGACCTTTCAAGGGCCATCCTCTCGCAGACTCTTACACTGCACGTCTGCTGCTGATGTCAGGGACTATCCAAATGATGAAACCCCAGACGACAATGAACAATAAAGGATGGATCAATGAAGAATTATGGAAGTTCGCCTAACCACCGGCGTTCAGGCTGATAGATGCCCGATGAGCCTCTGGAGTGCCAGAGATGTCTAACCTTCGGCATTCGACAGGATAGATGTTCCCAAGCATGAGTCACCGGCATGCCGACCAAAAGAAGTCAAAACTCTAGCTATCGGCACCCAAGCAGACAGGCGTCAGATATTTAGCTGATCAGAGCTCAAGCCGACAGATGTTCTGCTAACCAAGGCTCAGGCCAACGGATGTTAAAATATTCAGGCAACGAGGTTCGTGCTGACAAATGATTCAACAAGTATTCAAAGGGGGCAGATATCCCACCATCGGCATCTTAACCGACATATGTCGAGCATTCAGCCATCGGCACCCTGGCCGATAGATGCCCGATGATCCTCTGGAGTGCCAGAGATGTCTAGCCATCAGCATTCGAGATGACGGATGCTCATAAATATGGATTGCCAGTATGGCCAGCTAAGAGAAATCAAAATTCTAGCTATCGGCGCTCAGGCAGACAGATATTCTACCATCAGCACTTAAGCTGACCAATGTGCAAAGATTGCCAAAGAAAAGTCAGCAGAATCAGTGATATGCAAAGATGAAGACATCCAGCTGATCAAACCCCAACATTGACGATGAAACATACATAACCAACAAACAACCCTTTTCCTTGGTCTAGTAGCATTCCGCTCTAGCCAAGCTACCCATTTCCTTGGTTTAGTGGCACTACGCCCTAACCAAGCTACCCTTTTCTTAGATTAGTGGCACTCAGCCCTAACCAAGCTACCTTTCCTTAGCTTAGTGGCATCCAGCCCTAGCCGAGATACGACCTTTCCTTGGCTTAGTGGCATTCAGCCCTAGCTGAGATACACTCTTTTCTTGGATTAGTGGCGCTCAGCCCTAACCGAGCTACCTTTCCTTGGCCTAGTGGCACTCCGCCCTAACCAAGCTACCTTCCCTTGGCTTAGTGGCATCCTGCCCTAGCCGAGATACACCATTTCCTTGGATTAGTGGCACTCCGCCCTAACCAATCTACCTTCCCTTAGCTTAGTGGCGCTCGGCCCTAACTGATCTACCTTTCCTTGGCCTAGTGGCACTCCGCCCTAACCAAGCTACCTTTCCTTGGCTTAGTGGCATCCAGCCTTAGCCGAGATACACTCTTTCCTTGGCTTAGTGGCATCCAGCCCTAGCCGAGATACACCCTTTCTTGGTCTAGTGGCGCTCCGCCCTAGCCGAGCTACCCCATTCTTGGTCTAGTGGCACTCCGCCCTAACCAAGCTACCCTTCTCCTTGGTCTAGCGGCGCTCCGCCCTAACCAAGCTACCCTTCTCCTTGGTCTAGCGGCCCTCTGCCCTAGCCGAGCTACCTCTTCCTTGGTCTAGTGGCACTCCGTCCTAGCCAAGCTATCCCTTATCTTGGCCTGAGGCACTCCACCCTCGTCGAGCTACGAGACTCTGCCCATCAAGCCTCGCCGGGCTAGGCCCATAAACCTTTTCCCTCTTGCTCAAGGCACCCCGCCTTGGCCGAGCTCTCAAATGTTAATCCCAAGCCCCACCGGCACTATAACGGCATAGTCAAATCCATCAATAGTCCCGCCGGACAACACAGCCGGCTATCCTGGCTCTTACAGCCTGCTATTCCGGCTCTTACAGCTTGCTATTCTGGCTCTTATAGCCTGCTGCCTCCGGCTCCCATAGCCTGCTACCTCTGGCTTCTACAGCCTGCTGTCTTGGCTCTTATAGCCTGTTACCTCTGGCTCTCGTAGCCCGCCATTCCTGGCTCTCACAGCCTGCTATCCTGGCTCCTATAGCCTGCTACCTCTGGCTCCCGTAGCCTGCTATCCTGGCTCTTATAGCCTGCTACCTCTGGCTTATTTAACCTGCTACCCTGGCCCCCACGGCCTGCTATCATCACTTTCCTGGATCCTGTTACCTCGGCCTTTATGGCTTGCTACCCTGCTATACCAACTTTTACGGTCTATTAACCTGCTACCTTGGCTTGCGCAGCCTGCTATCTCACCATCTCCGGGTCCTTGCGACCTGCTATTCTATTATCTTTCACTATCCATGAAATTCTCGGCCTTGGCATGCCGTCAAAAACCCACTCACCTTTTCTGCAAATGGCTTTAGGCCCGAGCTGCTACATACCAACATCAGTCCAGACCTCCCGTCTAGGTCAGGTGCATGCATGGGTTGTCTTCGAGAGTCCGTCGAGGCAACATCAATTATGGATTGCTTCCAAGTCTGACATCCTACCAGGATCCGATATCCTATCTTTTGGCCTTTGACGTCCAGTCAAAGCCAGCTATCCTTGTTTGCGAGCACAATGCCCTATCATATATTTCAAGTATCTCATTTTTCGGCTCGGCCGTCTCGGCCAAAGCAGCTATTACAATTCTTCGGCTATCTCTGCTTTCGATTTAGCCGTTCTGGCCAAAGCCGCCATCACAACTTGTCAGTCATCTAGTCTTTCGGCTTCGCCATTTCGGCCGAAGCTGCTATCATGATTTTCAAACTACTCTATCTGTCGGCTTAGCCATTCCGGCCAAAGCTGCTATCATAATTTTTGACCATTCTATCTTTCGGCTTAGCCATTCCGGCCAAGGCTGCTATTACAACTTCCAACTGCTTCATCCCTCAGCTTAGCCATTTTAGGCCAAAGCCTGCTGTCTCTAGCTCCCGTGGCCTGCTATTCCTCGCTTCTATAGCTTGCTATCCTAGCTTTTGTAGCCTGCTATCTCTGGTTCCCGTAGCCTGCTATTCCCGAATTCTATAGCCTTCTAGCCTGGCTCTCGTGGCTTGCTATTCCTGGCTCCTACAACCTGCATTCCCAGCTCCTATATCCTGCTATTCCTGGCTTCTACAGCCTACTATTCTGGCTCTTGTAGCCTGCTATCTCTGGCTCTCGTAGCCTGACATTCCTGGCTTCCACAGCCTGCTGTCCTGGCTTTTGTAGCCTGCTATCTCTGGTTCTCGTAGCCTGCTACTCTTGGCTTCTATAGTCTACTATTCTGGCTTTTGTAGCCTGCTGTCTCTGGCTCTCGTAGTCTGCTATTCCTGGCTTCTACAGCCTTCTATCCTGGCTCTTATAGCTTGCTGTCTCTGGCCCTCGTAGTCTGCTATCATCTCATCCACACCCTCTTCTTGGTCTAGCGGCACTCCGCCCTAGCCGAGCTACCCTCATTCTTGGTCTAGCGGCGCTCCGCCCTAGCCAAGCTACCCCATTCTTGGTCTAGTGGCACTCCGCCCTAGCCAAGCTACCCTCTTCTTGGTCTAGCGGCACTCCGCCCTAGCCGAGCTACCCTCATTCTTGGTCTAGCGGCACTCCGCCCTAGCCGAGCTACCCTTTCTTGGTCTAGCGGCACTCCGCCCTAGCCGAGCTACCCTTTCTTGGTATAGCGGCACTCCGCCCTAGCCGAGCTACCCCATTCTTGGTCTAGCGGCACTCCGCCCTAGCCGAGCTACCCCATTCTTGGTCTAGTGGCACTCCGCCCTAGCCAAGCTACCCTCTTCTTGGTCTAGCGGCACTCCGCCCTAGCCGAGCTACCCTCATTCTTGGTCTAGCGGCGCTCCGCCCTAGCCGAGCTACCCCATTCTTGATCTAGTGACACTCCGCCCTAGCCGAGCTACCCCATTCATGGTCTAGTGGCACTCCGCCCTAGCCAAGCTACCCTCTTCTTGGTCTAGCGGCACTCCGCCCTAGCCGAGCTACCCTCATTCTTGGTCTAGCGGCACTCTGCCCTAGCCGAGCTACCCTTTCTTGGTCTAGCGGTACTCCGCCCTAGCCGAGCTACCCTTTCTTGGTCTAGCGGCACTCCGCCCTAGTCGAGCTACCCCATTCTTGGTCTAGCGGCACTCCGCCCTAGCCAAGCTACCCTCTTCTTGGTCCAGCAGCACCCCGCCCTAGCCGAGCTACCCTCATTCTTGGTCTAGCGGCATTCCGCCCTAGCCGAACTACCCTCATCCTTGGTCTAGCGGCACTTCGCCCCAGCCGAGCTACCCTTTCTTGGTCTAGTGGCACTCCGCCCTAACCAAGCCACTCCTTATCACGGATTAATGGCATTCCAATCTGTCACCCTCCCAAAAAAAAGGGAGGGGAAGAGAGAATAAAAGAATGAAAATAATAAATAAAAAAATAGGGATTAAAAATAGAGATACCCCGCCGGTCTTGTTCAGGCTTTCTGAGCAATGGCAAAAATGGCTAAAACCCAGCTGTGGTGAAAACCCGAAAGGGCACTGCAGGCAAAATCGGGTACCCCACCACGTGAAAACCCGAAAGGGCGCGTGGGCAAAAGCAAGAGGGGGCTGGCTCCGGCGAAAACCCGAAAGGGCGCTTGAGTCAGTAATGTGGTGATCCTAAAAGAAGCCTCACCTCCCGCCATAAACTTCTCGTCGATCGACCGGCACCTTGCCCAATCGACGATCAAACCCACCCAGTACAGACCCTACGTCTGTCCTGATAAAACCCTCATACCTTGCCAAAGTCCCACCATGGTGAAACCTGCTTTGATCGATTGGCGCACTGCCCGGTCAATGATGAAACCTATCCGGCTTAGACCTTACGTCTATCCCGATGAAACCTATGAAATCTTTGCATTGGTATAAACCCAATACCGATGATGAAACCTATCCGGCTTAGACCTTACGTCTATCCTGACGAAACCTATGAAATATTTACATTGGTATAAACCCAATACCGATGATGAAACCCACCTGTGATCGATGGGCACCCTGCCCGATCGACAAAGAAACCCGTCCTATTAAACTTGCATCTCTTCTTGTCCCACCGTGATGAAGCCTGCTGCTGATTAGCGGGCACACGGTCCGAGCAGCAATGAAACCTATCCAGTTTAGACCCTACGTCTATCCTGATGAAACTTACGAAATCCTTGCATTGGTATAAATCCAATACCGATGATGAAACCTGCTGTTGATCGATTGGCACCCTGCCCGATTAATGATGAAACCCTACCCAGTTTAGACCTTTCGTCTATTCTGATGAGATTTATAAATCCCTTTGCATCGATATAAACCCAATATCGATGATGAAACCTACCATTGATCGATCGGCGCCCTGCCCGATCAATGATAAAACCTACCCAGTCTAGACCTTACGTCTATCCTGATGAAACCTGTGAAATCCTTGCATCGGTATAAACCCAATACCGATGATAAGAGCAGTCACTAATGGAGCAGCACATCGCCTGATCCGTGCTGAAGTCCCAATTCAAGAAATATATATACGTATATATAAATAAATAAATAAATGGGGTTAAAAATAGAGATACCCCGCCAGGCTTGTTCGGATATCCTGGACAAGGGCAAAAATGGCCAAAACCCAGCTGTGGTGAAAACCCGAAAGGGCACTGCAGGCAAAATCGGGTACCCCGCCACGTGAAAACCCGAAAGGGCGCGTGGGCAAAAGCAAGAGGGGGCTGGCTCCGGTGAAAACCCGAAAGGGCACTTGGGTCAGTAATGTGGTAATTCAAAAGTTCCATGCCAACCGGCACGCTGCCTTTACCTCCCCTTCACTGATGAAACCTTCCGTCGGTCAGCGGGCTCCATTCCCCACCGATGATAAAACCCTCCCGGGGTAGACCTTACGTTTACCCTGATAAGATCCACATACCCTCTTTCAAACGTCCCACCGACAATGAAACCCATCACCATTCTGATGAAGCCTGTCCAGCTCAGACCTCACGTCTGTCCTGATGAAGCCTACGCATTTCTTGGCAAGCCTCACCTGCGATAAAACTTGCTGGAATAGACTAGACCTACGCCTCTACCGACGTCCCACTGTTGATCGACCGGCACCTTGCCCGATCAATGATGAAATCCTGCAGTTTAGACCTTTCGTCTATTCTGATGAAACTCATGAAATTCTTTTTGCGTCGATATAAACCTAATATCGATGATGAAACCAACTGTTGATCGACCGGCACCTTGCCCGATCAATGATGAAACCCTCGCAGTTTAGACCTTTCGTCTATTCTGATGAAACTCTCCTTGCGTCGATATAAACCCAATATCGATGATGAAACCAACTGTTGATCGACCGGCACCTCGCCCGATCAATGATGAAACCCTGCCAGTTTAGACCTTTCGTCTATTATGATGAAACTTATGAAACTTTTCTTGCATCGATATAAACCCAATATCGATGATGAAACCAACTGTTGATCGACCGGCACCTTGCCCGATCAATGATGAAACCCTGCCAGTTTAGACCTTTCGTCTATTCTGATGAAACTTATGAAACTCTTCTTGCGTCGATATAAACCCTATATCGATGATGAAACTAACTATTGATCGACCGGCACCTCGCCCGATCAATGATGAAACCCTGCCAGTTTAGACCTTCCGTCTATTCTGATGAAACTTATGAAACTCTTCTTGCGTCGATATAAACCCAATATCGATGATGAAACCAACTGTTGATCGACCGGCACCTCGCCCGATCAATGATGAAACCCTGCCAGTTTAGACCTTTTGTCTATTCTGATGAAACTTATGAAACTCTTCTTGCATCGATATAAACCCAATATCGATGATGAAACCAACTATTGATCGATTAGCACCTCTCCCGATCAATGATGAAACCCTGCAAGTGTAGACCTTTCGTCTATTCTGATGAAATTTATAACACTTTCTTTGCATCGATATAAACCCAATATCGATGATGAAACCAACTATTGATCGATTGGCACCTCGCCCGATCAACGATGAAACCCTACCGGGATAGACCTTCCGTCTGTCCTGATGAAAACTACGCACCCTTTAATGTCCCACCTGCTATAACCTCTACCCAGTTTAGACCTTTCGTCTATTCTGATGAAACTTAAACTCCTCCTTGCGTCGATATAAACCCAATATCGATGATGAAACCAGCTGTTGATCGACCGGCACCTCGCCTGATCAATGATGAAACCCTGCCAGTTTAGACCTTTCGTCTATTCTGATGAAACTCATGAAACTCTTTTTACATCGATATAAACCCAACATCGATGATGAAACCAATTGTTGATCGACCGGCACCTCGCCCGATCAATGATGAAACCCTACTGGGATAGACCTCTCATCTACACTCCCGCATGATGCCATGGCCCAAATGCATGTCTTCCGTTAGCCAACAGGCCCAGCAAAGGCAGTCCCGACGGGCACCAACACGCGGTGGAGCGAGTCCCCCATTCTCTCCCTAAGAGGATGGACACTCTCCTGCTGAACACGGGTCATCCGCATAAAGGCTGCTGAGACCACTACTCTTCCATACGAAGGAAATAACAACACATGAATAAGATGTTCAGCCACCCGGAGCTGCAATCCGGCAGATGGTCAGCCAATCAGGGCTTAAAACTGATAGATGCAAGATGTACAGCCGATCGGGGCTCAAAATCGACAGATGCCAGATGGTCAGCCAATCAGGGTTTAAAGCCGATAGAAGTCAAATGTGCTGTTGATCGGGGCCTAAAACCGACAGATGTCAGATGTGCCAGTTGATCACGGTCCAAGCCAATAGATGTTCAACTGATCGAGGGTCAAGCCAAGAAGATCATGCCAGGATGAAATCCCAATATGGGGATACTGCCAAGCTATAACTGAAAGAATGAGTCAATAGCATTGAGCTAAAGATGCACCTACGGACACCGTGCCGCTTATTATGCATTTACGCCGTCCGCAGGTGGGGGGCATTTGTTGACACCTGAAAAATGAGCAAGGGCAGAGACAAAATTAAAAGAGGATTAGACAAGCAACGGAAGATTACTGGTGAAGCTCATCAACCGTCTACCCGGCTAAAGCCTTTTCCGGCCAAGCCGATGTCCGGTGTCGTCATCAATGAGACGGCAGCACTGATGAAGTAGCAGTCGCCTGACTGATGAGACATCCTACCATATTTTAATAAGAGCTGTATTGCGGCCCTGCCCAAGAATCTACAGATGACATGCCAGAGTGAGTCAGATGTTGACTTATTGACAGATGAGGCAGGAGCAAAGATAAAGATGAAGCCAGAACCATCAAATGAAGATTGTAAGGGCTTTTGCAAAGACAAAACGAAAGAGGAACCATCTCCATGGGTGATATACTGGGCTGAAGTCTTCTCAGAAAGCTGATGTCCGGTCTTGTCACCGTTCGGGTGACGATGCTAATGAAATGATGTCCGGCTTTGTCATCATTCAGGTGGCGATGTCGATGAAACCCGAGTCTACAGACTGATGAAAATCTATGAATTATCTCAATAGAAGCTATGTCACCAGTAGAGGGCCTTCCTCGGTTCTGGAAGATATATTTGAAGAACTAAGAGAGGTCGAGGTGCATATGAAGTTTAAAAGCCCTGAATGGGCCTGCCGAATGAGCTCCAGAGAATGGCGCCGAGAGACCCTCACCAAGGCCCAAAAGCCCATATGAGGGGGGGGGCACGCCGGGAAGCCATGCCCTTTGGCACCGGGAGGCCTCCCTGATTGAAAGAGGCGCGCCGGGAAGCTGCCTTCTTCACGCCGAGAAAGATCATGCCGAGAAGAGGGAGGGTTCTGCTATAAAAAGCCCTTTTCTCTCGAAAGGGAGGGGGATCGGAGGGGAGGATAGAACAGAGCAAGAAAAAAGGAGAGAGAGCCTCCTTCACTGAAAAAAAGAGAAAAGAAGAGACCAACACAGAGAGAGAGAGCCTCCTCCGCTGAGAAAAGAAAGAAGAGATCAACCAGAAGTGAAAGAAGGAGAAGAGGCTCCAGGTGGGCAGGCAGCTGGGGAGGGAGAGGAGTCAATGCTCCGCCCTCCCCCATGTTTTCTTTTCTTCTTAATGTAATTTTACGAGTTTTGTCTCGATTCCTCGGATGTAACCGGGATATCCCGGCCTCTGTTTGATCCCCTTTCCCTCACTCCCTCCTTGTGGTCGGTGTTGGAATGATGTTATGAAATGAAATACTACCATGGCCCATTTGGGTGTTGATTGATTGAGATATCTGCTCTCTGTCTTTCTATGTATATCTTTCATCAGGAATGTCCGATAGTTTAGACGCTCCCGGTTTCAGAATCTTTCTACGAGTCTGTTCCTCGAAGAGGGATGAGAATAGGACCCCCACCCCTATCTGATGGGTGATTGGGCTCTATTTCCTTCTCCCCTCCTGTCTCAATGGCAGATTCTCCCCATATAGTCCGAGTTTTCCCTTGATCCCTTCATGCAGTTCAGGAACCAGAGACATTAATCTCTTGGTTCCCTGAACTACCGAGCTCTGATAAACGATAATATCGATCCCTGGGTCCTCCATTCTAAGCCTTGAATGCTTAGGGCCTAGAGTTTCGGTGCTGAAAGTCCCTCCGTCGCCGGTTGTCGATGCCATTGGGTTCGTCCAGGGGATCAGAGACAGTCATCTCTTGATCCCCCAGACGGCTGACGGCAAACAGAGAAGGATTCTCAGGGTTCAGATGATGATCTCTTTTTTTCTCCTGCTGATTTGGCCTCTCGGCTCCCTTGGCATCCCCCTAGCATAAGCATCCATGAAACCCCCTCCTATACTCCAAATCTGGTCTCAATCCGAGCTAGAATATGAGAAAATTCCCGAACAGAGTACCGTAATCAAGCCCTGAAACCCTTAACCTTTTTACCTTCTCGGCGTGATAATTTCCCCGCCGAAAGCCAAGCCGCCGAGAGGCCTCCCTTTTCTTCCCCTCTAGTTAACGACAAAACCCCTGGTCTTGTGCTCTGGCCATTAAGCCCCCTTCCAATATATCCTTCCCGGCGGTAGGTTCCCGGTGCGGTGACGAGCGTGCCGGGAAGCCTTGCGCCGAGACCCCCTCTTGTTCAAAGAATCCCACGCCGAGAGTTCCCCTTGGCCAATAGAAAACCATGCCGAGAGCTTCTCCTTTGGCCAATAGAATCCCATGCCGAGAGCCCCCTTTGCCAACCTGCAAACCCATGCCGAGAACCCCTTGGCCAACCTATAATCCCACGCCGAGAGCCATCTTCTTGCCAACGAAAAGCATGCTGAGAGCCCTTCCTCTGTCTACCCCTTTGGCCTCTTCGTCCACTTATCCTGGGGCGTTCGTGAGTCGTCATATGTACCCCAGGAGATAAATTAACTGGGGATTGACCTCCCCTACATTCTGAGGTCCCTAACTGGATTCACATGCAACCCCGTGGGTCTGACGAACCCTGTCTCTACATGAGTTTCGTCAGTCTCCGAGAAGGGGAATAGTGACCGATGCCAGAGACATGGATAGTCTCTTCGAGCCTTAGTGCTCACTCTTTTTCCGGCTTTCATCCCGGCACTCCGTGGATGTTAGCCTATACCACTCTCTGGCAAATGCTCGGTCCAGGGGAGGTGCTGCCAAAATTCTCTCAGGAAGATGAAAGTCGACATCAGGTTGTCCCCCGGGCTCTGCATGATAATGGTGACAGGGTTTCCCTCGACCCTAGTCTTCCTAAATCCCTCTTCTATGCTGATGCTCCTGTAAAGCCCAAATCTAATCCAGCTCAGATTTGATGAACTGATCCACTTTGACTTCACAGAACCTATCTGGCTTGTCCTGAATCGCCAAGAAACCCAAAACAGAGCCTCCGGAACCCCTTTCGGGTCCTCACGGCGCCAGAACACCAACACTCTCTCGGCGCCATGGCTCCCGGCGCGGCCCTGAGCGCGCCGGGAACCCTCACACCGAGAACCCCCCCTTGGCCCTCTTGTCAGCGCGCCGAGAGCTCCCCCTCCTCTTCAGCCATGCCGAGACCCCCCTATTCCTCACGCCGATAAGCCTTATCGGAAGCGCGCCGGGAACCTCCTCCACCATCTCCCCTTCGCGCCGAGAAGCTCTCTAGTTGGCGCGCCGGGAACCCTGGCCATTTTGCCTTCGCGCCGGGAACCTATGTACACTTGAACTGCATCGATAGCCTACCCCAAATTTTATTACTGGGCCTTCAATCCAAATTTTGTTCCGGGGGCTCCGCCCCCGGAAACCCCCGCAAGGGGCGCTGCCCCCTTGACCCCCGTGACCTGACCGGGCGGGTCCATCCCCGCGACCTGACCGCGCAGGTCGATCCGCGTGTTAGGGCGCCACATTGAGCGTTCGCTCACTTTCCGTCGTCCCGCATCGGGTTCATGAATAACCCCTTTAGCTCGGGAGGGCTCTGCCACTGCATGAGTTCCGCCGGCTTCTACAGGGAACATCAAACATTGCCCCATGGCATATATATATATAGGTAGGGAGGTTTGGCCTCTCTCTTTCTCTCGGCTTTCATCCCGGCACTCCGTGGGTGATAGCCTATTTCCCCCTGGGCATAATCCAGATTAAGGGGAAACGCTGTCGAAATACTGATCAATGCTTTAAACCTCCATCATGGCCACGGCTCAGTCTCTGAACCGCTGACTTAATGATATCGTCTCTGAGACGCTGGCTTGACGATACCGTCTGTTTCTACAGCTGATGTTGTTATCTTGCCCGCCTTCCTGGCTCTGGTATGAAGTTCCATTTTGCGCACATGAATACATGTTTGCCTCTCGAGGCCTCCTATTTTGGCGATTAATCAAGGGTTGTCCTTCCTTGGAAGGGCGTAATTAACGTCATAGCCTTTATGGTATGACGGACTTCTGGTCCCGACTCGGACCTCACAATCGACTGACCAAGTCAGATCGAGCGCACAATGAAATCGTCACACATGTGACTGGTACGCCAATAAATCAAAAATCCAAATAAAAATATAAATAAATAATATAATGAAATAAGATAAAATCCGCGTCCACATCACCTTACAATCAAGAACAAGTATCCACTGCCAAGGATTGATGAGCTGTTCGATCAACTATCTGGAGCTTTATATTTCTCCAAGATTGATCTTCGTTCTGGTTACCACCAATTGAAGATCAAAGAAGAAGACATTCATAAAACTGCATTCCGAAGCAGGTATGGGCATTACGAATTTATTGTTATGCCTTTCGGACTAACAAATGCCCCCGCAACTTTTATGCAGTTAATGAACAGTATTTTTAGGTCCTATTTATACCAATTTATTGTGGTCTTTATTGATGATATTCTGATCTATTCAAAGACCGAAGAGGATCATGAAGAACACCTCAAGAAGGCATTGCAGATATTAAGGGGAAACAAGCTATATGCCAAATTCAGCAAATGCGAGTTTTGGCTCAAGGAAGTATCCTTCTTAGGCCATATCATTTCGAAGAACGGAATTGCTGTTGACCCATCAAAGGTCGAAGCCGTGAAGAACTGGGAACGACCCACAAATATAACTGAGATTCGGAGCTTCTTGGGTCTAGCTAGTTACTACTGGTGTTTTATAAAGGACTTCTCCAAAATTGCTGTTCCCCTGACCAGGTTAACCCGCAAGGAAGTGCCTTATGAGTGGAAGGAAGACTGTGAAAAGAGTTTTCAAACTTTAAAGGATCTCTTGACCACTGCTCCAATCTTATCATTACCAATGGAAGGAGAAAAATATGAGGTATATACTGATGCTTCTGGTATTGGCCTCGGATGTGTATTGATGCAGAATGGGAGAGTCATTGCATACTCTTCCCGACAATTGAAGAAACATGAAGAGAACTACCCAGTTCACGACTTAGAACTGGCCGCAGTAGTATTCGCTTTAAAGATCTGGAGGCACTATCTCTACGGAGAACAATTCACTGTGTACTCTGATCATAAAAGCCTCAAGTACTTATTCTGCCAAAAGGAGCTGAACATTTGGCAAAGGCGTTGGCTCGAGTATCTCAAGGATTTCGACTTCACTATACAGTACCATCCTGGTAAGGGTAATTCCGTAGCTGATGCCCTTAGTCGAAAGCTGAGAACAATATTGGCCAACTGCATGATACAAGAATGGAAAATGCTGGAGAAATTCTCTGAGCTTGATATCAGCACAGATGAGAAGAACATGTGTATTATTCTATCTCATATGAGCCTACATCCAGATTTGCTACCTGAAATCAAGAAGTTACAACAAGAGGATCCCTCGCTAGTGGAGATAAAGAGCAAGCTGGATGAGAGACTGGATTTCAAGCTGGCACCTGATGGCAGATTACTATTTCATGAACGGACATGTGTGCCCGACTGTCCCGAATTGAAGAAAAAGATTCTTGAAGAAGCTCATAGATCGAGGTACACAATCCATCCTGGAGCCACTAAGATGTACCAAGACTTGAAAAGAACTTTCTGGTGGCCTAACATGAAAAGGGAGGTAGCAGACTTTGTGTCTCGTTGCCTCACATGCCAACAAGTGAAGGCGGAACATCAAAAACCCGCCGGAAAGCTACATCCGTTGGATATTCCCAAGTGGAAGTGGGAAGACATTGGCATGGACTTTATCATGGGTTTGCCCAAGTCTAGGGGCGGATATGATGGAATTTAGGTAATTATCGACCGGTTAACTAAATCGGCCCATTTCTTACCCATCAAAAGTCGATGGTCAGTCGACGTACTTGCTTCCCTGTATATGAAGGAAATGGTTAGATTGCATGGAGTTCCCGTCTCGACCGTATCTGACCGAGACCCGCGCTTCACCTCTTATTTCTAGAAGAGCCTGCAACACTCCTTGGGGACGAGACTCAACTACAGCACTGCTTTTCATTCCTAGACAGATGGACAGACCGAGAGGACTAATCAAGTTGTGGAAGATATGTTAAGGGCATGCATTATAGACTTCGGCGGTAGTTGGAATGACCACTTACCACTAGCCAAATTTGCATATAATAACAGCTATCAAGCCAGCATACAAATGGCACCTTTTGAGGCATTATATGGCAGGAGTTGCCGATCTCCCATATGCTGGGATGAAGTCGGTGAAAAACAAATTCTAGGACCTGACATGGTGCGAGATTCTACCGAGAAGATACAACTCACTAGAGAAAGGTTAATGATAGCACAGTCCAGGCAGAAATCTTATGCCGATAACAGAAGGCGAGACCTGGAATTTCAAGTCGGAGATCATGTTTTCCTCAAGGTATCTCCCGGCCGAGGCATTAGAAGATTTGGTGTTAAAGGCAAATTAACACCAAGGTTTATCGGTCCATTCGAAGTACTGGAAAGGGTAGGCGAAGTGGCTTATCATATCGCCCTACCTCCACAACTGTCAGAAGTGCACAACGTATTTCATGTTTCTATGCTAAAGAAATACGTGCACGATTTCTCACACGTCATCGATCACACTGACTTGGTGATACAGAAGGACCTCACCTATGAGCAAAGGCCAGTAAAGATCCTCGATCAAGAAATCCGAGTTCTAAGGAACAAGACGATCCCTATGGTAAAAATTCAATGGAATTGATGCTTAGAACAAGAACCTACATGGGAAACCGAGGAGTCTATGAGAAGGACATTTCTAGAATTATTCTAGTCCGTAAGTAATTCTCACCCTCCTTGTCTCCGTATAATGTAATTGAATTTGGGGACCAAATTATTCTAAGTGGGGGAGGGTGTAGCACCCGTATAAAAAAAAATATATATATTTATTAATAATATTTCCAAAATAAAAAAAATATTAGATAAACTCTAGAGGAAGCTTAAGTAAGAAGTTGGAACACGAAGTTATCAAATATAAAGATTGTTCACTTAACAAGTGGCTTCCTAGTGTAGTTGGTTAAGTGACTTGTCTTTCAACCCAATGACTTGGGTTCAAATCATAGCATCCACCATTTACCTTTTGTGCCAATTAATTATACATTATAAGCTAGCAACGTACAGACTTGGAAGTGCAACGTAGGAAAAGATGCCAATGTACAGACTTTGGCAAAGCAGCGATGTACAGACTTGCACAGTTCCAGCTAGAGGATGTATAGACTTTATCCAATAGTCCAATGTACAGACTTCGTCTCGTGAAAGCTATAGGGATGTATAGACTTTCAATATGAATGCAATCGCTGTACAGACTTGCTGAAACAGTCAAATGTATAGACTTGCTTCCACCGACCAGTGTATAGACTTTGCAAGCGTGAGACGCTGAATGAGACGGTGGCTGAGACGATGCACAGACTTCAGGTGAAACAATGCAGCTACAGTGCAATGTACAGACTTGCCTAAGACGCAGCATGAGACGCTGGTTGAGACGAACGCTGTACAGACTTTGAATGAGACGCTGCATGAGATGATGCAGCTACAGTGATGTACAGACTTGTGAATGCACGAACACAACAACAAGAATGTATAGACTTAGTGGTTGTGTGAGCATGCAGCAGCCAATGTATAGACTTGCGAGTGCAGCAGCCAGCATATAGACTTGTTAAAATAAGACGCTAAGTGAGACGGTGCTGCAATGTATAGACTTTGAGTTGCAGCAAATGTCCAATGTATAGACTTTGAGCTGCAATGTATAGACTTTGAGTGACCAGCAACGTAGGTAAAGATAGGAATGTATAGACTTTGAGGAATGTACAGGCTTTGAGGACGTAACGTAGGTAAAGATAGGAATGTATAGACTTTGAGGAATGTACAGACTTTGAGGATGTAACGTAGGTAAAGATAGGAATGTATAGACTTTGAGGATGTTGAGACTTTAGGAAGCCAATGTATAGACTTTGAGAGGGAGAGGATGTACATACTTGTGATGTACAGGCTTTGTGAATAGGCTAGCAATAGCCAATGTATAGACTTTGTGATGTACAGACTTTGAGAGGAAGTGATGTACAGACTTTGAGAGGAAGCCAATGTATAGACTTTGAGAGGAAGCCAATGTACAGACTTGTGATGTACAGACTTTGTGAATAGGCTAGCAATAGCAATGTACAGACTTTATGATGTGCAGACTTTGAGGGGAAGCCAATGTATAGACTTTGAGAGGGAGAGGATGTACAGACTTGTGATGTACAGACTTTATGAATAGGCTAGCAATAGCCAATGTATAGACTTTGTGATGTACAGACTTTGAGAGGAAGTGATATACAGACTTTGAGAGGAAGCCAATGTATAGACTTTGAGAGGAAGCCAATGTATAGACTTTGAGAGGGAGAGGATGTACAGACTTTGAGGAAGCCTGTATAGACTTTGAGGATGTACAGACTTGGAAAGTGTGCACATTGAAGAGGGATCGTGTATGAATGTGGGAGACAGACTTTACGATCTGGGCCATGGATTGGCTGTCCAAACATTATCCCTTATCTCTCCAGCCTGTACAAGCTGTAAAGCCCCATTATTCCAGATCTTGCCCCCCTATCCGGTCATACCAGACCCTATAACATACCCTTTGCTACCCCCATTCTACGTTAGCTAAGGTTGGGACAAAGCTCTGTAGGGATTACACAGTCACCTAGAAGGGTTCTGCTACTGCTAGAGATCTTCCAACAAGGTAGGTGTTCTCAACTTTTAACTAAACTAGTAGCTAATCTAGGATGATTAGTCTAGGCATTTAGTCTTAGGCTCATTTCCATGCGATATTCAGTGTTTATAAAGCATGTGTTAGCTTAAAATCTAGGACGATTAGCATATATTAGCTTCATACCTACGATAATTAGCATGTATTAGCCTTATATCTAGAATAATTAGCAAGTATTAGCAAGTATTAGTCTCATACCTAGAATAATTAGCATGTGTTAGCTTAAATCTAGGACGATTAGCATGTATTAGCTTCATACCTAAGATAATTAGCATGTATTAACCTCATATCCAGAATAATTAGCAAGTATTAGCAAGTATTAGTAAGTATTAGTCTCATACCTAGAATAATTAGCATGTGTTAAATCTAGGACGATTAGCATGTATTAGCTAATATCTATATTTGATATAGTTCATGCTTTGGTAAAGGGCCTGTCATTATGTCAATTTCTGTGAAACTGAAACCACCATGTTAAAAATATTATATTAGAGAAACTAAAACCTGAAAATAGTGAAAGAAGAAATTGTAGCCAAGAGGATGAAAAACGTGGAAAAAGACCAAGTTGAAAGCACAATGAAATTATATTGAAAATAGGGGGTTCTAAGAAGGAGAATAACGAAAAATCTAGAGAGAATGAGAATATGTGAAAGAAGAGAAAGTTATAGATTAGAGGGTTAGGAAGAAGTCTTATGAAGAGTGTAGAGAGAGAAAATGAGAGGAAGAAGGTAAAAAATGTGAAAAACCGAGATCTATAGGCGCAGGTGAACAGTGACTGAGTAGAAAACAGAACCGTAGAAAATTAATTATAACTTAAAAACTAAGAAGAATTGGAGGAAGTGGTAGAAGAAGAAAATCTATATCTACAAGAGAAGAAGAACGTTTGTGAAGGACTCAGAGAGAAAAGAGGATTGAAAGGGCATGAAAATTAGGGAACAAAAGAAGGTATCAACACGGATGAACAGTAATGTGTCAGGATAGCAAGTGGAAAAATATGCAATAACTTGAAAACGGAGAGGAATTAGAGAAAAAGGTTGAAGAAGAAAATGTAAAGCACTTAAGGATGAACAAGTTTGCAGAAGACATGAGATTGAAATGAAGATCCAAAAAGTATGAAAAGGACTAAGAAAGACTAAAATCTCAAGAACTTACATGAATAACAACATAAACATACAAACCCAAGACCCCTCTCAATTGCATGTTTAGCAAATAGATATAAAGTATATACGGCATCTCTCTTATCTAGTTTTCTTTCCGTGTGTCAAACGTTACTGATGTCCACTCCTAATTCATCCCTACACATCAATGCGCCCTTGGATTCCATTCCATAATTCCGCCTTATATATCATACGGGTCAAACCTTGAAATTCCATATTGGCTATAAATGAGAGTGGATGTCAACAAACATGATTAATGCTGTGCATATAGGGCCCGGTCTGGTCTTGGGAGGAGCACCCGAAGGTACTTGTGCCCATGGGAGATTATTGACCACGGTGTTTGGCATTGCACCGGAATACTTGCTTGCTAGGCTTTAGACATTCCACTCATTCTCGTGATATTACTTGATTGATTTGACTTGAGACCCGCAGAAGGGTAAAATTTTTGCTTGAATAAAATTGATATATAGCCAATTCCAGTTTTACATGCTTGAATTTATATTACTTTCTATTACTTGCTTGACGTGAGTCCTTACTCTCTTGGAAAGATTTTGTTAATTCCAGTTATTACTTGCATGAATCTCTTGCTATTGCTGCATTGAAGTTGGAATCCTTACACTCTCACTTGTTATTCCTTCACTGCTCTTGTCAATTCTTACAATCCTTGATATCTACTCATCTACATGCATAGCTTTACTGACATTAATTGAACTTATAAACCACTTAAAGCATGTTAAATCTTGAGATGTAATTCCTACTGAGCGATTTGCTCATCTAGTTGTTTTCCAATATTTTCAGGTAATTTGGATGTCAACCAACACTCGGAAGGGAATGAGACTGAGTGATGAGTGTTAGAGTGAAGTTATCAAATTGTCATGTCCTTTATGTTATTGTATCAGTTCACTTATATCAGTTGTATCAATACATCTATGTCATTTGTATTAGTCAACTGATATCACTTATATCAGTTGCATCAGGTGTCCTTTGTGATCGTCGTATGCCTGTGAAACTCAAAGGGAGGTTTTATAGAACGGCTGTGAGACCTGCTTTGTTATATGGTACCGAGTGCTGGGCAGTACGAAAGGAACACATCCACAAAATGTGTGTAGCAGAGATGAGGATGTTGAGATGGATGTGTGGCAAGACTAAGAAAGACAAGATTAGGAATGAACGCATCCGTAAGGACTTAGGGATAGCTCCAATTGATGTGACCAAGTGGTTTGGACATGTATTTCGTCGCCCTAACTCAGCGCCGGTTAAAAGATGTGACCAAATCTTAGTAGATGCTAGTAAAAGAGCTCGAGGGAGACCTAAAATGAGATGGTGCGATGTTATTAGGAAGGACATTAGTTCCTTGAGTTTAAATATGAATATTGCACTTGATAGAAATCTTTGGCGGAACAGGATTCATGTAGCCGACCCCAATTAATTGGGATAAGGCTCTGATGATGATGATGATGATTAGAACTGCTTAAGATTTGAAGCCTAGTCATTGGACTTTCGGAACATATGTATTTGTCCTTTGATTAGTTGTGACAATTGTCAGCTCGTACTATTTGTATTAATTTCAACTTAAATCTTAGTTATTTGTGCACTCTGATATTTACATGATTGACACGATCTATATAGACGTGTCACGTCTCCGGGTAATCTTCCGCGCTTGGGACGTGACACTTAGTATATCATCCATGCATATCTCTTAAGCCCTAATGAACTAAATTATTTCTCTTGTCATGGCACATGATTCCCATGCATATTATAGCCTATTCTTCGTTCTATCATGATAGGGAAGTTTATACATGTTGGTTTTCAGACATGATGTGTTTTAAACATTAGTTGTTCTTATTTTAGTTTTACCGTCAGACATGCTCTAGTGGTCTAGTCTTTGACCGCCAAACTTGTGCAGCAGCCCTACGATAAACTGCTAGACACTATGTAAACGTGATTTTTGTGACACTTCTGGCGGACCAGAAATAGACCGTTAAAGTCTCTCTGGCAGCCTTACGATAAACCGCCAAATTCCTGTAACGGCTCTATTATAGACCGTCAGTGTTCTATTTTCTGTCAAACCGAGATAGAATCAAGAACAGTCTATTTAACTTATAAATAAGCCTAGTTAACTATGTTTTAATGTTATTTTGCTACTCTAAGTTTTAATTACTGATTCATAATAGTGATTTCATGTTCTTTATGGTACTTAGGATTATTTTAAGCATATGATAATTTCATGCCAAAACATTGTATTAAATTATGGTTTAAATGCTATATTGATTGAACGTTGGTTTATCACAGTGCACATTCTCTTCTTATCTCAGAGTCATTTTTGTAAGTTCATGCCATATATTCTGGTATATGACCATTAGTTACACTCTTTTGCACATTAAGAACATAATCTTGGACTTGATAACCTCTCCCTTGGATATTCCTTCCAATGGACTAGGAAATCTTGTTTCAAGGCCTCCGTGATTCTCCGCGAGCCTGGGATTCCCACTAGGACGTCGAGTTGGTTGTACCATTAAAGCCCAATTATCTAGAAAGCACTACCGATGTTTTCTGAATTCTATCCAGTAACGGTTCAATACTTGACCGCTAATGACCATTAACGGTCTCTGAGTCCAATTGATTTCTTTCTGGATTCAGCCCACTCTAGTGGCCCAATACTAGACCGCCATGTCAATATAGCGGCCCAGTTATAGACCGCTAAGTTTCCTGAATACTGTTGACCCAAGGGTTAATATTCTTATGATCCTAGATTTGACTAATGATAGTCTAGGACTTGTAACCTTATTCAAAGACATCTAAGATGAATTATGAAAGATAAAGAACGTACCGTTATGCTGTCAAAATTTTCTCCAAGGCATAACTTAGTTATTAATGCATTTCTTGAACTCATAAATCTATATTTGGTGCATTCTTATTATTGACATTGAGTATTGAACATTCATTGATCTTAGTACATGCGTGGCCAACTTTATTTCTACATACGCGGAAGTAACTTGATTTATACTTGAAGATGCGGTTCGGGCACTGATTGTGTTCAAGGGCTCTATGCTAGTCCCCTCGGCTGATTGTCAGAAACATACTATATAAACCATGGGGTATGATGCTACTGGCGTCGCATTGCGCTGGGAGTGCTTTCTTTATAAATAAGTGAAATTATCCACGGCTCGTAAAATAGAAATATCCACAGAAATTCACAAAGTACTTGTTACTAAGAGTACATTTTTGCTTGTTACATGACGTTCTAGTACATTCTCGTTACATTATTGTTCATGAAAGGCCATAATTACTTTCTTGCTTGATCATGCTTGCTCAATCATATCTTCACTTGATCATGTTTCGTTACTTTGGTTTGTTTACATGATTTACCGCATTCGCATGATTTTACCTTATTCTTTAGAGCTAAAACGCTAATCACTTTAACATTGCCTTCATGTTGATGCGAAGATACCTACTGGGCAAGTGTGTTCATTACCTATTTTCCAATCTTTTCAGGAGATGCAAGTAGTTCAGATTCGGATTCGAGTTATTCAAGTGATGGGTCCGAGAGCGAATGAAACTCGCATAAGATTGAGAGAAGACTTAGGAAGTTAATAATATCTAGATCGAGTTCATGTAATTTTATCTTTATTGAGTCAATTAGATTTAAGAGAGTTAAATTATTGATGTACTTGAATCATTTTTATTATTAATAAAAGTGAAGGTTTGAGTAAATTTTTGTGCAATTACGTCTTATATGTGATTGTTATTCCACTCTGATTATATTGATTGCTCGAGACTTACCATGCCAGCTGTTCACATTTTCCGAGATTATCTTTCACTGTATTAAAGGCTTGGGAAGTGACAGTTAAGTTGGTATCAGAGCCTAAGTCCAAGGACTTAGGAAGAAAAGTCATGTCATAGGATAAGTCCAAGGATTTAAGGACCCGTACCTATGAACTAAGGAAGAAATTCCCCACCTATGTGAGACATTGGGTAGAGCCCGGGATAAGATATTAAATTAGCTCTAGATTAAATCCCTTTCAAAAATTCCATGGGAATTGACAATTTGTTATTTCTCTCAGGTACTGTTCACATTTATTTCCGTCCTGCATATTTGCTATTTGATACCAATGCTTCTCATTCCTTCATATCCACCGCTTTTGCAAAAATATTGCCAGTTTCATCAGTTCCCTTACCTTCGGACCTTGCTATTACTACATCTTTAGGCCATGGAACCAAACTCACAAACTATTACCCCGATATTGAAGTAAGGGTGGAAGGTCAAAATCTTCATGCAAACCTCGTATGCCTTGACATGGAAGGCTATGATGTCATTCTAGGGCTGGATTGGCTTGTGGATCATGATGCTGATATTAATTGTCAGAATAGGATAATATCATTTCACAAATCAGGTCTTCCAAGATTTTCCTTCCTTGGTATCAAGTATAGGGAACGTCCTACTATCATTTCTTCTCTTCACACTTGTAAACTTATTTCGCAAGGATGTGAAACTTTTCTTACTACCGTAATTGTCACCGAGTCTAAGGAGATCATCTTAGCAGACATCTCAATTGTAAATGAGTTTCCTGATGTATTCCCATCAGATCTACCCGGTTTATCACCCGAAAGGGAAGTAAACTTCACCATTGAACTCATTCCCGAAGCAGCACATGTTTCTATAGCTCCCTATAGAATGTCCCCCACAGAACTTAAGGAACTGAAGAGGCAACTTCAGGAGTTATTAGACAAGGGTTTCCTTCGACCTAGCACATCCTATTGGGGTGCACCAGTGCTTTTTGTCAAGAAGAAGGATGGATCGCTCAGGCTCTTTGTCAACTACCGGCGACTGAATCAGCTCACAATTAAGAACAAATATCCATTGCCGCGTATTGATATGCTCTTTGATCAGCTCTAGGGAGCAGAATACTTCTCCAAGATAGACCTCAAGTCAGGATACCATCAGCTCAGGATTAAGGATGAAGACATATACAAAACTACTTTTCAAAGCCGTTATGGTCATTATGAATTTATTGTAATGCCGTTCAGGTTAACCAATGCCCCAACAGCATTTATGCAACTTATGAATAAAGTTTTCCAGCCTTATCTGGACTAGTTTGTAGTCATCTTTATTGATGACATTCTTATATGCTGCAAGACAAAGGAGGAACATGAAGAACATTTGAAAATAGCCTTGCAGACTTTAAGAGAACATAAACTTTATGTAAAACTTAGCAAGTGAGAGTTCTGGCTCAAGGAGGTTTCATTACTTGGTCAGAACATTTCAAAAGAGGGTATCGCTGTTGATCCTTCTAAAGTGGAAGCAGTCAAGAACTGGAGCCGACCAACGACCGTGTCAGAAGTAAGAAGTTTTCTAGGTCTAGCTGGGTATTACAGGAGGTTTATTAAAGGTTTTTCTAAGATTGCTGTTCCTTTGAAAAGACTTACAGGAAAAGAAAATCATTTTGTATGGTCGGAGGAATGTGAAGAAAGTTTCTTAACTCTTAAGGAATATCTCACTACAGCCCTTATATTATCATTGCCCGTTGAGGGTGGTGGATTTGAAGTCTATACGGATGCATCTGGCATTGGCCTAGGGTGCGTTCTTATGCAAAATGGGAAAGTAATTTGCTATTCTTCAAGACAATTGAAGTGTCACGAGGAAAATTACCCTGTGCATGATCTAGAATTGGCGGCAATTATAGTTGCCTTAAAAATTTGGCGTCACTACCTTTACGGAGAAAAATTCACGGTCTATACAGACCACAAAAGCTTGAAATATTTATTCTCCCAAAAGGAGCTGAATATGAAGCAAAGAAGATGGTTGGAATACTTAAAGGACTTTGATTTTACTATCCAATATCATCCTGGAAAGGCTAATGCTGTAGCGGATGCACTCAGCAGAAAACCAATGGGAAAACTATCAACTCTCATGATTAGTATGACTAATCTTATTTTTGAATTTGCTCAGTTGAAGTTAGATATTGACATGAAGAAAGAAGATTATTTTATAGCCAATATCTGAACTCAACCCACATTAATAGAAGATCTGGTCAAGCTATAAGACAATGACCCAGTATTACTGGAGATTAAAGCCAATATTGAGCAAAGGCCGGATTTCTCTATTGCCAATGATGGAAGATTGCTATCCAAGGTCTGAATTTGTATACCAGATCATGTGGATATTAAGAAACTGATCCTGGAAGAAGCTCATAATTCCAAGTACACCATTCATCCTGGTGGTACTAAAATGTATCAAGATCTTAAAAGAAACTTTTGGTGGCCCAATATGAAAAGAGAAATAGCAGATTTCGTGTCCCGCTGTCTCACTTGTCAACAAGTAAAGGCAGAGCATTTAAGACATGCAGGTAAATTACACCCCTTGAATATTCCCGATTGGAAATGGGAAAATATAGGGATGAATTTCGTTATGGGTTTACCTAAAATAAGAGGTGGACACGACGGTATATGGGTAATCATAGACCGATTGACTAAATCTGCACATTTTCTACCAATTAAAAGTCGATGGTCTGTGGATATTCTAGCAGCATTGTACATAATGGAAATCGTCAAATTACATGGTGTCCCTGTCACTATCATATCGGATCGAGATCCTCGATTCACATCACAGTTTTGGAAGAGTCTTCAACATTCTTTAGGGACACGACTAAATTTTAGTACGGCATTCCATCCACAAATTGATTGTCAAACAGAAAGGAAAAACCAAGTGGTGGAGGATATGCTCAGGGCTTGTGCTATTGATTTTGGAGGTAGTTGGCATGATCACTTGCCATTAGTAGAATTTACGTACAACAATAGCTACCAAGCTAGTATACAGATGGCACCATTTGAAGCTCTGTATGGGAGAAGTTGTCGATCACCGATATGCTGGAATGAAGTAGGGGAAAGACAATTTCTGGGCCCTGATATTATCAGGGATAATACTGAAAAGATAAAGCTTATTCGAGAAAGACTCCAGATGGCACAAGACCGGCAGCAATCTTATGCTGACAATCGAAGGCGCGACTTGGAGTTTCAAGTAGGAGATCATATATTTCTTAAGGTTTCTCCAAGTCGAGGCATTAGAAAATTTGATATTAAGGGCAAGCTTACCCCAAGATTTATTGGCCCTTTTGAGATTCTAGAAAGAGTTGGTGAAGTCACATATCAAATTGCTTTACCCCCTCAATTATCTAAAGTCCATGATATATTTCACATCTCAATGCTCAAGAAGTATGTTCCTGATCCTTTCCATGTCATCACCTACGACAATCTGGAGATTAAGAAGGATTTGACATATGAGCAAAAGCCAATCAGGATCCTTGAACAAGAGGTAAGTCAACTTCGGAACAAGACTATTCCTGTAGTCAAGATCTAGTGGACAAAGTCAGGAGAAACATGAAAAACTGAAGAAGCTATGCGCAAAAGATTTCTAGAATTATTTAACTGAAAGTACACTGTCCACAATCCATATACTGAATTTGGGGACCAAATTCTCTTAAGTGGGGGAGGGGGTAATGACCCAGAAAATTTTATAAAATATTTCTGAATTATTAAATATTCTCTGAGAATTTTTAAAGATCAAAATGGATTAATAAATGAATATTGGGTAAAATAAATCATTATTAAGACCCAAAAATGGTAGCCAATTAACCTAACCTAAATTAATAAAGCCCAAAAGGTTTAAGGACCAAGCCCATGAAGTTTGGCCCATGTTCTAGAAGGTTAATTAGCTTATTCATGGATTATAGGGATAAATACAAATTGAGTAGATAATTAAGTGGATAATAGAATAATAGAGTTTGAATTGAGTTCAAATTAGGCGTCCAGGATCTGTAGCGGTCTATCGTGAAACCGCTAAAGGCTAGTAGGCGGCCCAATAAACGACTGCTAATTCTTGTCAGTTCCGTGAGTTGAAGAAAGAGCAAAAAGATTAGATTTTGATGGGTTATCACCTAGAGATCAAGATGGGTGGACTAGTAAACATGTTAAGGACTCTCAGAAATTGATCTAACATTTAATAAGGACTCTAGGATCGTTCTAATCCTCAAACCCTAGCTAAAACCCTATAAATAGGACCTAGTTTTGACCAGCGCGACCCTTACATTTTGCTCGCGTGGAATCGAGGTAAGGGGGTAATATTTTGGGTAAGTTCTTTAGAAGTTTTTATTCCTAATAGACTGGACTAACATCTCCCAAAATTTCATGCTAGGAGATCAAGCACACAAGGAGATAGACGCCTGCAAAGTTGCTGATTCCATATTAGTGACCCAAGAAACTAAGCAAAAGCCCGGTGAAGATCAAGGGATTAGGGAACCAAATTTCACTTCTATAGGTCAAGATAATAAGAAGTTAGAGCATCGTAAAGTTACTGATTTACCACAGGAAGTGTAGAATTAGGGTTCACTTCCAACACCAAATTAATTCAAAGCCTAAAAGCCTTAGCAGAGGTAGGTCATCTCATGAACGACTAAAGTTTCATTCTAGGATTAAAAGCCCTCTCGTTTTACTTGATTTCATATATTGTGTATGGAGAATTTCATGTTTTAATAGGACCTGTGCACTTAGTATATCATCCATGCATATCTCTTAAGCCCTAATGAACTAAATTATTTCTCTTGTCATGGCACATGATTCCCATGCATATTGTAGCCTATTCTTTGTTCTATCATGATAGGGAAGTTTATACATGTTGGTTTTCATACATGATGTGTTTTAAACATTAGTTCTTCTTATTTTAGTTTTACCGTCAGACATGCTCTAGCGGCTTAGTCTTTGACCGCCAAACTTGTGCAGCGGCCCTACGATAAACCGCTAGACACTCTATAAACGTGATTTTTGTGACACTTCTGGCGGACCAGAAATAGACCGTTAAGGTCTCTCTGGCATCCTTACGATAAATCGCCAAATTCCTGTAACGGCTCTATTATAGACCGTCAGTGTTCTGTTTTCTGTCAAACCGAGATAGAATCAAGAACAGTATATTTAACTTATAAATAAGCCTAGTTAACTATGTTTTAACATGTTTTAATGTTATTTTGCTACTCTGAGTTTTAATTACTGATTCATAATAGTGATTTCATGTTCTTTATGGTACTTAGGATTATTTTAAGCATATGATAATTTCATGCCAAAATATTGTATTAAATTATGGTTTAAATGCTATATTGATTGAACGTTGATTTATCACAGTACACATTCTCTTCTTATCTCAGAGTCATTTCTGTAAGTTCATGGCATATATTCCGGTATATGACCATTAGTTACACTCTTTTGCACATTAAGAACATAATCTTGGACTTGATAACCTCTCCCTTGGATATTCCTTACAATGGACTAGAAAATCTTGTTTCAAGGCCTCCGTGATTCTCCGCGAGCCTGGGATTCCCACTAGGACGCCGAATTGGTTGTGCCATTAAAGCCCAATTGTCTAGAAAGCACTACCGATGTTTTCTGAATTCTATCCAGTAACGGTTCAATACTCGACCGCTAATGACCATTAACGGTCCAATATCTAACCGCCACGTTCTCTGAGTCCAATTGATTTCTTTCTAGATTCAGCCCACTCTAGCGGCCCAATACTAGACTGCCATGTCAATATAGCGGCCCAATTATAGACCGCTAAGTTTCCTGAATACTATTGGCCCAAGGGTTAATATTCTTATGATCCTAGATTTGACTAATGATAGTCTAGGACTTGTAACCTTATTCAAAGACATCTAAGATGAATTATGAAAGATAAAGAACGTATCGTTATGCTGTCAAAATTTTATCCAAGGCATAACTTAGTTATTAATGCATTTCTTGAACTCATAAATATATATTTGGTGCATTCTTATTATTGACATTGAGTCTTGAACATTCATTGATCTTAGTACATGCATGGCCAACTTTTTTGCTACATATGTGGAAGTAGCTTGATTTATACTTGAAGATGCGGTTCGGGCACTGATTGTGTTCAAGGGCTCTATGCTAGTCCGCTCGGCTGATTGTCAGAAACATACTATCTAAACCATGGGGTATGATGCTACTGGCGTCGCATTACACTGGGAGTGCTTTCTTTATAAATAAGTGAAATTATCCACGGCTCGTGAAATGGAAATACCCACAGAAATTCATGAAGTACTTGTTACTAAGAGTACATTCTTGCTTGTTACATGACGTTCTAGTACATTCTTGTTACATTCTTGTTCATGAAAGGCCATAATTACTTTTTTGCTTGATCATGCTTGCTAAATCATATCTTAACTTGATCATGTTTCGTTACTTTGGTTTGTTTACATGATTTATCGCATTCGCATGATTTTACCTTATTCTTTAGAGCTAAAATGCTAATCACTTTAACATTGCCTTCATGTTGATGCGAAGATACCTACTGGGTAAGTGTGTTCATTACCTATTTTCCAATCTTTTCAGAAGATGCAAGTAGTTCAGATTCGGATTCGAGTTATTTAAGTGATGGGTCCGAGAGTGAATGAAAGTTGCATAAGATTGAGAGAAGACTTAGGAAGTCAATAATGTCTAGATTGAGTTCATGTAATTTTATCTTTATTAAGTCAATTAGATTTAAGAGAGTTGAATTATTGATGTACTTGAATCATTTTTATTATTAATAAAAGTGAAGGTTTGAGTAAATTTTTATGCAATTACGTCTTATATGTGATTGTTATTGCGCTCTGATTATATTGATTGCTCGAGGCTTACCATGCCGGCTATTCATGTTTCCTGAGATTGTCTTCCGCTGTATTAAAGGCTCGGGGCATGACAGAAGTTGTGGAGACAGAAGTGGAGGTTGCATAGGCAAGGGCGCATGGCTAGTGGAAGGACTTGGCAATGGCGTATAATGAGCGGGAATGTAATAGACGGCATCTACCTGCTCGGGGTGTGGTGTCTCCTTGACCGGAAGGGATGGAGACACAGGTGGAGGCACCTGGGGATATGAAGAAGTGGAAGGCTGACTGTGGATGGTGGGAGGTTGACTCATAGAGGGTTGATAGGTGGAAGCGTATGGATTTGGGGAAGGTGGATATGCGAAAGTGGAAGGCTGACTCATGGAAGGATATGCGGCGGAAGGCTGACTCATGGAGGGTGAATATGTGGATGACGAGGTGTACGTGGGCGTAGGATGTGGAGGAGACTCAGGGTCAAGGAAACCTTGGTGTTGCTGACGAATGAAGCGGGCTCGGCTATAGAGTTGTTGCCAGGAGGCAATGTCATTGAGGGCTATGATGAACCGGTACTTGTGCGCAGCATTAGATATTAACATCTTGATTTGCTCTCCATCCGGAATATGCCCTAGGACTTGCGCGGCGAGACGACGCCAGCGGTCGGCAAAGGTGCAAAAATCCTCGTCAGGCTTCATTTTCTCATGGGCCAGATCCACCATAGAATACCTGGGCTCAACTTGATCTTGATATTGCTGAATAAACTTCTCTTGCACAGCTTGAAAATTCACAATCTGCTCTTACGGCAGGGAAAAAAACCAATCCCGAGCCGGGCCTTCCAATGACAGACCAAATAGATATGCCATCACGTGCTGGTCATGTCGAAACTAGGCCGACTCATGAATAAACTCCTTCAAGTGCACATACGGGTCACCGACTCTACCAATACGGTGATATGCGGGAATTAGTGAAGATGGCGGAAGCCGAAGATTTTAAAAAGTGAATGGTACACTCAAGGAAGATTTGGGATCAATCCGACGTTGAAGTTTATCAAGCTGGTGTTGAGTTTGAACAATCATCTCCTGGGTAGGGAGAGATAGAGAGAAATGTGGCTCAGCTTGAGTAATAAGTTGTGAATTCATACCAGGATGATATTGGGCCGGATAAGAGGATCCGAGCTGAAAAGAAGAAGGCCCCATTCCGGAGGTGGAAGGATATGTAAACCTGGAAGGAACATGAGCATAATGATCCATTAGACCAGCAGCATAAGGAGAAGAAGGATGAGGCCCATTATGAGACTAAGGCCTATTAAAAGAAGAGAGCCCATTGAGGGAATGAGGCCCATTAAAAGAATAGGGCCCATCGAGAGGACAGGGCCCATTAATGGAAGATGGCCCATTGACATGAGAAGAAGGCCTATTGAGAGAAGAAGGCCCATGAAGATGATTTGCAATAAGGCGTTGGGCCTGGGCCGGGTCCATTTGGTGAATAAGGCATGATAAATGGGTCATGACGTTGGCTTGTTCCTCGGATGGATCAGAGGGACCACGGGAAGATGGGCCCACATGGGAAGAGGATTCCACGCGGGAATAAGAAGAAAATTGGGAAGAAGAATGATATAAGGGGTTAGAATGATGCTCCATGAGGCCAAATTGAGACTTTCTACAAGGTGGGAAGCAAGGGCTTAATGGGCTTGAGAATAAGGGGGGCTGACCCACTAAGACTAAGGGAGAACAGACCAAGGACAATGGACTAGACAATGGACACACAAAATGAGCTAACCTAAATGGGCCTAATAACAAAAGAATATGTGGATGACGATGGGATGTAACACAAACACCACAAATGGGCCTAGACAGGCCCGAATAACTCAAAATAATACAATGTGAGAGTTTTCACCCAAATCAAATAAGTTAATATGATGGGAAATATTTTAGAGGTTTTAATGGACCTTTTAATGATTTGAATTAATAATAATTCTCTCAAGATACGAATCCTATAGGGAATAAGGTCCAAACTTTGGGTTGACTAAGGTTAACTCCCTCACACGTATGCAAATGCAAGCCAAAGGGGTGGAAAGGTATAACCTGTTAGTATTGGTGTGCTATAGGCCAATTTCGGGTCGGGTAGGCCCGATAGTTTTACAATCTTGTTCATTATTAACGAAGTGGTATTTGAGCGTAAATTTGTAATTGTATATTACTCTACGATGTCCCTAGGATATGTGGTTGTCAAGTTAACTCAAGATGGGATCTCGATCATGTGACTTACTTTACATGGACACATATCTTAAACTGTTCCTGGTTGGAGGGTAATCACTCGGGGACTTTGATTACCTACTAAACCAGTACACATGATGTATGGGTGAGCAGTCTCATGGTCACTGGTGCGGGGCACCAATACATATGTGTAGGTGTACGTTCTGGGAGGATGTACACTGAACTGATCCGCTATTGGATCTTCAGATGGTTGATTATACCTAATGTCAACTGAATATCCAATTGTCTCAGTAGCATCGTTGGTCCTTTGACCTGAGACATTGATTGGATCTTACTCGAGGACTGGAATGGTTTAATGAGTTGACTAAGTGACTTTAACCATAAGTCATGAATTGCCAAGTCATTAACCATTTCAGGATACGTGTGAAGATCATCAATGGTCAAGAGGGGATCGCTCACTGTCGGGTATATATCAGACAGTTAATGGGTCATGACACTGACGCTTTGTTAAATCCCTGGTCAAGGTCGTGTGAGTTCGTTTAGAACGGACGTCATACACTTTAAGGAGGTCATGGTCGAATGACACGATCATGGGGGTTTGACAGTTACCGTACCCTCGATCGAACTAGACTCATAGAAGGAGCGAGGGATTATAGCGATGCGACAACTGTAGACTTACAGGTACCAGCCATGGTGGTTTGAACCTGGCGTCCTCTGGGATCACGCAGATTTGCTTGACCCAATTTGATCGAAGGTTCAGAATAAATTAAACTATTATTCAGCTCTAGTAGAAGAGAATAATAAGTTTAATTTACTTCTAATTGGGAATTGGAAGTTAATGGGCCTTAAACTAGAGTGCCTACGGGCCTAGAGGATCACACACAATGGATTCTTGGGTGACGGAGTATTATTGTACAATTGTATATGTTAAAAGCCTTTTGGAAAGGAATATAAGAAGGGCTTAATACATATGTACAATAATAAGAAGGATACATATACAATATTAGTCCTTATGGGTTCTTTTGAAAAGCACCCAACCTTTATATATATGCATCCCACGTGAACCTCTTCTTCTCTTCCTTAACCAAGCATTAAAAGGAGAGAAGAGAGATTCTCTCCTCCCCTCTCCTCCCCCTTGCTCTCTCTCTCTCTCCCTAGTAGCTCTCTCTCTCTCTTAAAGGGGAAAGCTTAGGGAAGATCGTGTTTGGGGGATCCGCGGCTTGTGCGCGCGGAGGAAGGACGGGAGGATACCGTCATTGCGCGAGGATCTGTGTAGATCAGCTCTAGAGGCCGTACATCTATGCGACTCGGCATTCGTGAAAATCTGCATTGGGCACTACGGACAGTATCGTTCCACGCAAGGTAAAGATCTACAACCCACAGTTAGGGGTTAGAAATTTTATTGCATCGATTAGAGCACGGTTCTAGGATTCCACAAAGCCGGGTTCGGGTATATAAATTTTTATTATCCACTGCATCGCCTGAACCGGGATGACCGAATCCTTACAGTGGTATCAGAGCCAGGTTGCGCTCTGATCGATGCAATTTCTCCGCTTAGAACCATGTTTAGGGGCAATCTTCATGATCTTCAATTATTAATATTAGAATGAGGTGCTGGGCATCTTTGTTCATGACTGTCCACAAGAGAATGAGATGCTGGGCATCCTCATTTCTCGGGCAAAAAAAAAAATGGTGCGCTGGGCGCACTGTGCCGCATGGGGCGCAGTGCGCCCGCCCGCCAAGGCGGGCGCTGCCGGCGTGCGCGGGCGAGCGCCCGCACGCGGGCCGCGCTCGAGCGGTTTGACCGCGAATTTTTTTTCCAATTTTTTGCCTCTATTAATTTATTGGGCCTTTAATATATTTAAATATATATTCAGGGGCACATTAAATTAATCTATTATTATCTTAATAATTAATTATCTTTTCTCAATGGAAAATTGAAATCTTGTTGAATTTTATTTAACTTTTGAATTTATTGAGTTGGGATAATTATTACTTTTTTTGATATAATAGTGTAATAATTGAAGATGGTCATGAGAAATTCAATATTTTGAATTTTTAATTATTAGGTAATTGTTAAATTCAATTTTTTAATTTCATTGAATATAATTTTATAAAATTCAAATATTTGAATTTTTTATTATTATATAATTATTAAATTTAAATTTTGAATTTCAAAAAAAATAACAATTGACGATAATTACATTATTTAAATTTACTTTCAAATGTAATTATTGGATAATTAATTTGAATTTAAATTTAGATAATTAGCATATTTAAACTTATTTTTAAATTTGATTATTGGATAATTAAATTTAAATTTAAATTTTAAATAATTATCTTAATTATTTGTATTATTTGAATCATATTCAAATATGTATGCCCCTACGATAAATGATGGTTCTATATATGCTTTGCTTAATGTTACCTTGAATTGGCTTGTTTACATGTGTTTAATTTTAGTTAATCTAACTTGGATTTTTAAAATTAAATAAAGCCAGTCTGTTTTTGTTTGCACATCCCACTTTTCAATCCAAATATAATGATTATTTTTAAAAATAACCTTTGATTGATCTGAAAGGTGTGGGTTGGCAAGTGATCATAGATATAGCTAATGTAATTCTTTGGGGTCTGCGAGCCTCCTTTCTCTCTCTACTGAAATTCCTATGTACTTCTATCTCCCTTCACAGTTGTTCTCACCCTGAGGGCTTCTGGAATTTTACTAACATGTAATTTAAATTTTGCCGGCCTGCGTGCTGTGTAAAAGTTGTAATTCATGCGATGTTAGAGTATGAGAGCGTGGAGCAAACTCAATGAGGATGATCCAGCTGCTTCGGAAGCGAGCCGGATGTCTTAATAGCATTAGGACTAGTGTCCATGATCACTTGCGGTTTAATTTGTGCATTGGATCCATTTACTTTGTGCAAACTACTATGTACGGTAAATATATTGGATATATTTATATTACCACCTAGAATGAGATCAAAATAAAATCAAATTTTAGAGCTGGCAAGCGTGGCTCTACGAGTCGTCGTGGCCCTCCATCATTATGGGGTGAATGAATGTCTTCATCTCATGGATTTATTGTGCTTTCAACAAGGTCCATGGGTTTGGGGGCAGGATGCAACTCCAAGGCTAGACCTCAATGGGGTGAGGAATTAAACTTGACCTTGTTGTGCTTTCCACAAGGGGCTGGTCATGAACTCATTGCTATGTAGTAATGGTGGTTAGATCTAACCGAGAGTATCCTTTGTTGTGCTTTCCACAAGGGGATGACTTCTCAGGGGCCGAAATCGGATATTGCATTAGATGCAAGTGCTTGCTAACTGCCCTTGAGATGAGGTATGGCTTGTTGTGCTTTCCACAAGGTCTTACCTAAGTCTTGTTGGGATTCCGACCCACTAGGTTGATCTCGTTGATCTCCCATTCTCTATACTGAGGGTTATATAGTTCGATCGAAAAATAGTGGGACTAACTAAGATAGAAAACCACATCTAAGTTAGAATTTGAACATATGCTAAGTTATCTTTTATTTCTTATCCAGAATACAATGTCATCGTCGAACCCCCTCCGTGGCATATTGGATGCCAACAGGCTGACCGGACCCAACTTCTCGGATTGGTTGCATAATTTACGCATAGTCCTCACCGTCGAAAAAATAACTTACGTGTTGGACACTATTCATTCTGAGCCAGCTCCTGATGCCAACGAGGGCGATTTAATGACTTACGCCAAATGGTCAGAAGACTCTTCCCATGCCCAATGTTACATGCTGGCCTCTATGGCTCCTGAGCTGCAGAGGCAATTTGAAAAGATTGATTGTAGAACCATACTTCTTAACCTACGCCAGCTCTTCGGGGACCATGGAAGGATTGAGAGGTATGATATCTCCAAGAAACTTTTCAGGACTCGGATGTCAGAGGGTGATTCAGTACAGGCTCATGTACTGAAAATGATGGAGTGGATTGAGAGACTTAATGCACTAGGGTTCAAGTTAGATCTTGAACTGTGCATTGATCTTATTCTCTAGTCATTGCCCGATTCCTTTTCTCCCTTCATCATAAACTTCAACATGAATAGGATTGAAGCAACTCTCCCAGAGCTGCTCAACATGTTAAAAAGTGTTGAAGGGACTATGCAGAAAGATAAACCATCTCCTATGAAAGGAAAGGGAAAGAAGAAGGCTAAGGGTAAGGAAATCGTCAAAGTTGACAAAGGAAAGGGCAAGAAGAATGAAAAGGAAAACAAGTGTTTTCGATGCGGGGTAACAGGGCATTGGAAAATGAATTGCAAGGCAATTCTAAATGAAGGTATTTTTGTCATAGACCTTAATTTGTCATATATGGAATCCACATCATGGGTATTGGATACTGGATATGCATCTCATATCTGCAACTCTGTGCAGGTGCTGGCAAATAGAAGGCGGCTGGGCAAAAATGAGATTGAGCTGAGGATGGGCAATGGAGCTTTGGTTGCTGCCAAAGCTGTCGGGACTGCACGCCTCAGTTTACCTTCAGGGGTCATTCTGGAGCTGAATGAGTGTTATTATATTCTTAATATTATTAAGAACATTATTTCAATCTCTAGCTTGTATAACATTGGATATACATTGGCTTTTAATAGAACTGGGTGCTCTATAATGAATAATGATTTGGTGATAGCCAATGGTTCATTAGTCAATGGTCTTTATGTATTAGATACATGTTCTAATGTTATGCAGGTTTTCAATGCTAATGAAATGAATTCTGCATATCTCTGGCATTGCAGGCTTGGTCATGTAGGTAAAAAGAGAGTATCTCACCTACACTCAAATGGATATTTGAATTCATTCGAATACAATCCATTTGATACTTGTGAGTCGTGTCTCATGGGGAAGATGACCAAGGCTCCCTTTAGTGGACATGGTGAGAGGGCTGCTGACCTTCTCGAGCTCATACACTCGGATGTGTGTGGACCCATGTCCATAGAAGTAAAATGGGGTCACCTCTATTTCATCTCTTTTATTGATGACTTCTCGAGATATGGCTATGTGTATTTAATGAGGCATAAATCACAAGCCTTTGAGAAGTTTAAGGAATACAAGAATGAAGTAGAGAAATAGACTGGCAAGAGTATTAAGGCTCTTCGATCAGATCGAGGAGGAGAATACCTTAGCCATGAATTCACTTCTTATCTTAAGGACAATGTAATTGTTTCTCAGTGGACTCCACCGTATACACCACAACACAATGGTGTATCCGAGAGGAGAAACGGGACCTTGTTAGACATGATCCGATCCATGATGACCATGTCAGGACTACCCTTGTCCCTTTGGGGCTATGCCTTAGAGACTGCAGCCTATTTACTGAATAGGATCTCAAGTCAATATGTTCCTTCTATACCATATGAGATATGGAAGGGCAGGAAACCAAATTTTAATCACATTAAAATTTGGGGGTGTCCTGCCCATGTGAAGAGGACCGATTGTGATAAACTTGAATCTAGAACCGATAAGTGTATACTTGTGGGATATCCAAAGGAGACCTTTGGATATTATTTCTATCACCCTTCTGAGCAAAGGGTCTTAGTGGCGAAGAGAGCTGTATTTCTAGAAAGAGAATATCTACTCTAGAAAAATAGTGGGAGCCAGATAAAATTGGACGAGGTCCAAGAACCACAACCTGTAGACACAATCTCATTAGATGAGATTGTATCAGTTGATCCTACTCAGAGTGAAACACAGATGTTGATAATTATGTGTTCCTTATCTTGCAAGATGGATATGATCTCAACTATGATGAACAAGATGAACAAGCAGTAAAATCACTCAACCTATGAACATGTGCAACATGAACCTAGGCAATCAACATAAACTCTAGCATGGGCATGCTATCTCTATCAGGAATAAACTAAAGAAATAAAGAAAAATACACGCCGGGGCATGGAGCAAGGAAGTAAAGGAAAACACACCGTATAGGTGGAACAAGCAAGTAAAAGAAAGAGATATGAAGTATGATGAAAGAGAGAGCTACTACCCAAACTAAGGAAAGATGTGATCGCCACTAAGGTAATAAACAAGCCAAAGACCTGAGAAATACCATAGAATAGGTGGATGAAAACACCTACCCATGGGAGAGAGAAATAACTGCAGCTCTGTGGAACGTAACGGTCGAATAATGATGCACCACAGGCGTATGACGGCCCTACGATAAGCCGCTACGTGACTCTAACGCGTCGGTGATAGACCGTTAGAGACCTGCAGAAGAGGAACTTAGGAATCTTTGATCTCCAAGCCTTCCAGCCGACCAGAATGCTTGGGCCTCGTGCTGTGGACCCTGCAAACCTGCAAAAGAGTGTAGAACACAAAGAAAACAACCCAGATTAACCCTAGAGCAAGAGTAGTATTAATAAATCAAAAGGACTCAAAGGCATGCAAAAAGAGAGGGAAATATCGGGGAGGTTGGTTTTTTAACCCCTCTATGGCGTTTTATAAGATGGGAAGGTGTTTAGATGAGTGCAGGAGATGCAAAAACGTGAAAGATGAAGAGGGAAGGATGCTATGATGCGTGGAGGAGGGAGAAAAGACTTAGAAGACAACTTGACTGAACTAAACCCTTGAAACCAATACTCTCTGGACTTTGGAAGAAGATGAACATGGGAAGCAGATATCCTTGGTTGATTCTAGCTCCAGGATGCGGCAGCACTTCGACGCGAACTCCAAATGTGTCCTCCTCAAGCCATGAAGTCAAGGGTTCTCTTTATAGACCCTCAAACTCTTCGGTCGAGTAAGAGATAATCCAACTAGAAAGTAGGACGTTTCTTAGCAAACTCTTGAAGATAATACTCCCAAGAGTCCATAGAAACAAATAGAAGATTCTGAGGATCAGATTTGAGGGAGAAATCATCAGATCAAACTCTTAATTCAGCCACGGAGTAGTAGAGAAAGAGCAGTTCTGCTAGAACTCTCTGTTTGATGTAACGGCTGCACGATAGACCACCACAGTGATGTAACGCCCCAGGAATGGACCGTCACACAACCTTATCCACTGAAAGATAATATCAACGGGTGAAGTTTTCAAACATAAGGACTCTGGAGAATGTAACGGCCATAAGTAGGTGCGTCAGAGTGATGGTACCAATCACACTCTAAGCCATCACACTCAACGGATCAGATAAAAGATAAGCTTGGAAGAAGCCTTAAACTTGAGGACTCTGAGATGATGTAACGGCCATAGGAAGGTGCATTATAGAAATGTAACGTGCCAGCAACGGACCGTTAGAGACAAAGGAGTGCAAATAAGATGAAGATATGCTAAGCTTCGTCCAACGGGAAAGAGATAAGGAACTAGACCCAACCAAGGAGACATGACCCATGAAATAAACCTCAAATTGACCAAGATGGCTCAATAAAGGTGAACAACTCGGAGCATCATTTAAAATGAACAAGGAGATGACCCAACTTATTGGTCATAAAACGGGTGTCAACAACAGACACTACGGAGATCTGGTAGACTACCAAGAGAACCTGAGAGATATGTTGGACATGTCTCAGAGAGGTCCTCTAAGGTATGCATCGATGAGGATGAAGATCCTCAATGCGACCAGGAGGCGATACGTAGTGCAGACTCTGAGAAATGGCAAGAGACAATGGGTTCATAGATCTAGTCCATGTACACCAACAAAGTTTGGAACTTGGTTGATGTACCCGAAGGGAAAGTCCCTATCGACTGCAAGTGGATTTTTAAAAGGAAGATCGGTGCAGATGGACACATTGACACATACAAGGCCAGATTAGTGGCGAAAGGGTATCGTCAAAGACAAGGTATTGACTATGATGAGACATTTTCGCCAGTGGCCATGGTTAAGTCAATCAGAATCCTCCTTACCATTACTGCATACCTGGATTATGAGATTTGACAAATAGATGTGAAGATAACTTTTCTTAATGGAAATCTGTTAGAAGAGGTGTACATGGTACAGCCTGAATGATTCACCTCCATGCTTCATCCTAATAAGGTATGCAAACTTCAGAGGTCCATTTATTGATTGAAGCAAGCATCTCAGAGCTGGAACTTAAGATTTGATGAGGTTGTCAAATCTTTCAACTTCATTCAGAATGAAGATGAACCATGTGTTTACAAGAAGGTCAGTGGGAGCTCTGTGACCTTTATGGTCCTTTATGTTGATGACATCTTACTCATTGGGAATGATGTAGAGATGTTGACATCAACTAAGTCTTGGTTGTCCAAGACCTTCTCCATGAGGGATTTGGGAGAAGCATCCTATGTGCTGGGCATAAGGATCTACAGAGATAGATCTAAAAGGATGCTAGGATTATCCCAATCCATGTACATAGATACTATCCTCAAAAGGTTTAGGATGGAAAATTCTAAGAGACGTCTCATTCCTATGAGACATGGAATTTGCCTATCTAAGGGGATGAGCCCTAAAACATCTGAGGAGGTGGCACACATGAATAAGGTACCCTATGCTTCGGCCATAGGGTCAATCATGTATGCAATGCTATGTACACAGCCTGATGTTGATAATGCTTTGAGCATTTTCAGTAGATATCAAGCAAATCCAGGCGAAGAGCACTGGAAGGTAGTAAAGGACATCCTTAAGTACTTGCGAAGGGCTAAGGATCTTTTTCTGCTTTATGGAGGAGAGGACCTACAGCTTAGAGGTTACACAGACTTTAGTTTTCAGTCAGATCCAGATGACTACAAATATTCATGTTGAATGGAGGGGCAGTCAGTTGGAGAAACTCCAAGCAAGATATGACTACAGACTCGACGACGGAGGCAGAATATATTACTGCGGCTGAGGCTGCTAAGGAAGCCGTCTGGATGAAGAAATTCATCTTGGAACTCGGCGTAGTTCCCAAGATATCAGCACCCATCCCATTATTTTATGATAATAATGGGGCCATCGCCCAGACGAAGGAACCAAGATCTCAGCAAAGGTCAAAGCATATTTTGAGGTGCTTCCACCTTATTTAGGAGATTGTTGATCGTGGAGATGTGGCGGTAGAGCGTGTATCGTCAGAAGATATCATAGCAGATCCACTAACTAAGCCTTTGACACAGATTGTGTTTAAGCGCCATCGGGATAAGATGGGCCTCAAAGTTGTGGGCAATTGGCTATAGTTCAAGTAGGAGATTGTTAGTATTGGTGTGCTACAGGCCAATTTCGGGTCAGGTAGGCCCGATAGTTGTACGATCTTATTCATTATTAATGAAGTGGTATTTAAGCGTAAATTTGTAATTGTATATTACTCTATGATGTCCCTAGGATATGTGATTGTAAAGTCAACTCGAGATGGGATCTCAATCATGGGACTTACTTTACATGGACACATACCTTAAACTGTTCCTTGTTGGAGGGTAATCACTCGGGGACTTTGATTACCTATTAAACTAGTACACATGATGTATGGGTGAGCAGTCTCATGGTCACTGGTGCAAGGTACCAATACATATGTGTAGGTGTACGTTCTGGGAGGATGTACACTGAACTGATCCGCTATTGGATCTTCAGATGGTTGATTATACCTAATGTCAACTGAAGATCCAATTATCTCAGTTGCATCGTTGGTCCTTTGACCTGAGACATTGATTGGATCTTACTCGAGGACTGGAATGGTTTAATGAGTTGACTAAGTGACTTTAACCACAAGTCATGAATTGCCAATTCATTAACCATTTCAGGATACGTGTGAAGATCATCAATGGTCAAGAGCGGATCGTTCACTGTCGGGTATATATCAGACAGTTAATGTGTCATGACACTAACGCTCCGTTAAATCCTTGGCCAGGGTCATGTGAGTTCGTTTAGAACATACGTCATACACTTTAAGGAGGTCATGGTCGAATGGTATGATCATGGGGGTTTGATAGTTACCGTACCCTCGATCAAACCAGACTCATAGAAGGAGGGAGGGATTATAGCGATGCGGTAACTATAGACTTACAGGTACCAGACATGGTGGTTTGAACCCGGTGTCCTTTGAGATCACGCGAATTTGCTTGACCCAACGTGATCGAAGGTTCAGAATAAATTAAACTATTATTCGGCTCTAGTAGAAGCGAATAATAGGTTTAATTTACTTCTAATTTGGAATTAGAAGTTAATGGGCCTTAAACTAGAGTGACTATGGGCCTAGAGGATCACATATAATGGATTCTCGGGTGACGGAGTATTATTGTACAATTGTATTTGTTAAAAGCCTTAAATTCCTTTTGGAAAGGAATATAAGAAGGGATTAATATATATGTACAATGATAAGAAGAATACATATACAATATTGGTCCTTATGGGTTCTTTTTAAAAGCACCCAACCTTTATATATATGCATCCCACGTGAACCTCTCCTTCTCTTCTGTTGGGTCCCATAGTACAGGAACACGGTTCTAGAGGGCGGGTGGTGAATAGAACCCTCTACAAAAAATATGTTCAATTAAAAACTTGAACCTACACGCAGGGGAAATAACAAGATTGATAAGATCGAGGAAGTTAAAGTAAACAATATAAACTTAATTCTCTCAATCTTACCGAGCTTACACGATTGCGAAAATAGAATAGATAGAGAAGCACACACAATCTCACAAATCAAATCAAGAGACACGGGGATTTTTAAGGTGGTTCGGGACCACGACGGGCTACCTACGTCCACCTCTTACCAAACCGGTAAGGCTTCACTAACACGCTACAAACTGTAGCAACCACGGGGACAAACCCCACACACATGGGGTAAAAACCCCAATACACACGCTGTGAATGCTGCAAACACGGGGATTTATCCCTACACACACGGGGTAAAAACCCCAACACACATGCGGATACCCACCGCACAAAACGGCGCACAAGCGTCAACACAAAGCACTCGGAGAATCCATTCTCCGAACCCACACATAAAATATTCGATTAAGAATGTGTAGAAAGTTCAGATATGGATACAATCAGCCCATAACATCTTATAAAAATTGAAACAAGGAGCATATAAGAAATGTAAAGCTTCCCCTTCACAAAGAGATCCGGCTCTTCTCGGTTCGAAGTCGGATGATCGCGATTCCGCCATCATCTTGTTCCTCTCCTTGAGACGCTTCTTTTCTTCTTCTACCACGAGCTCCAAATCCTCATGGATGTAGATGAAAACCACCTTGAAAGAGCTCCTCTTCCTTTTCTCCCTTTTCTTATCCTACAAGACAACACAAATAAGTATTAGGGTTCTTCTCCCCTAAATTTAGAGTTCACATTCATATAAATAGAGGAAAGGCTAAAAGACACATATAACCCTTCTAAAACATGTTAGAAACCCCCTCAAAAGATTAGAAACCATTGATATTTTGGTAAAGTTTCATAGGGTTTACAATGAGTTTTAGACACTTTCGGAAATCTCAACCGGAAAGGGTCGACCCTTGGGGTCGACCCTCATGCAACTAGAGGGCACCCGGGGCTGAAAAAATGCTCTGGCACACAGGGGTCGACCCTTGCAGGGGGGTCGACCCCTGCAAGCAGGGTTCAAAATATGCGTTCTGTTCAGCCCAGAACCACTGAGGGTCTACCCATGCAAGAAAAAAATTAAAAAACTCATTTTTAGCCCCTTTAAGCTATGCAAAATCAATTGAATAAATGTGATTAGATGTTACCATAAGCCCATGAAGATTAACCATGTATTTTCATCCTGAAAACATGAGAAAGCAAGAGGTTAGATGTGAATTAAAATTCATGAGCCAAGCATTGACAATTTCAACTTGTTCACATGAAAATGCATCATACAACCCATTCAAACTTGTATTTGGCTATCCATTCACAACCAACAAGAACACATTTCATCAAATAACATGGTTTTGATATGATGAACATGAATCTTTCAATTAATCAAATCTAATGACATGGGAGCACAACCATTCAATCACTTCATTGTATCTACCATAACTTCAACATCAAAATGCTTCAATAAAATATTAAAACCATTTAAACCACATTTCAACAAGATTTATGAGAATAGATTTAGCACATCAAAAAGAATAAAAACCTTATTTCAAAGATGCATAAAACACTTTCAATGCAATGCAACCTCATGAAAGATGTTCATGAAAATAACCCGGAACTTAGCCAAATGTGAAATCACATAGTCATGCATGTGAGCAATACATATAAATATCAAATATCTCATTTTCACCAAGGGACCAACTTTTGCATAAAGCTTCATTCATTAAAACCCAATCATGGTTTCTTCATAAAAACCATATACATGAGAAACACTCTCAAGCCAACAAAACCTCAACTGAGAATGAGGTCATTTAGACATACATTTTTCTATACATGAAACTCATTCACCTCAAACTCATCAATGCTCATGTGAATGGTTAAACACCATATAAGTTGATTTCATCAAGTGATATGTAAAGCAAGTTGAAACACATACCAACTCAAAAGTCTAATGAACAATAACTATTGTCAACCTGAACTCTCCAATAGATTGTGAAACCTCTAAGACCCATGAGGAGAATACTTAAAACACAAGTAGGTTGACATACCATCCTTGAACATGAATGAGATTTACAACCTGTTTTGAATCATGGGCATTAAAATACTCATGCAAGCATGGGTTTTACTTGTGAAAGATGTCCACCATGGATGTTTATCCTGCAAAGCAAGATAATCAAAGTATAAGCTCTTTTCACACCAATGGACATTTTTCACAACACATGAGAACATAAATAACCATTCAAGCACAAGGCCAAGCAACAAAGTCATTTTTGTTAGATTAGGTGGAATGTCAAACTAGAGGGGAGGGGTGAATAGGTTGACCCCTTTAAAATTCTAAGCACAATCACACTCGAAATATGGTGCAGAATGATAGAGATAATATCAAAAGCAAACCAACAAGGAGAATCGAGCCTAAACACACATCTAACGTGAAGAGAAAAATAAGGGAAGTCAAACCACACACTGAACGCAGATTTTTAAGGTGGTTCGGTCTCCCTGTGGAGACCTACGTCCACCCCTCACTAAACCAGTGAGGATCCCTGCTGAGCTTCACAGCTTAGCTATACTGAGGAACTAATTCCTCACAACACCGCTGAGCCTTACAGCTTGGCTTAATAAGAGAAACACATTCTCAAACCCGCTGACAAACAGCTTGCAGGCGACACGCCCAATTCCCTTGATCCAAGCACGAACTACTAGATCAACCCCTCCCTCTATACACCCCAGTACGAGGGAGAAAACAATGTAGTAGAGTTCAAAAAGAAAAGACAAATAACAAACGAAAATGCTCAGTGATGGACAGAGTAAACTCAGATCTGTTGCGCAGCAGAAGATCAGCCTCAAGTTCAGAAATCTGCACTATAGAGCTTCAACGATTGGCAGATCTTCTTCTTCTAAAGTGTAAGCGAGCTTTTAAGAGAAATGATGCTCCTAGATCTTCCTTCTGTCTTCAGCAGATCGAAATCGTGAAGAAGATTATCTTCAACTCTGCTTGCAAGCTCCTCTGCTTCGACCTGATCTCCTTGCTCTCTTGGAAATTCCACACGCTCTTTTTCTCTTCAGATTCTTCCCGCGCTCACGTCCAGATTCAGCATATATACTTCTAGTGTGACCCAACCATATTTTCTGGTTAGTCCCTTAATTCCATCGTATGGAGCCTTCTGGAATCGAGAGGTAAAAACAGACCGCAAGCACTTTTGGCTGATGTGTCGTTTGACGTCACTTGCGAGTGGGGTCCACCAAAATTACAGAGGAAGTAACAGATGGTGTTAACCCACTGAATCCACAGGGTTGACGCAGTCTTGAAATCCTTCATGTGGTGTAAGGCTTAAGGCTGGATGCGTTGACGCATGGGTCGCTGCGTCGACCCACTGACCTGTCCCTGGGCTGAAATCACAGCACTCTTACTTGCTGCGTCGATGCTGTCTTGGTGTAGCGTTAACGCACTTAGGCATTCCAGTAAGCCATTAGCTCTGTCTCTTCAACTACTGCGTCGACGCTGCTCTATTGTGGCGTTGACGTAGTGGAATAACCTTTGAAGGTCTCTGCTTTAGAACATGATGAGTTGACGCTGCTTGCTTCGTGGAGTTGACGCTGTGAGAGACATCAGTGAAGGCTTCTTCAACTGATGCGTGGACGCTTCAAGCTCCCAGCGTCGACCCTGTTCCTTCCTTGCAACAAGAATGAAATCAAGTGAAAGTGTTATTGAATCAAGATTTAATTCAGCATTGAAATTGAATACATCCTTCATATCTCATTGTAGTCATCATCAAAACCAGGGGCACAACAATCTCCCCCTTTTTGATGATGGTAACTATGAGGTGAATGCCATTAATGCCATTGCATCCAAACAACCATGGTTATTCATATCAGGCAAGAAACTTCAGATTAACAGGAAATCAATTCAGTGACTAAATCAAACTTTAAGTTTGTCATTCATTCAAGTTGACTAACTAAATGTTTTTCTTCTTTTTGTCTGGTTCGATGATGTAATGAGCTCTAGTCTTGATTCCAGCTTGACTGCATGATTCTCCCCCTTTGACATCATCAGGAAGGGGAGTAGATGTGGAAGAGCTATTTCAAGATTGAAAGAAGCGACTGTATCTTCTGGCAGAAGAAGGTTGTTGTTGCTAACGAGAGGATTGCCCTTGAGTAGACTGAGATCCTGGAGGTGGCTGGCGAAGCTGCTGTCCTGAGGCAGATTGATCTCTGGCCAGTAAAGCTCGGATATCTTGAGAGAGTTCGCCCAGCTGATGACTTAGAGTGGTGCTTACACTGTCAATGGCAGAAGAAAGATCAGCTGTGTCAGATTCCTTATTTGGAAACTTGTCCCCAAGTGACTTAACTGCTGCAATCACTTTGTCAATCTTTTCTAACAAGGCTTTGAGGCATTGGGGAAGTGCATTGACAGGACTTTTGAGGGTTTCAACTGCTATCCTCACATCAAAACATAAATTAGTAATCTTGGCAAGGGATTGAAAAGATGAAGCTTGATTGCTGTGCATATCGTTCACCAGTGTGGATAACTTGTCAAGGAGAGATGATATGTTTTGCAAGACGGTCCTTGTAGCTTGGTCAGTTAACATCTTGGTGAGTAAGAATTTTTGCCACTCGGATAAGACGGAAACTTCAAATTGTATAATCCGAGAAGTCAGTTTGTTTAGATGATAATTTGTAAACTCCATTAACTTGTCCATCTTTGCATCCTGACGCTGCAGCATCATAGTCATGTGTGTGAACATCTCTTCAACAGTTGCTGGAGGTGGAGCTGCAACAGAAGTTGGAAAAGTTCTTTTATAAACTCCAATGGCTCCAGTCATAAGGGGTTCCATTGTAGGTGCAGAGCCACTGGGTTCCCCAGTTTCCAGCTGAGGGCTTGATGATCTAGCAAAAGTTTCCTCAAACTCATGCTCTCCTCTTGCTGAACGACCTTCTGGTCTTTCTTCTCTCACCACAGGTGGAATTGGTACCTCTGTCCTGTTCACTTGACTGGCATCTGCAGTGTCTGTTCTTGATGCCTGACCTGTTTCCAATGGAGCTGTTTGCTGACTGGGAAGAATTCTAACTGGCTTACCATCAATGATTTTAAAGCCCATAAACTTCTGAATATAAGAAAGGGTGTAAACATTCCCTTGAGGGATGATTATTTTCTTCTCAGAACCAAAATCTACTCCAACTTTTCGAAAAATGGCAGTCAATGGAGCAGCATAAGGAAGTGTTCTGGATTGATTCAAGCAAGACCCCATAGTTTGAATAACTACATCAGGCAGGGAAATGTGTATTCTTTTCAGCATACAGTATAGGAGAAATCTCTGCATCTTAGTGACCCTTTCCCTACCACTACTCTGCGGTGTGATCATTGATGTGCACATATGGTGGAGCAATCTATTCAATGGAGGGAATTGATTTGCTTTGAGACTGGATAAATAAGTTTCCCTGACATCGGAAGGATCACTAGGTTTGTCAGTCAGGAGAGCATAAGCATCATGCTCATCATACTCAAAGCTATGTAGCTGAACTCCACTCTTGGGGATTTTCCAGGCTCTGGCAAACAATTTATTTGATAATTCAAAACTAACATTCCTGACAGTTGATGTAAGTTTTGGAATGTGAGGTTCATACTTCAAATTTTGGTAGAACTCTCTAACCAGGGTGGGGTAATAAACCTTATGGGTTGTAACAAAAGACCACCAGCCTGATAGTCCAAAGTAGGAAATAGTTGCAGAAAAACTTCAAGCATTTCATGGTCGGTAGCAGCAATATACTGGGAAATGAGAACTTTCAGAGGTTCTTCCACGGTGACGGTAAGAGAGCTGTCCGCACCTTTCTATCCCGTTGCAACACCTGAAGATGAACCTTGCTTTGCTGTCCTGACATCGGATGCCTTTCTCTTTTTGGTTGGCGGGCTCGGATCGCGTGGACGCGTCTCTTTCCTCTTCCCTTTATCGTGAGCAGCTTTGGAGCGGGGCTCCATTTTGCCTTCGGCCGATGCTGAAGTTCTTTGATGCTCCTCTGCCTTCTTCTTCCCCTAGTTAGTGGATGTCGGAGGAGCCATGGCAGTGGGATGAATGGAACAGGAAAGTACCGTGAGGGTTTTGGAGAACAAGAAAGGTAGAACGACAAGGGGTTTCGAAAGAAATGGAGACACGCAGCGGTCACGCTACGCTTTTAAAGAAGCTTCGAAACCCTTTTTAGTGAGCGGTTCAACCGGTTCAAGTTGGTGAACCGGAAAAGAAAAAAAAATAGTACTCGAATCATTGCGTTGACGCCAAGGGATATTGCGTCGACGCAGTGAAGCGGAAATATACAAATATTGCAAGAAGAGTAGCAGGAAAGACATCTGTACAAGGAATTTTCTTAATATACTGAGATAGTGAGTAGATATGCTCATATTCAAGGATTTTTAATTGTTGTAGATCAAATTCCCATGAAAAGGATATACTGAGAAGGACACCAGTCCATTTAACGATTAAGAGATAAAATGTTCTTAAGATATTAAATTAAAACCATGAACACTAAGAATTCATGTCAGGAGTAAAGATTGAACTCTTTTCACACCGGGAGCATTTTCATTTCAGTCCCCTTTATTTTTCAATTTCAAGAGGCCCTTACTGAGGGAGAAAAATTTAACCGGTATTGAGGATAAACTCTAGGGGTCACATAGCTTTTAGATCAATCACACCCACATGTATTCATTTTTGGAAGAATTTGAATTTTTAATACTTATTTTCAACATTCTCAATGGCAGTCAAGTACAGCTAGCCTTTTTACACAGGTACACATGTTTATCAGACACCAGAGTCCCTGGTTACTCAGCATGGCTGACTATTTTGCTTAATGCACCAGAGTTGGTAACCTACCTCATGACACGCCTTTCAGCACTTCATAGGTGCATGAAGGTGGTTTCTCAGTTGATAGTCACCATTCCTCTGTAATGAGTTGACTTTTGATTGGTACCAGAGATAGCAGTCAACCTCATGACTTCCTCTTTAGCACAACTTTGGTGCATAGAGTTAGTTTCTCAGTGTATATCCGCCATTGCTCTGAATTTTATAACATATATGTGTGGTGAATTTCTCTAGCACATATTAGACCCTTTGTGAGTTTGACACCAATACCGATATTAACTTCCTTTCCTCATAGAGGTTTCTTTACTTTTAAACAATAAGGTTCGATACATGAAAAGATCCCAGTTTTATTAAATTGTTCAGTATTTATTCCATACACAAGACATTATTAGGTTCAAGGGTTTTAGAATTCAATCATCGTAAGAATAGTAGATCTCTGATCATTAACACTTCATGGAGCCAATCAGAATATGTCTTATGCTCATTAGGAATTATCACTTTAACAACCCCTGAATTTAGGACATTATCCACATATCACAGTGCTCTAGAGATTTTCCCTCATACTAGGATGTCAAGGAGGCTTTATTGAGGGATAAGAATGGAAGGAATGAGATAGATAGCAAGTTTATTTGAGATAGGGAAGTTTCCCAAAGAGAAGATATAACAGAAAGATTCCAACATGGCACTGCTGCTTTGACTCAGAGCTAGCTCAAAAATCAATTCAGTTTCCAAGACTTATTACTCAGTGCGTTAATTCAACCGGATGACTGCATTAACTCAATCCAGCCGCAGCGTTAACTCACTCAACCAGCCAGAAGTGCTTCACATCAGGTTTTTCAAAGACAACAGTCTGGTGCGTTAACCCTACCTCCATACTGCGTTAACCCACTTATCCGACCAGCAATATCAACTCTGTACTTTATTCAGCATCTCATTGCCAAGAAATCAATCCTAAGCTAACTCCCCCTCAAACCATGCAGGAATGAAGATATGAATGCCAATGGAAAAGAGTTATTAAGCAAATAAGCTCAAAACTTAACTCCCCCTAAGTCTGTGACTCATTTAGAAAGTAGTAATTTGTAACTCAAGCAAGACATGCAATCAGTGTATTTCTATGCAGAGTTAATCAGATAAGTTTCATGTAAGACATCAAGCAATAAATTTAGGCAACAAGATGAGAATTGCACAAACCAAGCTCTCTCCTAAGACAAGAGAATCTTTCATTATTCAGTGGCTTGGTGAAAATATCAGCAAGTTGATGCTCAGAGTCTACAAAAATCAATTTGAAGCTACTTTTATTAACTTCATCTCTCAAAAAGTGATGCCTTATTTCGATATGTTTGGTCCTAGAGTGCTGGATTGGATTCTTTGCCAGGTTAATGGCACTTGTGTTATCACACAATATTGGGACACATCCAAGATTAGTTTGATAATCTTAGAATTGATGTTTGATCCACAACACTTGAGTGCCACAGCTCCCTGCAGCGACATATTCTACCTCTGCAGTGGATAGTGCCACTGAGTGTTGTTTCTTGGATGCCCAAGAAACCAAACATCCTCCCAAAAATTGGCAATAGCCACTTGTGCTTTTCCTGTCAAGTTTACATCCAGCATAGTCTGCATCTGAGTATGCTACAAGATCAAAGGTACAAGATGCAGGATACCAAATCCCTAAATCTCAAGTTCCAACAAGGTATCGAAAAATACGCTTGACAGAAATCAGATGGGATTCTCTAGGATCAGACTGAAACCGAGCACACATGCATACACAAAATTGAATGTCTGGCCTAGATGCAGTAAGATAGAGAAGTGATCTGATCATACCTCGATAAGTCTTTGCATCTACTTTTTTACCTTTCAGATCTGCATCCAAACTTGCATTGGTGCTCATGGGAGTGCTAGTTGCTTTAAGATTCTCCATCTGATATTTCTTCAACAGTTCGGAGACATACTTAGCCTGATTGATGAAGCATCCATCCTTGCTTTGGGTGATTTGTAGACCTAGAAAAAATTGAAGCTCACCCATGAGACTCATCTCAAATTCTGTGGTCATCAGATTTGCAAAATCCTCACACATGCTAGGTTTAGTGGATCCAAAAACTATATCATCAACGTAAAATTGAACTAGATTAATGTCATTGTTTCTCACCTTGGTGAATAGGGTTTGGTCCACTTTACCTCTTAGGTATCCTTTCTCAGTGAGATAAGAGCTGAGTCTATCATACCATGCTCGAGGTGCCTGTTTAAGCCCGTACAGAGCTTTGTCTAATCTGTAAACATGGTCAGGGCAGTCTAATGATTCAAAACCAGGGGGTTGTTCAACATACACATCTTCTTTTATTAACCCATTGAGAAAAGCACTTTTTACATCCATTTGTTGGAGTTTTATTCCATGACAGCATGCATATGCAAGTAGTAATCTAATAGCTTCTAGTCTAGCTACAGGTGCAAAGGATTCTTCAAAATCAATGCCAAATTCTTGGTTGTATCATTGTGCAACCAGTCTTGCTTTATTTTTTATCACAATTCCATTTTCATTTTGTTTATTTCTGTAGACCCATTTAGTTCCAATTACTGAATGTTCATTAGGTCTTGGCACAAGGTGCCACACTTTATTTCTTTTGAATTGATTTAGTTCCTCATGCATTGCATTTATCCAGCAATCATCTTTCAGGGCATCATTTACATTTTTTGGTTCAGTTTGAGATATAAGAGCCAAATTGTCCATTTCTTCAATTGTTCTGAAGTGAGATCTAGTTCTGGTCGGGTCATGCAGATTACCAATAATACTTGATAGAGGGTGGTCCCTTAACATTCTAACATTGGTTAGAGAGTTATTACCTTCATTGTCATTTGCATTACCTCTAGTGCTTGATTCAGCTAAATTCTCATTTGACCTTGACTCATCTTCTTGACTCCGTTGTTCTTCCTTTTCTTCAAGAAATTCAACATCATCTTTATCCCTGTAAGATAGTTCATGTTCAGACCTGACATTCATTTCATCAAAAATAATATGTGGAGATTCTTCAACAGATTGAGTTTTGATATTTAAGACTCTATAGGCCCTAGATAGATTTGAATAACCTAGAAATATGGCTGGTTCATTCTTAGGTTCAAATTTATCTAAGTCCCGTTTGTTATTATTCAGAACAAAGCATTTAGATCTAAAAACTCTGAAATGAATAACAGATGGCTTCTTACCTTTCAGCAGTTCATATGGAGTCATTTTGGACAAAGGTCTTACCATTGCTCGATTTACAATATAGCAAGCTGTGTTTACTGCCTCTGCCCAGAGCTTCCTTGGGAGTTGTCCTTCGATTAACATCGTTCTAGCCATCTCGACAAGGGTTCTGTTTCTTCTTTCCACCACTCCATTCTGTTCAGGAGTTCTTGGAGATGAGAATTTGTGAGATATTCCCATTGTCCTACAAAACTCATCAAATTCTGAATTTTCAAATTCTCCTCCATGATCTGACATGATAGATGAGATAGTGTACTTACCATCCTGCTGAACTTTCCTGAAGAATACCTGAAATTCTTCAAATGCCTCATTCTTATGTGTTAAAAAGAACACCCAAGTAAACCTGGAAAAATCATCTACCAAAACAAATCCATATTTATTGCCACTTAAACTAGCTGTTCTTGTGGGTCCAAACAAGTCCATGTAAACAAGTTCAAGAGGTCTAGAGGATTGGTTTTCAGTTCTGGATTTGAATGGCTTCCTAGTATGCTTGCCTAGAGTGCATGCATTACAGATTTTGTCATTTTTCTTAAATGAAATATTTGGCAGACCGTTTACCATGTTGAATTTGGCTAACTTATGCATGACACTATAGCTAGCATGTCCTAATCTGCGATGCCACAGCCAAGCCAGTTCACTTTTATTCACAGCTAGACAAAGATTGTCATGTGCAAGATCATCTAGATCTACCATGTACATGTTATTTATTCTTTTTCCAGAGAATTTGACACTTTCAGACTGCTTTTCAATAATAGTGCATGCATGGGACTCAAACACAACTTTGTGCCCCCTATCACACAATTGGCTTATGCTTAGAAGATTGTATTCCAATCCTTCAACCAGCAACACATCATCAATAGAGTTCAGGAGAATTTTACCAACTTTACCTTTTCCAATTATTTTACCTTTATTGTTTCCCCCAAAAGTGACATGTCCTCCTTCTTTCTCAACTAGGAGACAGAATTTTGCCTTATCGCCCGTCATGTGCCTTGAGCAACCGCTGTCGAGGTACCATCTGTTGTGTACAGCTGCAAGGCACTCCTGCAGGTCACATCAACCAAGAGATTTTGGAACCCAAATACACTTGGGTCCCATCAGACCGTATGATTGCGTTAAGTAAGACAGCATGCTTTTTGGGAATCCAGATCTGTTGTGTTGAGGGTTTTCGAGATGTGGGGTTCATAGATTTGGGATTCTTTTGATTGGATTGAGGTACCTTTTGGAATGACCTCTTTGAACCATTTTTGTTTTTAGAGACGTATGAGGTGTTGTTCTTATTTTTATTCCAATAGTTATTGTGACTCCAAGAGTCATTGGGGAACTTAGGGTGTGAAGTTCTGTAGGAATAATGAGCTTTAGATGGCATGAAGGTTCGCTGCGTAGACCCAGTAACATGATAGCGTTGACTCATCCAGTAAGTCTTTCTGCCATAAGGGTTCAGGTACATAGGGTGCGTTGACGCACTGAAGTGTCTGCGTTGACTCATCCTCATGTTTCTCAAGGAGTGCCCACTGGGGAAGGGTGTATGCGTTGACGCAGTGTGGATACTGCGTTGACGCACCCGAGTATTTGACCTAGCATTGTTTCTGTAAAACCCTTGGTACATGGGTTGAGTGGACGCAGGACGCCTAGTGCGTTGACGCGACTGTTGAGTACCAGCCCTATGACTCTTTGAATTTTCATATCCACGATATTGAGTTGATGAGCTAGAATCTATAGGCTGACCTGAGGATTTGCTTCTAAATTTGGGCACATTCTTATTAAGATTGGCATTGCCAGTATCATACATTTTCTCTTTGCCCTTTTCTTTTCTGATTTGTTCTGTATGTTTTACTTCTTCTTGAACTTTCTCACACAATTTCTGTTCAGACATTTGGCTCTGTTCAGATGAGCCTTGTTCAGAAACAAAGGTTATAAATCTTGTTCCTATATCCTTCTTCTTGGTTGGATTATAACCAAGTCCTTCTTTTCCAAAATTGCTTTTTATTCCCATGACAGCTTCAAGATTATTTTTACCTTGAGTTAATTTCTCAAGAGAGGCTTGTTTACTTGAATTTTCATCTTCCATTTTCTTCAAGTTTTCTTGGAGTTCCTGATTCACTCCTTGAACAGCTTCATATTTTTCTTTAGCAATTTTTGCATCATTCTCCAATTTTTGCATTTTTAGTTTCAGGTCATCCTGAGTTTTCAGTAAGAATTCATTTTCTCTCTTCATCTCTATTACTTGATCTCTATATTCATCATTTTCACAAAGAGATTTTCTTAGACTGACATTTTCATCTTCTAGGCACTTGATTTTATCATTTAATGAATTCTCTTGGCTAGTCAGATTTTTCTTCTTCTTGAGTGATTTATTCTCTTTCTTTACATGATCATATTTGTCTAGCAGTTCATTGAATGCTTCTTCCCAATCACTACAAGAGAAATTTTCAGAGGAAGAAGTTACCTCATCATTATCATCTCCCTTCGCCATGAAGCACAACTTAGCATCACTCTCTTCTTCTGAAGTACTTTCTTCTTCATCTTCATCTTTCTCCTCGTCACTCCATGTGCTTATCATTGCCTTTGGTTTCTTGTACTTCCATTTCAGTTGGGCTTTCTTCACATTCTCTGGGCATTCGGATTTGATGTGACCTTGTTTCCTGCATTGATAACAAACAACCTTGTCAGATTTCCTAGAGTTTTCTGATTTGAACTTTGAACTCTTTCTTACCTCTGCTCTTCTGGAGCTTCTAAATTTACCTTCCTTCCTTAGAAACTTCCTGAATTTTCTGGTGAGCATTGCTATCTCACCTGAGTCATTTTCTAAGGTAGATAAGTGACTTTCATCAGAACTCTCCTTGCTGCTTGGTCCTGCCTTCAATGCAAGAGATTTTTTCTTTTTCACATCCTCATCTGCCCTTTTGAAATTCAGCTCATAAGCCATTAGTGATCCTATAAGTTCATCGGGGGTAGTGGTAGGAAGGTTCCTAGATTCCTCAACAACAGTGGCCTTGGTGTGCCAAACTGGAGTTAGAGATCTGAGAATCTTCCTAACCAGTTCGTAATCTGTGTAGGCCTTTCCTAGACCTTTAAGACCATTCACCAGTAAGGTTAGTCGGGCATACATTTCAGGTATGTTTTCCTCTGGTTTCATCCTAAAAGCTTCATACTCAGAAATTAGCATATTGGCTTTTGTCTCCCATACCTCGGACGTACCTTCATAAATCACTTGGAGTCTGTCCCACATTTCCTTGGCACTGGCACATGAAGATACTCGTGAAAACTCCATAGGGTGCAATGAACATTGCATGATGTTCATGACTTGCCAATTGACATTAGACTTCCGAATCTGCTCCTTCACCCACAGTTCTTCATCTCCTTCTATCTGATATGGTCCCTTGCTCACGACTCTCCAAATTTCATGGTCTTGAGCTCTTAGAAACACATGCATCTGATTTTTCCAGTATCCATAGTTAGTGCCATCAAACAGAGGTGGCCTATTCACAGCATACCCTTCAGGCATGAATCCTTTGTTTTCCATTCTACCAAATCTCTCTGGGTTGTTAGACCCTTGACAAGAGAGCCGAGCTCTGATACCACGTGTTGGATTAGGTGGAATGTCAAACTAGAGGGGAGGGTTGAATAGGTTGACCCCTTTAAAATTCTACGCACGATCACACTCAAAATATGGTGCAGAATGATAGAGATAATATCAAAAGAAAACCAACAAGGAGAATCAAGCCTAAACACACATCTAACGTGAAGAGAAAAATAAGGGAAGTCAAACCACACACTGAACGCAGATTTTTAAGGTGGTTCGGTCTCCCTGTGGAGACCTACGTCCACCCCTCACTAAACCAGTGAGGATCCCTGCTGAGCTTCACAGCTTAGCTATACTGAGGAACTAATTCCTCACAACACCGCTGAGCCTTACAGCTTGGCTTAATCAGAGAAACACATTCTCAAACCCGCTGACAAACAACTTGCAGGCGACACGCCCAATTCCCTTGATCCAAGCACGAACTACTGGATCAACCCTGTTCAAAAAGAAAAGACAAATAACAAACGAAAATGCTTAGTGATGGACAGAGTAAACTCAGATCTGTTGCGCAGCAGAAGATCAGCCTCAAGTTCGGAAATCTGCACTATAGAGCTTCAACGATCGGCATATCTTCTTCTTCTAAAGTGTAAGCGAGCTTTTAAGAGAAATGCTGCTCCTAGATCTTCCTTCTGTCTTCAGCAGATCAAAATCATGAAGAAGATCGTCTTCAACTCTGCTTGCAAGCTCCTCTGCTTCGACCTGATCTCCTTGCTCTCTTGGAAATTCCACACGCTCCTTTTCTCTTCAGATTCTTCCCGCGCTCACGTCCAGATTCAGCATATATACTTCTAGTGGGACCCAACCATATTTTTTGGTTAGTCCCTTAATTCCATCGTATGGAGCCTTCTAGAATCGAGAGGTAAAAACAGACCGCAAGCACTTTTGGCTGATGTGTCGTTTGACGTCACTTGCGAGTGGGGTCCACCAAAATTACAGAGGAAGTAACAGATGGCGTCAACCCACTGAATCCACAGGGTTGACGCAGTCTTGAAATCCTTCATGTGGTGTAAGGCTTAAGGTTGGATGCGTTGACGCATGGGTCGCTGCGTCGACCCACTGACCTGTCCCTGGGCTGAAATCACAGCACTCTTACTTGCTGCGTCGACGCTGTCTTGGTGTAGCGTTAACGCACTTAGGTATTCCAGTAAGCCATTAGCTCTGTCTCTTCAACTACTGCGTCGACGCTGCTCTATTGTGGCGTTGACGCAGTGGAATAACCTTTGAAGATCTCTGCTTTAGAACATGATGAGTTGACGCTGCTTGCTTCGTGGAGTTGACGCTGTGAGAGACATCAGTGAAGGCTTCTTCAACTGATGAGTGGACGCTTCAAGCTCCCAGCGTCGACCCTGTTCCTTCCTTGCAACAAGAATGAAATCAAGTGAAAGTGTTATTGAATCAAGATTTAATTCAGCATTGAAATTGAATACATCATTCATATCTCATTGTAGTCATCATCAAAACCAGGGGCACAACAATTTTGTAATCATCAAAATCACATACACAACAATCTCCCCCATGTTGATGATGACAAAATGTTACACATTAATGCTCTCTCCCCCTTCGACATAATCAGAAATGGGAAATATTATGAAAAATTCATGATAGCATTAAGATCAAAACCAACATGCTTTCTCCCCCTTTGCCATTGACAAAAACCGACGAACAATGGGGTGATTTAGAGAAACATATGCGCAATATGTTCAACAAAGATGCAATTCAAAATATGCATGTGTGAATGTTATAAATGCCAAATATGCACAAGTTTGAAATGCAAGTATGGACTATATGAACATGCAAAGTGAAAGTTGAATGGTCAAGTATGATTGACCTCCAAGTAGATAAATATATATACATGCAATATAGCTCCCCCATTTTATTTAAAGTGAAGGGATAGGTGTAAGAAAAGTGCAAGTGAGTCATTAAAACTAGGATGCTCATGTTTACACCTAGGGGATTGTGCAATCATATAGGAGAATTAAGCAATAGCCAATGCAATCAATCAATTTTCTGAATACATATTAAATCAAATTTCCATATGTGTAAGTGAATAACATGAAAATAGATTATTCAATATGGATATTCAGATTTTCAGATCAACACAATGAGTGATCATACAAATTGCACTTCAATTTATGAGTACAACGTATTGGAGGCTACGCTCTGTCACAATGAGATTTTCAGAAAATTTTTAATTCAAAAATTTTCATAATAATAATCAGAATTTTTCAAGAATGATCAAGTTCAAATAACTCCTTTTTACACAAGGAGACACATGGAGCTCATGCCAGACTCCCCGGTTACTCAGAGTATCGAACCATTTCACTTCATTTTGAATAGTGGTACTTTAGTCAACACTTTTTTGAAATGAACCGCATCACGTCTCAGGTGACATGTGCCCAATTTACTCAGTGAGACCAAGCATTGCTCTGCCTTTCATTTTCTATTTTCTTTCAGCAAAAAGGTAGGCAGCTTTTTCCTCAATTGTCTCTTCAACATACATGCAGCAAATTTAATTTCTCTGGAGTATTGAAAGGAAATTCCTATATCCTTATCTCTAACACGTATTTTCACATTTGTGCTTAAAGTGTGTGAATTTGATTCAGCATGTATATCGAAAACATTATGAGCACATAACAATGCAGCTCCCCCTATCTAGATGCACTTATCACATATTCACTCCCCCTGAGTGTATGACAAGAAACACACTTGTTAGGACTCAGATGCAACATTATTTATCAAGGGAGTGTATGGATTTAGAAAATCCAACGAAGGGGTTGTAGCATTGTTGTGCCCTGACTATTTCCCCAGCAAAATACCCAGAAATAGGGGTTCGGGAATTTCCTCGAACACCTTCAAGGCATGGGCTACCCGACCCCTCCGACAACCCAGTGGGTCTGACCAACGACCCTAGCAGGTTAGCCGAGGTGCACGGTGGCTCTAGTAATTGATCGGGACCACTCCCTTTTCATAAGTCGCGGACTTCCTCCGCACTCTACACGGTCACCCAGGCCGCCCCGGGGACACTCCGAGTACAAGCCACGCCACGTGGCACTCAGTGAAAAGGCTAGGGGCCTACCCCGGAACGCCTTCCCTCAACCCTCCAAGGTCAAAGGGAGACCCAAATAGGTCAACCACAAGCTCAGGAGGCCCGTAGTATGCGTGTACGGATCACACACGTGCGTTCGGCAGTCTGCCGAACACCTTGTGGGCGCATGTGTTTCAACCCTTCTACACCAGCCCATGGGCCACCCCATGGTCCCAATACACCAATTGGGTCCTACAACGACCCTCCAGCAAGCCGGGGCCACCCCCGAGCCTCAGACACGTGGCAACATGCCACTCGACTTTAGCTCTCGGGCCAACCCGAGGCTACCCTGCCAACTCGCCGTACAACATGGCACGTAGCACCAGGCAAGGCCCATCAGCCCAAGGTGCCTCCTCCCAGCCCCTACGGACTCCTACTCTTGGCCCTTGACCAAATCTAAGGCCCGTCGGCCACCTACATGGCTCGTTCAGCAACCCGGGGTGTGCCAGGCATTCACCGGAACACCTTGCGAGGGGCCACTACAACTCAAAGAACAATGGCTCCCATGGGCCATTTCAATACCCCGAAACTTCATATCCCCCAGGGGCCATCCCTCGGGGTTACGGCTTTGCCCGGGGGCCCGTGCGCCCCAGGGCGTGGCCGGGCCCCCGGGGAGAGCGAACTCCCCGGGGGGCCGCGCCCTCTCCTCAGCCCGGAGGTCTGACAGCCCTCCCCAGTCCCTGTTCGTGCAGATGCGGTCTGAGGTTCATGTAAAGCTCGTTCATCGTACCCATACACGGAAGAATTAGCGAAGACGAAGTCCCGGGAATACGTGGCGTCGCACACATCAATCCCTCGGTCTACATGCACAAGCAGCCAGTCAGCCAGTCCAAGCACGTATCCTTTGTCTTCTAACGTCCAAACGAGTCAAAGTGGGGCTAAATTAACAAAAAAATCAGGTTTTATAGAAGGGGGGACCTCAACCTGGTCCGCCCAAACCCCCCTTGGGGAGGGGTTTAGGCGGACCAGCCTGGACCCCCAGGCTGGTCCGCCTAAACCCTTGTATAACAAAAAAAAGATTTTTTTTTTAAAAAGAGGACCAACATGGTTCGCCAAAACCGCCTTGGGAGGGGGTTTAGGCGGACCAGCTTGGACCCCCAAGTTGGGCCGCCTAAACCCCATCTCTTCCACTCACGCACACACACACGAAAAAACACATAAAAAATTCAAATAAAAAAAACAAAAACACTATTTGGGGGGTTTACCCAGACCAAGTTGGACCCTCAACTTGGTCCGCCTAAACCCTACCCCTCACCCCTCCAAACTTCTATAAATTGCCCCCCTTACCAACCAAAAAAAGAAAATGCATGCATACAACGCGTGAAGGAAGGAAGCAACGCGCAGACGAGCTAACTTCCCCGGCCCAATTGTCGCACCCTCGGACTCCCGAGGCTTTTGGCAAGGGTCTGGAACGCGAGAAGACAAGTGCGTGCACGATTGACTTGCTAGTCGGCTCACACACACCGAGGGTATGTCTCGCGTACTCCCCTCACGCGGTGTCTAGCCGTCTCATGCCAAGTCCATCCCCGCCTCTTGTAAGATGACCGTACCAACGGCGAATACGCCCGCGCCCCGGGTCCGCCCATGTACATCGACTTACGACACCTACCGCGGTGACGAAGGGTACCGCGTAAGGATCGCGTCGGCCCTCGACACGGATCCGTGTGCCCACCGTTCATCTTTCAGTCGGCTGTCGGCCCCTCAGATTGACAAATCAAGTCTAGTCGGACCTCTGGCCCGGGAATTACAGTCCCGGGGCCGACCTTGACTCGCCAGCACGACAACACTCGCCGTCCGAGACCTGGACCCGACCGCTCGACTTGAGCCGCGTCAGACCTCCGCCAGGCTCCAGCCATGTACATTCTGACCACCAAGGCAGTCGGACCTACACCAACTCTTCTGTAAAGAGTTCCAGTAAAGGACGCGGACACCCGCTTTGTCACGCAATGACCTGGGGGTCGACTCACGTGTCGGAAATGTCCCGCGACTTGCGCCCATTGTACTTCGGCCTCCTCGGCCCATTTGTAAAGCCCATGTGACTCATCATAAAATCAGTGAAATACATACGCTCGTATTTGGGCCCCCAGCTTCCTACCCAAACCACTCGACATCCGTGCCCGATACCCCAACTCCAGTGAACGCCCCTCAGTCTAACACGTACCCCTAGCTGCTGAATGCGCCCGACCCTACACCCATGGCTTCAGACACGTATACAGACTTTTCTTCAGCATGGAACGAAGGTATTCGGATTCAATCCGATGTAAATAAACACCAGTTGCTTGCGGCCGGTGGGGAAAGACGTCCTGTACATGATTCCCGCAATCGCCTACGCACTCGCACCCATGGAACCCCTTCTCTCCACGTGTCACCCGATCGCCTGAGCCCACGTGCCGCGCCCATGTGGCGCTTCCCCGGTCAAACCTTGGTTCCATGAGTGATTGTCGAGAGATCAACTAGCACGCCCGCACCCTGTTCGGTTAACCCTTAGCCCAACATTCCCGTGCCATTCCGCCCCTTTCGACTTTCCGTAGAAGGAGAGTGCCCGGTACCGCCGTGAGAGGCATGCAACCGTAAGGAGGATACCTGAGATACATCAAACTCCTGTATTTTCCTTCCCCGCTATATTCCTTCCTTCACCCCAGTTAACTGACATAAAAACCCGCGCAACAGAGAGGATGGCACGCCCGGTGGGACATCTCCCGCCTTCCTTCTTTTTGCTGAAGAAAAGTCTGTGCCAGCCCTGAAGCCCGGTGCCCTTTCCCTATCCTTGCAAGAGAGGTAGAGGAGGGCACTCGGGCGCATTCTCCAGCGGCTCCCAGTTCACGTTCTGATCGTCGGGCCGTTCTCGGTGACTGTTAGCGACCGTCACCCCCGTAGCTCACAACATTCCAACAACCATGGCGGCCGTCACCTACGGTCCCAACGTCATCGCCACCCACGCCCGGGTGGGCTACTTGGCGACGCCGATCGCTTTCCGCAGCTTCGCCCCGGTTATCGGATCGCCCTATTTTCTGGGTGTGATCCCTGTGGCTGCTTCTCAGCCAACTCCAGTCTCTCTAGTGGCCCATGCGGCCAACGTGCCATGCGCGTCTCCAGCTCCAGTGTCCTGCCCGAGTGCCAGGCATCGGACTGTCACTACAGGCCCCTATAGGGCCCCCATATCAACGCCGGCTCAGGTGAACATCAGCTCCCGACACCAGCCCCGTCCGATCTCCAACACGGGCCCCGTGCCGTGGACTTCGGTCACTATCCCAGCATCTTCCTCGGGTCCTCAATCCCGAGCCCCAGCAAAGCCGGCACCTAACACGGGCTCCCTGCCCTGGGTCCACGGCTTCCCAGCATCTTCCTCGGGTCCTCAACCCCGAGCCCCAGCAAAGCCGACACCCAACATGGGCTCCTTGCCCCGAGTCCATGACTTCCCAGCATCTTCCTCGGGTCCTCAACCCCGAGCCCTAGCAAAGCCAACACCCAACATGGGCTCCCTGCCCCGGGTCCACGGCTTCCCAGCATCTTCCTCGGGTCCTCAACCCTAAGCCTCAGCAAAGCCGGCACCCAACACGGGCTCCTTGCCCCGGGTCCACAGCTTCCCAGCATCTTCCTCGGGTCCTCAACCCCGAGCCTCAGCAAAGCCGACACCCAACACGAGCTCCCTGCCCCGGGTCCACGGCTTCCCAGCATCTTCCTCGAGTCCTCAAGCCCGAGCCCCAGCAAAGCCGGCACCCAACACGGGCTCCCTGCCTCGGGTTTACGACTTCCCAGCATCTGCATCGGGTCTCCAACCCCGAATCCTGGCAACGCCGACACTCAACACGGGCGCATAGCCCCGAGTTTACGGCTCCCCAGTTGTGCACTTGGGACCCCGGTCCCGAGCTTCAGTTAAGCCGGCTCTCCCCGTGGGTCTGTTGTGCCCCTTAGGCACAAGCATGTGCTATGTTGATTTGATGATAGCAATGCTATTTTGTTTTGATGATAGCAACAAAGTGAGTGCATTTGATATTGTGTTTTGATGATAGCAACATGAATGTTTATAACTGATATGAATGTTTATAACTGATATACTCTGTGGAAAATGCATATGACTGTGACTGGTATATTATCTGGAGACTGCATGTGTTCTGTCTGCAAGTCCATACATTGCATTCGCCATGCCTGTACATCCATCTGCTTGCATTGAGTCTATACATTGGTGGCAAGTCCATATAGTGCTTGCATACGGGTAAAGTATGTATAGCCCATGCTCAAAGCTAAGTCTGTACATTGGCATATGAACACACAAAGTCTGTACAGCCTGAGAGTGCGTCTCACTGACCGTCTCATGCAAGTCTATACATCACTGTTCATGCACAGAGTCACCGTCTCATTTAGCGTCTCATGGCAAAGTCTGCACAGTCTACTGTTCAACGTATGCATGCATTACATGAAGTCTGTACATTGCATCGTCTCAACTTGCGTCTCACGTTGCATCCAACAAGTCTTTCACAAGTCTGTACACCATTGTAGCTGCATCGTCTCATGTAGCGTCTCATTCAAGTCTGTACAGCCGTCTACATTAGATTTCAAGTCTAGACATTGCACTAATACATCCACCGTCTCATTCAGCGTCTTAGGCCTGCAAAGTCCATACATTGGTCGGTGGAAAGTCTGTACATTGGCTTCAAGACTCTCAAGTCTATACATTTGTTTCTGAAGGGAAAGTCTATACATTCCTTTCTAAGGCAAAGTCTGTACATTGCCTTTGGACCTCAGAGTCTATACAGAGTCTGCATCCTCTAAAGTCTGTACATCCGATTGCCTTTGCTTTGGTCAAGTCTGTACAGCCAACGGCTTCATTGATTCCAAGTCTGGACACTAGTCTTCAGGCGTTCTAAGTATGCACATTGATTCAGGTTCTCCAAGTCTATACAATGAAGTCTGAACATTGCATTTGCATTCACAATGTCTTCACACCTGAAGTCTATACAATGCACTGCCTTCGTAAGTCTGTACAGAGTTTACACTTGAACTGATGATCATAATCTGATACTCTGTCTGACAGGTGCTCTGCTCGTGAAGCTTAAGGAGAGCACGTGATCCGAGGCTGGAAGGCCTGATCAGATGATGACACGTGTGCTGAAGCAAGTCTGGATGCTACCACGTTGTAACACCCCGGTTTTTAAAATCTAAAATTTAATTGAAATAGTGAATTTTTCATTTAGATAAATGAATTTCGGAAATTAATATTATATTCCTCAGTGAATAGTGCTAGCGTAATTTTGACTTTCTCAAAAAATCTAGAAAAATAGTAAATTGATAGAGAATGATTTATGAAACAACTTTGCCTTCTTGAGTTTTATCAGTATAAATCTGTAATTAAATCTATTTATCGTTTAAGTGAGTTCCATTAAATAATATTTTATTCCTTGGAATAGTACCATCGAAAATTCTTCTACGTGATAAAAATCCATAAAAATGGTAATTAGGTTTCTGGAAGTGTATGTAACAAATTTGTCTTCTGGGATTAACCCAGTAACAATCCGTAGCAAGATCTATTTAAAGATTTAAGTGAAAAATCCACACTTTCAACTTTTACCTAACCTTGACTTCAAACACAAAATCCGACCTTAATACTCAACCATTTGATCTGAAATTGGTGTCAAATTAAAGGCCATGATCTTAACTTCAATAACCCTCTAAAAATTGCTCGAAACCCTAACCCTAATTGAGGCGGCTGGTCGAGTTTTGACTTGGTCTTGCTTGGCGGCGCCTTGTCCAACAAGCCTCTTGTGGCGTCGATTCCTCTCACCACAGACCATCCTAGAAGATGTATAAACTATCAAAATGAAGCCCTTCCAGTCTATTCTCATTTGGTAGCCGCGGCAGTCGCTGAAGTTTTCAGATCTGGGAGATATCTCGCGTTGAGTGCGTGGGTGTCGGCTTCCTTCTTTCTTTCTTCCTCCTTTGTTCTTCCTTGTTCTTCATCAAATTGAGGTAGGTTCTCTCGGGCTCAAACAGCAAATCATATATCAAAATGTTCAGCATGAAGTCCTCTTTCTTTTGATATATAAAGCCCCAAATATCATGTAGTATCCTGCGAGTATTTTGAGGTTTAGTAGAAGCATGTTAGATTAGGGTTAACATTGTTCCTTCTTCGATTTAGTTCTGATTTCAGGACGTAAATATGAAATTAATCCATGCATCTTGTATAGTTTTTCGTGCTCTTTCCATTGATTATAAAAGCCCTAAATTCCATCCAGCATGTTTAGAGAATTTCTGTTCGTAGTAACAGCATGATTAGACCTAGTTTTGATGTGTTCTTCCAAGTTGACTTCTGATTTCGACTGATTTTGAAGTGTTAATCCTGATCCACATGAACCATATCATATATGGTTAGATTCAGCATCGAAGTGGCTTTCTTTTGACATAAGAAGCCCTAATTTTCGCTCTGTATGTTGAGAGAATTTTACGTTTTAGTAACAGCCTGTCAAAACTAGGGTTTCTTGTGTTCTTGTCTTTATAGATCTCGATTTCAGCAATTAATCATGCAATTGACCTTACAGATAGGTAGAGTTTTGTATTAGCTTTCCATTGATACCAAAATCCCCTTATTTGGAGTCCATTTCCATGAGTTATTAGAGTTTTAGTGCAACCCTATCAAACCTTGGCTTCCCGGCGTTCATCGGACGCGGCAGGGATGACCGGAATCGACCCAGGGATGGACGGTCTTACGATAGACCGCACATCTCTGTTGACCACTTTTGACCTTGGCATGGCCTGAGATAAACGGTCTTTTAGGAACCACACATCCCAGGATGAACGGTTCCAAACTAACCACATATCTAGATATAAGGTCCCGGAGCAACCACATAACTTGGATGGTCTTACGATAGACCACACATCCTGGATGGACGGTTCATGAAGAACCACACATCCCAGGATGAACGGTTCCAAACTGACCACATATCTAGATGAACGGTCCCAAACTGACCACATATCTAGATAAACGGTCCATAAGTAACCACATATCCCCCTGGCAGGATAAAAGGTCCCCAGAGGACCACACAACTGGCAGGGCCAGGGATGGGCGGCCCATACCTAACCGCCCAACCCTTTGGGCGGCCCAGACAGAACCGCCCAAGCACTTGGGCGGCCCAACAGGAACCGCCCAACTCCCTGCTTCAGCCTTTGACCCCCGTTCAGCCCTGTTTAAGCCCAGGGGATATAAGGTCCAGTCCGAACCGTTTATCCCCTCAGAGAGTGACTTAATACTGGTTCTAATGCATTCTTTTTCATGTCAGTAATGGTAATTAGTGAAATAGAAACCCACTTAATAAATGTCTAATTATGCAACTAAATTCTTGTTAATTGCTTGTTATTCGTGCCTACGCGACTTACGCGATCTTGTTCATTAGCTTATCATCTTGAATCATTCTTTTTGGCATCTTGGCTTAACGTAGAACTTAATTCTTGTTAATTTGGCTTGTAATTAGGATTAATATGCTCATTAGCTTGCTGTTTAACTACTGTACTACAGTAGCGCATCACGATTAACTCTTATTGTGACTTGGTTATCAATCTTCTTGATGATTGTGCTTACCTTGAAATTCTGAAATGAATCTCCTTCCTACTTGAAATTGTTATTGCTACAAAGTTTAAACCTTGGAATTCTGGCCATAAATTGTGGAAGTCTAGATTCGTGGGATCTTTGATCCAAAGAATCAATGCCTGGCAAACAATTAAGGGCTCGGTCTAGTCCTGGGAGGAGCGCCCGAACACTACGTGTACCCCCGGGGAGGTGATTGACTAGGTGTGGCATTTGGCACCAGTACTATGACATGAGTTAAATCTAGGACTGTCCACTACTCTTCACTACTCTCCACTACTCTCTACTACGTTGCACTTTCCACTCTTCACTATTCTATACTCTACTTGTTGTTACTTTACTTGCTGTTACTTGGACGTGGAAATGAAATTACATACGTGCTTGACATGACTTGAATCGTCTTGATATGGCCAAATCTTTATCGTAATCTCCTGTAGTAAATTCTTGTCTTTGTTATTCCTCTTAAGTATTACCATTCTGTTCCTTTATATTTCTTGACCTTGCAAGATCTGTTTTATTATCGTTGTTTCTTTATATCGTCATTTATTTCTCTTATTAGCATGGCATATGAAACTGTAATTTACTTGTTAATCACTTAAACTATGCCTGATGATAGAGTATAATTCCTACTGAGCTTTTTGCTTACCCCTACTTCCAACCCTTTTCAGATTATGCGAGTATCTGTACGTGCATTGGGAAATGGATCAGTGTGACCGAGTGGAACCTGGAACCTAGAGTTGGAGTCTGCTCTTTCATTTTCTTGAGTCTAGCTAGTCTAGTTATTTCTTTTTGTTATTTATTTTGAATCTTTTATTGTAAGTGGTGTCAAAATATATCTTTTTAAATTAATAAGAGATCGTATTTTCTCAAATGTGTGTCTGGCCTCCTTGTATTTTATTGTGATTATTTATCTTCCGCTCTTGTTATCGTGACTTGTCTCTTGCCATGTTCCGAGCATCGCTTTCCGCTGCTATCGGTTCGGGGCATGACACACGTGGTCCAAAAGTTCTGGGCGGGAAATGTGGAAGCCACACGCGCCCAGTGCTGCTCCTGCTGTGGCTGCTTATAAAAGGAAGCCTTCGTCCAATAGATGAAGACTGATCGAGTTGGCAAGAGGTGAAGTCCATACAGAGAGCCACGATCCAGACAGAGAGGAGAAAATAAGAGAAGAGCATAGAGTGAAAGAAGAGCAGAAGAAGAAGAGAAAGAAGAGAAAGAAGAGAAAGAGAGAAATAGAGAGCTCTAGCTGAGAGAGAGAGAGAGATTGGGTTCTCTGGCATTGGATCAAATCCAAGCCAGATCTGCTCCATTCGAGAGCTATATTTGTGCTTCATTGTTTCAGCTTTCCGTTGCTGTCTTGTTCTATCTTTTGTTTTCCTTTATACATTTCTTCAAGCTATTTGTCAGCGGAGCAAGCTGTGTTGCTCAGCATTTGCAGTGGAGGATTCCACTGGAAGGCCAAGCTGTATTGCCCAGCGGTTTGCAGAGGTGCTGCCTCTGGATGGGCAAGCTGTAATCCCCAGCGGTTTGCAGTGGTGGATTCCACTGGACAACAAGCTGTGTTGCTCAGCGGGCGAGGAGGATTCCTCGGACGGCAAGCTGTGTTGCCCAGCGGATTGTAGGCAAGCTGTGAGGCCCAGCGGTTCAAGCTGTGAGTCAGCGGAATCCACACTCGGGTTGAGTGTGGGGTGGATGTAGGTTTGGAGGACCGAACCACCTAAAAACCCCTTGTGCATTGTGGTTTGTTTTGTCTATTTGTGCTTCCGCTAGATGATTGCATAGGGGCGCTCTAAGTATTTGGTTTCTGGTTGAGCAGAAGAGTTGATCAATTTTCTTAGAGTGTTTTAATCTGTTCTGAGTGAGCGAAATCTTGTTTGAGCGAAATTTTAATTGGGCGAAAGGTTTTTAAAGGGCATATATTCATTCACCCCCCCTCTGAATACATAGCACTGAACCCAACACTTGGTATCAGAGCGGGTCTCTAACTAAATAGATCTAACAATCTGCAGAGGATCCTGCTAGTCCTTGGTGCATTTCAGAGTGTGTTTTCAGTGCTCGGTATTTTGTTTCATCGACTTGTGCATTACTTTGCTCATCTGGTTCTGCTGCATTCCCTGTCATCTGGTCTACTGCGCTGAATCTGTTTGCCTCTTACTCAAATGGGTCGACCTCTGGTGTATGACAGTTCTAACTTTGATAGTTGGCTAGGAGGCCTATGTGTGCACGTAGACTCCATAGATCCCAAACTATGGAGGCTACTATCTAAAGGCCCACACAAATTACCTCATGATGAGACCAAATGGTCTAAAGAGGATAGAGTGAAGGACCGTGAAAATACCATGATTCTCAATATCCTGAGAGCTGTTGTCAATACTGATATATATCCTTTTGTTCTCAGGTGCAATTCTGGAAAAGAGATATATGACAGAGTTATCTTTGCGCATAATCAACAGAATGATAGTTGTTTGATGGCCAACCGGGATAATGAAGATTCCTCATCCCAGGTAAATTCTGAATCTGAATCTGAAGAGATTTCAATTGATGAATTGTGGAAAATAAATGAGGAATTGTCTGATAGATGTAAACATTTGAAATCTGAAAATAGAAAGCTGAAAAAGAAATATGATCAGATTAATTCGAATGTTCATTGTGAAAAATGTCAGGAACTGAGAAAATCTCATGAAATCTGCTTAGCAAATGCTGATAAGAGTAAGGAACAAATCTCCATTTTGGAAAATAAAAATCATGAACTCATAGATAAGAATTCTGAACTGGAAGATAAGTTGAATTCATTAGGAAATGATCAAAACCTAAGAGAATGAAGAACTGAAGCTTCTAAATTCTGCCATGTCTGAGAGACTCTTAATGCTTGAAAGAGGGAAGAGTTCAATTGAAAATGAATGTGAGAGAGTGAGTACATTAATAGAAGAGATTGAGAGCTACAAAGCCATTAATGCCTTACTTAATAAAAAGATCACAGATTCTGAAATTCTCATTTCCTCTCTCAAAAATGAAATCACTGAATTGAACAAATCTCTATCTAAGTCTTTCAAGAATGAAGAAAATCCGAAAATTGCTAATGGAAGGAGTAAACAGGAAGTGAGAAAAAGACTGTACACAACCTGTGTGCGTAGCTCTGAGTTAGCTAGCACTACAGCTTCTCTTTCATGTCTGCCTACTAATCAGATAGAAAAATAAAAGAAAACTGAGAGAAAGAAAACAAAATAGAATAAAAATTTGTATGCTGAAATTTCTCAGGCCAAACTGCTTCATGTTAAAAGAAAGAATGTTAAATGTTTCTACTATGGTGAATCTAGCCATGAGATGATGTTTGCTTTGTCATGAGAAAGGATGAATTGAAATCTGATAGAATTCATGTTAGGGATTCTAAAACAAAGAAACATTCTCATGATCAAAATAGAAGGATAAAATGTTTTTATTGTCATGAGATAGGTCATCTTATGCATAATTGTAGATTAAATAAATAGGATGATCTCAATGCTAGAAAACTACATGATAGGAATGTTCATGTTACAAATCATGCAAATCATAAGAAGAACATTCAATGCTTTCAGTGTGGCAAACTGGGCCACATTGCTGCTCAATGTTGGCACATTCATGGGAAGAAATTTCATTCTGAATTTGTTAATTTCCATGAAAACAAAAATATTTTTGAAAAGAAAAATTTTGGTTCTAAGAAAAAATACACTGGGTGCTTCGAATGTGGAAAGCATGGCCATACAGTCAAGGACTGCTGGCATGCTCAGGGAAATAGATTGAATTCTAAATCTGTAAAATTCCCTGCTCATTATGATGCTGATAGAAACAAATCTGCTTTTAAAGAAAAATCCTTTGCATGTTTCAAATGTGGAAGATCTGGCCACAGGGCTGCAACATGTTGGGTGGCAGGATATCAAAACCAGACTGGTTTTGGTAAACAGAATTTTAATTCTGTTAACAAAAATTTTCATGCATATGCACATAGAACTCCTGCTCATAGGAATGCGCACAAAATAAATTTCAGAACTGCTGCATCATGCCACTACTATAGTCAGATAGGTCATTCAATGAATGATTGCCATGTGATGAGAATTGATGACCTTCATGCACAGAAATTGGCTACCATACCTGCTAGATATGTGACTGTTAGTGCAGGACCCAAGAATGTTTGGGTACCTGCCCATGCCAAATAGTGTGCTAACTTGCAGGTGTGCCTTGGTGGGAGAAATAAAAGGGGTTAACCAAGGCACTCAAGAATGAAAACCCCATGATAGCACAATTCAAGTCAGTTCCAAAACTCTATGTTTAAATTCCATCATCTGAATTTGTGAATATGAAAAGTGTGAATTTCATGTTGATTTGCTTGTTTGATGTTTGATGATCTCTTCATGTCTAGCTGATCAGTCTGCATTCCAGACTCAGCTATTGAATTCATTTCTGCATATATCTGATGCTCTTCTGTTGCCATCTCTTGCCAATTGCTGAACTGAATTTGAATGATTTTTAATGTATACAGTTAATGCACTATATAGACTTTGTGTAAATGCATGTGTTTTGTGTCAGTGCATTGCATGCTTGTTGTTAAATGCATAACTTGTTGATTGTGAATGGTTCTTTTAATGCACACAGTCATTGCATGTGTCTTATGTCTGCATACATCATTTGCATGACTGTCAATGAAGTTGTTCAATGCATGTAGGACTGTCTTATGTTGCATTGTCATGCATAACCCTGGTACATCAAATGGTAAGTAACTGAAAGGCAGGGAAATATATCTGGAAGTTCTTACTATGTGTGAGATGATCTTTGAGACCAGGTCCTCCGCCTAGTACCATGGGTCCTGTCTTCGTGTAGAACAGTGTACCGCATCATATTTTGAAAAATCTAAAAAGGATAAAAATGTTCATGACTTGGATGCATAAACCTGAATTGATTGCATACTTGTCTCATGTATCCTTGGTGCATAGTCTGCATGTAGAACAGTGTGTTGCATAGCACATCTCTTGCATCATGATGTCAGAGGGAGCTGAGATTTCTGTTCATTACATTGATTCCTTTTCACTTCTCATTGTTCCCATTCAAATGATTCATATTCTTTGACATCAGTTGCTCTTGAACCATAATGCCAACTGCTATCTTTTCCCCATCATTTTCACTGAACAACAGCAATTGTTTCTGGTTTAGTATATTGAGTTGTGATTATTGCAAGTGTTCACTTATAAGAATCACTCTTGTAAATTGAAAGGAACCAAAGGTTTAACTTTTATAAATTGAAGAGTTAAGTGTCTGAACTTCAGAATTTGAGATAAAAGAAAACTTTTATAGCTCTTAATCTTTGTCTCATGGCTAAAATAGAAAAAGTTTTTTGTAAAGCCTAAATGTGTTGGACTAGAAATGTCTAGAACAGGTGAATAAGAGTATGTAATGATTTTTTAAACAATCACTCTAAAAGAATTAAGGGCAGCAGTAAATAAGATCATAAATGTAAAAGAGCTGAACATAGTGACAGAGCAATGGCTGATTGCACTGAGAAACTGTGAACTCCTCCAAAGAAGCAGGAGAACTCACATGTCATGAGGTGCTTCAGAATATCTCTGTTCATAGGGTCAAATCTATAGGGGGAGTCCTCACCAAGTAACTGGGGGTACTGGCCTCTGATCAAGGTGTATCCTTAATGTCAAAGGTGAAAATTGTTCCTTGTAGGCCTTGACCTAAAGTATATCTTGTAGTTTATGCCTAGTAACTGGGGGTACCTGCCTCTTATCAAGGTGTACACCTAATGTCAACAGCATAAATGCCACAGGTCTATTCACTTAGTTCAGGTTCTGAAAATTAAAAAGTGAAAATCAAACTGCTGTAACCCTTCGAAAGTCAAAAGTCAATGAGTGAAAATTATTTTTCTCAGTACATATTCAAGTTGCCTTTCTTGAACTTCCATGTTTAAACACAAAAGGGTATTATTTCTGACTTATCTATTAATACCAAGTGCCCTAGATTCATTGCTATAAATGGAGTCTATAAACTCTTTTTTAGGGGTCAGGTGTTTTACTCTAGATTTATCACTGTTAAACCTGAATTTTTGTCAAAACTGTATGTTGCTGATTCTTATACTTTAACTGTTGTTTATAATCATGCTTACTTTCTGAACCAATGATTCAGCTGTTGTCAAGTAACCCTCCTACCTTCTCTACCTTTATTTATATGTTCATATTCCTTCTCAAAGGGGGAGAAATTATTTAAGGGGAGAATCAATTCAGGGGGAGTCATACATTCAGGGGGAGAATGAGGTGCTCTAAGGGTATTTGCATGCATACTGCCAAGTTGCACACATGTTCATACTGTTTTTCTCTTTTTGATCATGTCAAAGGGGGAGAAAATTCTGTGTGACTCACTGTCACTTTGTGTTGCCATCATCAAAAAGGGGGAGAATGTTGTGCCCCTTTGGCACAAGCATGTGCTATGTTGATTTGATGATAGCAATGATATTTTGTTTTGATGATAGCAACAAAGTGAGTGCATTTGATAGTATGTTTTGATGATAGTAACATGAATGTTTATAACTGATATGAATATTTATAACAGATATACTCTGTGAAAATGCATATGACTGTGACTGGTATATTATCTGGAGACTGCATGTGTTCTGTCTGCAAGTCCATACATTGCATTCGCCATGCCTGTACATCCATCTGCTTGCATTGAGTCTATACATTGGTGGCAAGTCCATACAGTGCTTGCATACAGGTAAAGTCTGTATAGCCCATGCTCAAAGCTAAGTTTGTACATTGGCATATGAACACACAAAGTCTATACAGCCTGAGAGTGCGTCTCACTGACCGTCTCATGCAAATCTATACATCACTGTTCATGCACAGAGTCACCGTCTCATTTAGCGTCTCATGGCAAAGTCTGTACAGTCTACTGTTCAACGTATGCATGCATTACATGAAGTCTGTACATTGCATCGTCTCAACTTGCGTCTCACGTTGCATCCAGCAAGTCTTTCACAAGTCTGTACATCATTGTAGCTGCATCGTCTCATGCAGCGTCTCATTCAAGTCTGTACAGCCGTCTGCATTGGATTTCAAGTCTAGACATTGCACTAATACATCCACCGTCTCATTCAGCGTCTTAGGCCTGCAAAGTCCATACATTGGTCGGTGGAAAGTCTGTACATTGGCTTCAAGACTCTCAAGTCTATACATTCGTTTCTGAAGGGAAAGTCTATACATTCCTTTCTAAGGCAAAGTCTGTACATTGCCTTTGGACCTCAGAGTCTATACAGAGTCTGCATCCTCTAAAGTCTGTACATCCGATTGCCTTTGCTTTGGTCAAGTCTGTACAGCCAACGGCTTCATTGATTCCAAGTCTGGACACCGGTCTTCAGGCGTTCCAAGTATGCACATTGATTCAGGTTCTCCAAGTCTATACAATGAAGTCTGAAAATTGCATTTGCATTCACAATGTCTTCACACCTGAAGTCTATACAATGCACTGCCTTCGTAAGTCTGTACAGAGTTTACACTTGAACTGATGATCATAATCCGATACTCTGTCTGACAGGTGCTCTGCTCGTGAAGCTTAAGGAGAGCACGTGATCTGAGGCTGGAAGGCCTGATCAGATGATGACATGTGTGCTGAAGCAAGTCTGGATGCTGCCACGTGGTCCAAAAGTTCTGGGCGGGAAATGTGGAAGCCACACGCGCCCAGTGCTGCTCCTGCTGTGACTACTTATAAAAGGAAGCCTTCATCCAACAGATGAAGACTGATCAAGTTGGCAAGAGGTGAAGTCCATACAGAGAGCCACGATCCAGACAGAGAGGAGAAAAGAAGAGAAGAGCATAGAGTGAAAGAAGAGCAGAAGAAGAAGAGAAAGAAGAGAAATAGAGAAATAGAGAGCTCTAGCTGAGAGAGAGAGAGAGATTGGGTTCTCTGGCATTGGATCAAATCCAAGCCAGATCTGCTCCATTCGAGAGCTATATTTGTGCTTCATTATTTCAGCTTTCGTTGCTGTCTTGTTCTATCTTTTGTTTTCCTTTATACATTTCTTCAAGCTGTTTGTCAGCGGAGCAAGCTGTGTTGCTCAGCATTTGCAGTGGAGGATTCCACTGGACGGCCAAGATGTATTGCCCAGCGGTTTGCAGAGGTGCTGCATCTGGACGGGTAAGCTGTAATCCCCAGTGGTTTGCAGTGGTGGATTCCACTGGACAGCAAGCTGTGTTGCTCAGCGGGCGAGGAGGATTCCTCGGACGGCAAGCTGTATTGCCCAGCGGATTGTAGGCAAGCTGTGAGGCCCAGCGGTTCAAGCTGTGAGTCAGCGGAATCCACACTCGGGTTGAGTGTGGGGTGGATGTAGGTCTGGAGGACTGAACCACCTAAAAACCCCTTGTGCATTGTGGTTTGTTTTGTCTATTTGTGCTTCCGCTAGATGATTGCATAGGGGAGCTCTAAGTATTTGGTTTCTGGTTGAGCAGAAGAGTTGATCAATTTTCTTAGAGTGTTTTAATCTGTTCTGAGTGAGCGAAATCTTGTTTGAGCGAAATTTTAATTGGGCGAAAGGTTTTTAAAGGGCATATATTCATTCACCCCCCCTCTGAAAACATAGCACCGAACCCAACAGGGTCTTCCACCAAGAGGGTAGCTCTTCTCAGCACCTTCCTCAGGCATTCTGACTCGAGCCCAGACTACGCCGGTGCCCACCTCGGGTCCTCGACCAAGGGGCGTCGACACCCCAGCACTTCCAATGGTGTCACCTTCTGGTGCAAGAGTGTCATCTCGAGCCTCGGTGACAGTCTTATCGGCGGGGGCGAAGGCTTACACCCGAGTCACCCAGCCATCGACTCCCGGTGCGGGCTACTTGCCCCGGGGACCGACCCCGGCACCTTGGACTGACGTCTTCATGTTGCCAGTCATTTCGGGCCATATTTTCTCAGTCTACCATCTTGGGGCGGAGTCTTCCTCGGCTCCTCAGAAGAAGCGTCGCCACGGCCGTAGAACCAGGCGACTCACTGTTGCGACCAGCAACTCCGGCAAGACAGTCCTTGTCGACGACTTGCGGATCCGTCTCGACGAGGGTGAACCAATTATACCCCAAGAACGGACTATTCCTGCCATCCCCACTTCTAATCATTTTGACCTCTTGCGTCAAGCACGAGAGGACGGGACGAAGCTCAAAGGAGCGGGTTCCTCAGCGGCAGCCCGGGGGCCCCCGTCGCAGCTAGACACGCGGCCTCCCAAGACAACTCGTCGGAAAAATGGCGACAGGGGAGACCAGCAATCGGACTTGAGAAGAATCTGGGTCACCCCAGAAGAAGCTCAAGCTGTTCGAAGGGCGCCTATCATCAACCCCCTGCGAGCACTCAGACGCGGCATCAGACGGGATGCGGCGGTTCTCACAACAGCATCGTCTGACGACGCCCAGTCGTCCAATGTCCCCCGCGCAAGCAAGCGGAGGCAAAGGCGAGCCCGTCCTCGGGCCATTCAGCAACCTGTCCAGGACTCTACTCCGGCTAACATCGGGAGTGAGCCCCCTCCGCAATGCATCTCGATCTTTGACAGACTGGGGATGCCTATTCACTCCGAGCGACACCCGCGGAGAAAGCGGACAGCCCGGTTTATCAATGATGTTGTTCGAGTGTTCGCGTGCAACACAACCGGACACCAGCCAGACACCCAATCTGATAACTTGAACTAGCCTCTGTCCCACTTCAGGAGGCCACGCCACCAGGCTCCACCACTTTCTTCAACAGGCCACATCGGCACTTCTGCCGGACCACAAGCGTCGGAACTCGCAGAAGAGGTCCCGATAAAAGACCGCGACCCTCCTATCAATGCAGAGCCGGTCAACAACGACCCGCCTGCAAACGAGGTTTAGAAAGTGACCCTCGACACTCTAATGAAGGAGAATCAGCATCTGAAGGCTCTCCTGCAGGACCTTCTCCAAGAACGAGACCTTCACCCTCAGCAACCTGCTAGGCCTCAGGTCGAGGCACCGGTACCCCCGGTGGTTTGTGATGCTGCCAACACCTCAGTAGCAATCGCCCGAACCCCGTCGATAACTGGGTTTGGCATGCCCCCGGTCGAAGCTCAACCACGAGCCTCCAACACGCCAGTGCCAGAAAATCTCTTGGCACAACGCCAGATGATCGAGCGCATTGTCGAGATAAAGCTCGCCTAGTATGGTGAAGGAACGGTCACGGTGGATCTCTACAGTGTACCCTACCCGCTTCACCACCAGTTGAAGAAGCTTCCTCCAGAGTACTCCAAGCCCCCGAAGCTATAAAAGTTCGACGGGCAGGGGTCGCCACATGAGCACTTGGCCTACTACGTTACGGCCATGGGTGAGTTAGCGTTGGAGAAATCATATCTCCTCCGCTACTTCGCCACTTCACTCTCGGGAAGGGCCTTCCAATGGTATTCCCGCCTAAAGCCCAACTCAGTCATCGACTGGGCGGATCTCCAGAAGAAGTTCCTCGACCGATTTCAAACGGCCGAGCGAAGGGTTTCCCTAGCCGAACTCTGTTCTCTTCGACAGAAAAAGGGCGAGGGTGCCCTCGACTTCAGCAAGAAATGGCGAGACCTCAGCATGAGGTGTGTCAATCCGCCCGTTCAAGAAGACGCCATCACTATATGTCATCGAGGTCTGGCGGCCGAGGTCAGTGAAAAGCTTCTCGGCACCAATATCAAAGGCTTCGACCAGCTCAATTCGACAGTCACCGCGATAGAGATGTTCTTTGCCGATAACCCGAGCTACACCGCAGCATAGGGTAAACAAGCGCGAGAATGCTAGCCCGGCAAGGAGGTGAATATCATAGAGTTCACCCCTGCCACTAAGGCCAGTAAAGCGGCCAAATCCAGTGGCTCTGACAAAAAGCCAGCGGACAAGCCGGTTGTTCCGTCCTTCTCGGAGCGCATGAAGACACCCTTCTCTTTCAAGAAGGAACACACGAAGATGCTCTTCGACCTCTGCATGGCTCAGAAGATTATCGAACTGCCAGAAATCCGCAAGCCGGACGAGGTGCTAAAGACCGATGATCCCAGCTATTGCCTGTACCATCACATGCTGGGTCACTCCATTGAAGATTGCTACGTCTTCAAGACTCAAGCGCAGAAGCTGATCCGAGACGGCCTAGTCAAGATGAAGAGTGGTCTCGTCAATCCCCCGCAACCACATACGTGGGCCAGGCCAGCTAAAGCGACGCACGTGGCTCACCCCTTGGCTAATGTCATCCACATGATGGCCGTGTTTTCTCTTTCTGATGATGAATCAGAGGAGCCCAGTGCTAATCGAAGGGGACGTTCGATCTGGTATCCACGGTGGAGGCCTTGGCATGATTAGAGACTTCTCTCCTTCCCCAGGGAGAGAACCCGGTGACTCTTTGACATCCTTATCGAGAGGGGGCAAATCATGCCCCGCGACTCGCCTACCGACTACACCCATTGGGATCATAGTCACCCCCAGTATTGCCCCTTCCACGCCAGAATCTGCCACTCAATCGAGTCCTGTGAGGAAGTCCAATACCTCATCCAGGAATAGATCCAATGGGAGCATATTGATGCGGAAGGAAACTCCATGTCGCTCGTCAGGCTTTGGCAAGCTGTCGAAGAGACCCTGAGCATCGCCAGGAGTGCGCCAGAGCGGCTAGACTCTCCTCAAGAGAATGGGCACGGGCTGCCTTACCAGCATCCTCCGTAATGGCTTGAGTTCCGAACTGACAACCAAGAAGCACTCGAGCGACTGTGAAGGCGTAGAGAGCAGGAGGCCAGTCAAGAGATGGAGCCGACTAACTTCTCGGTCAACGTCATCCATTCTCCTACTCCTCCGGCCCTTGAGGGCTCCCAGACATCCACAGCTAGCCAGCCAACCCCAGCCACTTCGGCCGTGCAATGGCGGCCCTAGCAGGAGCTAAAGTCTCTCCCTTTTCCTGAAGAAGACACTGCCAGGCTCCTTCGGGTCCTCCTCAGCCGGGAGGACGTTTTAGTGGGAGAGACGACGACAGGCTCTGTGACTCTTCCTGGTCTTCCTCCTATCCTATCTCCTCCACCGACAGCTGTGGATAGGAAGGGAAAGCAAAAATAGGGCGAGGTCCCACCTCAGCCTCGTGACACCTCCACAGCGGAGGTGCCGTTCCGTCCTCTTCGCCTACTTGTCGACACATTCCTGAGTATAAGGAAGACATCTTCAGAGTCTTCAGCGGCTTCGATTCAAGTGGTGGGCTCACCGCCACAGGGTTCCTCCATTCCGCAAAGTTAGGATAACTGTGCGGAGCGATAATGTCCCGCGACACTATCATTGGTCGCCAGGCCTAGCCCTCAGCATGGTTACAAAGGCAAGACTAAGGAGTAGGATGACCAGCGCACCTCTCTGTCCGCTCCTCAACAGAAGCCACCGCCACCGCGGCTAAGGCATCAAACCGCGCATATGTCTTCCGACACCGGTCCCGATGTATCGGCTCAGCAGAAGACATCTTTACCGCCACCGCGGCTAAGGCATCAAACCGCGCATATGTCTTCCGACACCGGTCCCGACGTACCGGCTCAGCAGAAGACATCTTTACCGCCACAGCGGCTAAGGCATCAAACCGCGCATATGTCCTCCGACACCGGTCCTGACATACCAGCTCAGCAGAAGACATCTTTACCACCACCGTGGGTAAGGCATCAAACCGTGCACATGTCCCCCGACACCGGTCCGAACATACCGGCTCAGCGGAAGACATCTTCATCGCCATCGCGGTTAAGGCATCAAACAGCGCACACGTCTTCAGATGCCAGCACTAGCCTACCGACTCCTCGTAGGCTCCCATTGCCACCGCGGTTAAGGCATCAAACCGCGCACACCTCTTCAGATGCCAGTCCCAGTATTCCGGCATACCAGGAATTGCCGCTCGAGGTAATCGAGCAGGCGATTAATGCCACCTTCCAGATACAACAAGCGGAAGGCGCCTGGATTGAAATCCGTGCGAGGAAGAGTCAACAACTTTGCCCTGCAAAGACATCAGCTCGGAGATATCCTCAACAAGATTTGTCAACTCCGGCCCTAGCACCTCTCCCTCCTACTCCCTTGGAGACTGCTATCGCCAAGAGACAAGAGAAGAACAGGAGGAAGAACTTCAGAAGGCGGCTCAAGAAACAAGCTGAACAAGCAGCCGCCCTACAATTCTCAGCCGAGCCAACACCTCTCCAAAGGCTCCAGCGGCTCACTGACGACCTGGAGGAATACGTTCCCCCTCATCCTACCAGGGCTCTCCCACTCGATAACTACATCCCGTGGGAAGAAATGTAGAAATGAGCCCGCCTCAGAAATTGGGTCCAAGAGATGATCCAAAAGCTCAAGAACGGCAAAAGACTCGTGGTCCCTGACGAGCTCTCCTTGTGCTATAAAGACAAGGAGATCACCCCAGAGCAGCTGGAAGAAATGCTCCAACTCTGCACCTACAATATGGGGCCATCCCACCTCTTGACAATATCAACGTTTCTCGGCGGGGTGAGCCAATAGCCTCCCGGACAAGACAAAGGGCTAACGCCCCCCTTGGGCTTCAGCCAGCTCTAGAGCACACCGGCCATGGCCGAGGTCGTGGCCGGGGACGTGGGAGAGGCCGTGGGAGAATTCCCGAGCTACCCCTCTCTCCGTCCACCTTCGACCCGGAGCGAATCATCCTCTTTCGAGGAGAGGAACCGGCTCCCATCCCGGAAGTAGAAATTTAGGGTGGACCCGGTATCTTCGATCCTTCCAGCATCGACAAGGCTGTTACTAGTCTTCCAGCCCCTGTGCCAGTACCAACTTCTGTAGTAGAGCAAGCGGGTCCATCTGGCAAGGACGAGCCAGCCCGCCAATCACCAAAGGAAGAGCCGTCATTGGCGTCCATGTTCCAAGAGCCCGCTGATGATTGAAGTCAATTTGGTTCCAATGATAAGGGCAAGGCAGTGCAACTTCCCGATGGGGAATAGCACGGCAGCTCGCAGAAGGCTCAGCCCGACATTCTACCCTCTCTGGAGGATGCTTGAGCTCGAGCCGACCGAAAGGTCCTCCACCAAATGAAGTGCTTCCCTGCCAGCATTTCAATTTGGGAAGCCATCGCTTGGAGTAAGGATCTGAGGGAGACCCTTATCAAAATACTCCAAGAGCCGGAAGTCTATGAAGCACATGCCACAGAACTGAGGGCGGCTGCCTATGGGGCCTTCGCAGCCACCATCACTTTCACGGAGAAAGACATGCTGTTGTCCCCTCCGTGCCATAATCGTCCTCTTTATATGAAGGGGAAGATCAACGGACATGATGTGAATCGGATCCTGGTGGACGCCGGTGCCGCTGTTAACATCATGCCGCTCAAGACATTCAAGTCTCTATATCTGACCCCATACCTCCAGAAGGTCCAAGCGGTCAAGATATCCGGCTTCAACCAGAACACCGAGGACGTCCTCGACCGGGTAGACGTCGATCTGGTGCTTGATGATTTCACCTCCAAGGTGACATTCTACATCATCAACTCCAACACGTCTTATAAGATGCTATTGGGCAGACCCTGGCTCCATGAAAATTGGGTCATCCCGTCGACTCTCCACCAATGCATCAAGTATGCCAAGGATGGAGAGCAACACAAGGTCTTTGCAGACCTATCGCCATTTACACCAGCAAAATGCAACCTAGCCGACGATGCGCTCTACCTCAAGAGGATTAGTCCGTACCCCGTGATCAAGAGCAAAAGCAACGGTTGGCTCTCAGAGGAAGATGATGATGATCTCTTCTCTGTCGACGAGGAGAAGGCCAAGCTTCACCGGCTACGCCTCGGCTCCAAGTCAACCACGGATTGCCCTGAAAGGCGCCAGATTGACTTCGAGGACTAACCTTATTAGCCGGGCTATTGGCAAGAGTATATGCCTGCCACCATATTGCATCCAGCTTTGTGTGCATCCGAGGAGCACAGCGTCGAGTCGCTGACAACATTCATTGTCACCTTCAGGCGAAAATTTCATAACAAGAAGAAGGCTAACGGGGACAAACCTATTGTCTTCTATAAAGGAGACATAGTCCCTCAAGCCCCGCCGGATGATGACTTCGGCTAGTCTAGGCAAGCCGATAACACCCCTGAAGTAGTTCAGGTGTGGGGCGACTTGTCGCCGCATATTCAAGAAATGTGTTTGAAACAACACATTCCCCTGTGGCAGACCTCTGCCCAACAAAGATACTTCCGTCGACTGTGGGACCCTTCCCAGGTCTGGGGGTAACCCCCGTCCTTCCATAAGGATACCAGGGGGCTTGGCTACGACTAGGACTGGGACTTCGGCTTCCACTACGCAGTTAATGTCATAGGCTTGGTACCACCAGCCGACGAACAAACAAGAGCCGAAGCCAAATTCGACAGCTCCGGGGATGAGGGAGAGGAAATCTTGACCCTAATCTCTGCCAAAGCCAGAATTCCGGTTCAAGATGTCAGGGAACCTTCTTCGCCTCCCTCCCAGGACAAAGGGGCAGAAGAAGCTCCTCCGGCTTCTCAACCCGTCAAGGAATCCGATACAATAAACCCTCCTGAGGGGGGGATCTCTCCGGTCCTAGCTGCGAGGGTTTATTGATAGGATGCGATAGACGATCTAGAGGGGGGTGAATAGATCAGCCACCCAATTAAAACCAACAACAGTAGCTCCAAGTGCGGAATTAAAACAAGCTACTGTCAGGCGACAAACATATAAACAATACTATCGATGAACACCGACCCAACAGATCTAACTCAAGACGGTCCTAAACATTCATCTACTATTGATCGAGGAAATGACCTGGATGCACACAGTCTGCAAAGCAATTGCACAGAAGTCAGAGATTTTTAAGGTGGTTCGATCTCAAACCCGAGATCTACGTCCACCCCACACTCTAAACCGGAATGTGGCTTCCACCGCTGATACATAGCTTCGCTGATCCATAGCTTTGGGGTCAAAACCCTATAGACAGCTGGGCATTACAGCTTATGCAGTCCGGAGGAATCCTCCTCTGCAAACCGCTGGGGACTTACAGCTTTACCCGACCAGAGGAATCCACCTCTGCAAACAGCTGAGCTTCACAGCTTGCTCCGCTGACACACAGCTTGGAAACGAGTTTCTAAAACGAAGACGAAAAAATAAAGCGAAAAAATGAAAGAACCCACAAGGGGAAAGTAGCTCAACACTAAGCAATTTCAGCTCCGGTTCTGAACCAGGAGACTGAAGAACAAACACTTTCAGTATTCTTTCAAACACTTCTCTCTTGACTCTTTCCTTCTCTTCTCTTTTCTCTGGATCATGCATGCTCTCTCTACTTCTGCTCTTTCGAAGTATGTTCGCAATTACGATCACCCTGCTCCTGAGGAAGAAGTTTCTTATTTATAGAGCAGTAAAAGGATAGGGCGTGTGGTCATCACGATTCCCGCCCAAATATCTAGGTCACGTGTCAGCATCACGGCATCGTTGCTTTCCATGTGTCACGATCCTGACACTTTCTTTAATCTTGGATCTCGTGCCCTTCTTAGTCTTCACAAAAAGGTACCTGTCAGGGCATCAGATATGGATCATATTCAAACAATTATGCGATATAAATAGAGGAGATTGCACAGAGGAAAGGTTTTGATGCACGGACTCAATTGTAGTGGTCACATACACATGCTCAGACTCAATCATCTCTTCAAAGGTAGATGCACCGACTAACGTGTGAGAAGAGCAGTGCACTGACCTAATGCAAAGAAAGCACAGAGAAGATATGCACCGATGCATGACTTAATCTGCGTGCAGTACCAAGGGTTGCACCGATGCACCTAACACACGAGGGCGTTTGCACCAACCTAACACATTTCAAGGCTACGTGCATGGAAAATGAAGTGCACAGACTCACGTATGCATATGCAAGTATTGCACCGACTCATTTCAATACTAGGATCAAAGATTGCACCGACCGTGCTGAAACACGACATTGCACTGACTATCAATTGCAAGGCATCGTGCAGAAACAAGACCCTCAGACCACTATCCACATAAACAATACCATGCACTAAGTTTGTTGAACAGCCGGACTGAGATATGCACGAACCTTAGCCTTAGACAATTGACCTTGCACTGACCTTGAGATGCACAATGACTAGGAATGCACCAATTATACAGATGATGCATGAACCTGAACAGACTAGCATCAGCTTAGGTAGCGTGCAGGGTTTAAACTGCACAGACTTAAGAGTACATGTAGCATGACATTCATTCGGACATCATTCAATCAAATCATTCATCAAACATTGAATCGAATATGATGACTTAACATGATGACTCATAATGTTTGCTATCATTGAAACTACATAACATCATCAAGGCACAAGGGGCACAACAATCTCCCCCTTTTTGATGATGGCAACACAATGAGTAAATACCATGATATGATATAATCAAATGTCATGGATACCATGAGATGATGTAATCAAATGTCATGCATGCAACTACACAGGTTATGTATGCACAGACTTATGCACTGATTGAGACTCCTACCCCTTAAGCATAGACTCTCCCCCTGAGGAATCTTAATGCAAACACACATTCTCCCCCTTTGCCATCAACAAATAAGGAGGAAAGAGAGGAACAACGTTCTATGTAACAGTTCAGAATGTGAGCAAATTATGGCGCAACCCTTAAATTATATGAATCGAGCAATGGGCTTGCTTGATTTTAGTGAGGTTTAACAGTTATAGAAGGTAAAGAGAATTCACTGACTTTCTGAAATAGGGTGATATACTCCATTTATAGCAATGAACCTGAGTCACATAACTATAAAAGTCTAGGTCGAGACAATACCGTAGTTACTTCAGAGAAAGTGAAGAGCAAGGAAAGTCACCTAAATTTGTATTGAGGTTAAACAATTGACACTCAATGACATTTGTTTTCTAAGAGTTACAGCAATTTTCATTCACTAGCTTCTGAAAATTGAACTTATTGAACAGACAAGTATCATTTATGCCGTTGACATTAGGTGTATACCTTGATTAGAGGCTAATACCCCCAGTTACTAAGCATAAACTACTATATCTATTTCTGATCAAAAGCTACAGGGATAGTTTGCACCTTTGACGTTAAGGGTATACCTTGATCAGAGGCTAGTACCCCTAGTTACTCAGTAAAACCTCCCTTGTAGATTCGACCAAATGAACAGAGTTATCCTGAGTCACTTCATGACTTAAGGTACTCTCCATTTCTTTGATGGAGACCTCAGTTTCTCAGTGTAACTCAGTCATTGCTTTGCCACTTTTTTCATTTCTTTTTCTTTGATGAACTTAATTTTTGTTGCCCTTATAATTTTTGGAGTGACTTGTTTAAGAACAATACAAAAATTTTAGTTTTCAAACCTTAACCATCACTAAATCTGTCATGTTCAGATATTGTGAAGACCTGTTCTATTATAATCATGAGATAGAGGTTAAGAGCTATAAGTATTTTCTATCACCGTATTTTCAGAAGACAGTCTTTTGAACTTTACAGCCTATTAAAGTTAAACCTTCGGTTCATTCAATGAGCACATGTGATTCTTATAGCGGAAGAGTTGTAATAATTGCAGCTCATGACAATGAACCAATTACTAGACGGTTATCCATTCTGAGAAAAGGAGTGGACATTAAGGAGTAGAGAGAGAGAAGGGGTTGAACTTAGTTCAGATGTTACTATCCTCCCCCTGACATCAATATGCATTATCTAAGATATGCAACAGTCAAATTTTGCACCGACTTACATGTGGCTGGAATGCAATATGCACCGACCTACATGTTGCTACGTGTGACTTATGCTTCATGCGTAGTATGCAATGACCAGAGAGATCATACATGGCATAGACTAGGTGCAGTACTTGTATCAAGACTCTGTGCAATTTATACACAACCATCAAACAATCTGTGCAAGACATCAAATAATTGATTACACAAGGATCTTCTTTATTCAACTGCTTAAGGAATAGGCTGACACAAATACCTCATACAATTCAAGAGTGAATTTATTCATCAATCTCCTGCTGAAATTTACACAGCCCTAATTCTCGTCTTAAATATTTAAATCTTTCATTTCCAAGGGGTTTTGTAAAGATATCAGTAATTTATTTTTTAGTTTCAATAAATATCAATTCAATTTCATTCTTGCTCACTACATCTCTAAGAAAATGGTGTTTGATTTCAATATGCTTAGTCCTAGAGTGGTGAACAGGATTTTTAGTGAGACAGATTACACTGGTGTTGTCACATAGAAGTGGAATGCATCTCAGATTTATCTGATAATCTGAGAGTTGGTGTTTAATCCATAGTATCTGGGCAGCACAGTTCCCTGTAGCAACATATTCTGCTTCAGCAGTGGAAAGTGCCACAGTGTGTTACTTTTTAGAAGCCCAAGATACTAGACAACCACCTAGGAATTGACAGTAACCACTAGTGCTCTTCCTATCTACCCGACACCTAGCATAGTCTGCATCAGTGTAGGCTAGAAGCTCTAGCTCACATCTAGCAGGATACCATAAGCCTAGTTCTTGGGTGCCTGTTAGATACCTAAAGATCCTTTTCACTGCACTAAAGTGTGATTCCTTAGGACTAGCCTGAAATCAAGCACATAAACACACTACAAATTGAATGTCAGGCCTAGATGCAGTGAGATACAAGAGAGATCCGATCATACCTCTGTACAGCTTTTGATCCACAGAGTTACCTTTAGTATCTTCATCCAGGCTTGTTGAAGTACTCATTGGAGCTGTAATGTCCTTGAGGTTGTCGAATTTGTATTTCTTCAGGAGGTTCCTTATATATTTGGACTGAGTGATAAAGGTTCCTTCTTTAGTTTGAGTCACCTACAGTCCAAGAAATAATTTCAGTTCACCCATTGAGCTCATCTCAAATTCTTGTGTCATAAGTTTAGAAAAATCCTTACATAATTCAGGGTTGGTTGAACCAAACACAATGTCATCCACATAAATTTGGACAATGATGATATCAGGATGACGTACCTTGGTAAACAACGTTTGATCAACTTCACCTCTTGTGAACTTCTTTTCAATAAGGAATCTGCTTAGTCTGTCATACCAAGCTCTAGGAGCTTGCTTCAAACCATAGAGAGCTTTATTCAACTTATATATATAAGAAGGGAAATCTGAGCATTCAAAGCCAGAAGGTTGATGGACATAGACATCCTCCTTAATTTCCCCATTGAGAAAATCAGATTTTACATCCATCTGCTGGAGAGTTATTCCAAAGGAGCATGCATAAGCTAACAAATTTCTAATAGCTTCTAACCTGGCTACAGGGGTGAAGATTCTTCAAAGTCAATTCCAAATTCCTGGTTGTACCCTTGAGCAACAAGTCTGGCCTTATTTTTGATAACATTATCTAACTCATTAGTTTTATTTTTAAAGACCCATTTTGTCCCAATGACATTTCCATGAACAGGAGGTGGAACTAGGTGCCACACCTTGGTCCTTTCAAATTGATTAAGCTCTTCGTGCATGGCATTGATCCAATGCGCATCTTTAAGAGCACTGTCAATGGTTTTGGGTTCAACATTAGAAACTAATGCATATGCATTTAATTCATTTTGAGCTCTAAGGAAGCCTCTAGTCCTAGGAGGTTCATGAAAGTCACCAATGATGTTTTCAATGGGATGGCCTCTTAAGAATCTGACATTGATAACTTGGTTACCTTGACCTTCATTTACCTCCCCCTGAATAGCAAGCTCCTCCGCATTGACTTCTTCAGCTTCTTCTTCTTGGTCTGATTGGTCTTCAAGTTTTTCTTTCTTAAGAATTTCTCCGTCATCTTCTTTTCTGCATTGACCAACTTCAAAGTTACTTAGGGACTCATCAAAGACAACATGTGGAGATTCCTCAACAGTTTTAGAATTACGGTTGTACACTCTATATGCTCTAGTGTATTCAGAATATCCAAGAAAGATTCCTGGATCACTTTTAGGTTCAAATTTATCAAGATCTCTTTTATCATTAACATGAATGAAACATTTACAGCCAAAGACATTGAAATAAGCAATTGAAGGCTTCTTACCTTTCAGAATCTCAAAAGGAGTTTTCTGAGTGAAAGACCTTACCATGGCTCTGTTGATTACATGCCATGCAGTATTAACTGCCTCTGCCCAAAATTTTCTTGGTAAGCCACCTTCAACAAGCAGTGTACGGGCCATCTCCACAAGTGTCCGATTCCTACTCTCTACTATTCCATTTTGTTCAGGTGTTCTTGGGGAGGAGAACCGATGGGTAATTCCATTTTCCCTGCAGAAGTTTTCAAATTGTGAGTTTTCAAACTCACCTCCATGATCAGACAGAATATTTTTGATCAAGTGTTCATTTTTCTGTTTGATATTTAAATAGAACTCCTGAAATTCAGTAAAAGCATCATTCTTGTGAGTGATGAAGAAGACCCAAGTATACCTAGAGAAGTCATCAACTAGGACATATCCATATCTCCTCCCTGACAAGCTGACTGATCGTGTGGGTCCAAATAAATCCATATGTATCAGCTCATAACGTTTAAGGGACATGTTTTCAGTTCTTGATTTAAATGCTTTCTAGTCTGCTTGGACTATGTACAAGCACCACACATCTTATTTTCCTTCTTGAAAGAAATTTCAGGGAGTCCTCTAACCATGCTGTGTTTATTCAATTTGTGCAGAACAGTGTAACTAGCATGGCCTAACCTACGATGCCACAGAAAGGCTAAGTCTTCTTTATTAGCAGTGAGACATAGGTTAGAGTGTGCAATATCATCTAGATTTAACATGTAAATATTATTCATTCTTTTTCCAGAGAATTTAACCACATCAGAGTCAGGTTCAAAAATTTTACAACTAAGTGCATCAAATACTACCTTGTGCCCTTTATCACACAGCTGGCTGATACTTAGAAGATTATATGCTAATCCATCCACCAGCAAGACTTCATCAATGCAACAGGTAGTGCACTTACCTACTTTACCTGATCTGATGATTTTACCCTTAGTGTTTCCTCCAAATGTGACAAGGCCTCCATTCTTCTCTGTCAGCAAGCAAAATTTATCCTTGTCCCCCGTCATATGCCTGGAGCAGCCACTATCCAGATACCACATGTTGTGCTTGGCTGCCAGGCATACCTGCAATCATAGTCACGGAGAAAATTTTAGAACCCAAAACTATTTGGGCTCCGAAGTAGAAATAGAACAATTCATACATGACAGCAAAATTTTTGGGATCCATGCTTGTTTGAGAGCTGGTTGATTGGTGGGTTTTTTGACATTTCTTCTATTGTTTCTCTTCTTCTCAGCATTAGCAAGCTGAATTTTTCTTGACTTGTTATTTGTCCTGCCACCATTTTTCCTTGCATTCTGATTATTTTTGGGCCAGTGCGTAGGCCAATGAGCATTCAGGAAATAGTGGCCAACGTTGGTCCTTGGCTGACTGTAAATGGTTTGTTTCCTAGAAGCCCATATTCTAGATGGCCCAACCCAGTTTTTAGCTTGAGGTCTGTATGTCTGTGTGGTACATGACTGATATCTAGACCTCCCTTGAGCTCTACTCCATTCAAACCTATAGAATTGTTTAGGCTCCACATGATGGTGTGTCTGGATTCTGGGCTGGTGGAAGTGGCTCGATTGACTTATGGCATAAGTGTTTCTACCTTGCACCCTAGACTCGCTTGACTTCTTCATGGTGTGGGTTGAGTCTTCCTCTGAACTGTTGGTGGTGACTTGTTAACCCTAGCCTGGGAGGAAAGGCAGTGTGTACTATCATGGCTAGACTCACCCATTTTCTACTTGCCCTTGTCCTTAGCACTGGGCAATTTAGACTCAACAACTTTAACAGCAGATTTCACATTACTCATTTTGATGAGGGACCCCTTTTCCTTCTCAGCAACGAATGAAATTATTTTCAAAGCAAAGCTCCCTTTAGCTGCGGAGTTATACCCGAGGCCTTCTCTTCTGAAATTTACTTTTGACCCTAAGAGTGCATTCAAATTATCAGATCCTTGGGTCATATTTTTGATAATTTTTTTTTATCTTCATTCTCTTTTTCTAGGTGATCAATTGAATTTTTTAGTTCATGGTTAACACCTAGAACAGCTTCATATTTCTCATTCATAACTTTCATTTCATTTTCATAATTCTGCAATTTCAATTTTAATTCGTCAATCACATTTTTCAGATTATCATTTTCTCTTCTAGAGTCTATTAATGCATACTTAACATTATCAACTTTAGCACATGAATTTTTTAACATGTCATTTTCAGATTGCAAGCAGGAAAGTTTATCAGACATAGTTTTGTCATTCATAAGAGAATTTACTTTCTTCTTCAATTGTCTGTTCTCTTTTCTGATATCATCTACCTTATCTAGCAATTCTTCGTAAGCATCTTCCTAATCTAAAATAGTATAATGCTCAAAAGGAGATGATACCTCATCCAATTCTTCCACTTCTTTTTCACCATTTCTGGCCATCAAACAGATGGGCTTTTCTTCGTCTTCACTTTTTGATGTGCTGCTCAAAGTGCCCTCGTCCTCGTCGCTCCATGTGCTCACCATTGCTTTTCCTTTGGGAGCCCTTTTCTTGGCCTTTTCTTTCAGCTTCTGGAGCTCTGGACAATCAGCCTTCATATGACCGGCCTTCCTGCAATGGTAACAAACATTAGTGTCTATCTTCTTGGCAGAGTTAGATTTGTACATGTTGTATCTTCTCCCGCCATATTGTCTTCGACTGAAATTTCTTCCTTCTTTTCTAAGAAACCTTCTGAACTCTCTGGTCAGCATCGCTATTTGATCTCCTTCAATTTTTGATCCAGGGAGGCTCTGATCACTAGACGATCCATTGTGGCTGGATCGACTGGAACGACTCGTGCTTGCCTTCAGAGCAATAGGCTACCTCTTTTTCTCAAGCTCCTCTTTCTTTGGCAAATTCATTTCATAGGTCATCAATGAGCCTATTAGCTCGTCCACTTTGGTATTCGGAAGATCCCTCGACTCCTCAATAACTGTCGCTTTTGTATGCCATACTGGAGTCATGGATCGCAGTATCTTCCTCACGATTTCATAGTCAGAGTAGTTTTTCCCCAGATTTCTGAGACCATTGGTTATGAGGGTAAGACGAGCAAACATCTCGGTGATGGTCTCGCTGGGCTTCATACTCTGAAATTAGTAAATTAGCCTTGGTCTCCCTCACCTGAGAGGTTCCCTCATAGATGACCTCCAGCTTATCCCACATCTCTTTCGCTGTGGCACATGAAGAGACTCTTGCAAATTCAGTGGGATGTAGAGCACATTGTATGGCATTGATGGCGCTCCAGTTGAGAGTAGATTTCCTGATATCCTCTCTTGTCCATATATCCTCATTAGGATGCAGCTCAAATGGTCCTTTACTGACCACCTTCTATATTTCATAGTCTTTCGCCCTCACAAAAACTTGCATGCGGTTCTTCCAGTATGCGTAATTCGTCCCATTAAAGTATGGGGGCTTTGTGGTGGAATGTCCTTCAGCCATCATCCCTCTTGCATCCATGGCCGTTTCTCTTCAGGACGTTGATCCCTGTAGAAGAGTTAGGCTCTGATATCAAGTGATAGGATGTGATATACGATCTAGAGGGGGGTGAGTAGATCAGCCACCCAATTAAAACCAACAATAGTATCTCCAAGTGCGGAATTAAAACAAGATGTTGTCAGACGACAGACAGATGAACAATACTATCGATGAACATCGATCCAACAGATCTAACTCAAGACGGTCCTAAACATTCATCTACTACTGATCGAGGAAATGACCTGGATGCACACAGTCTGCAAAGTAATCGCACAGAAGTCAGAGATTTTTAAAGTGGTTCGATCTCAAACCCGAGATCTACGTCCACCCCACACTCCAAACCGAAATGTGGCTTCCACCACTGATACACAGCTTCGCTGATCCACAGCTTTAGGGTCAAAACCCTACAGACAGCTGGGCATTACAGCTTATGCCGCCCAGAGGAATCCTCCTCCACAAACCGCTGGGGACTTACAGCTTTACCCGACCAGAGGAATCCACCTCTGTAAATAGCTGAGCTTCACAGCTTGCTCCGTTGACACACAGCTTGGAAACGAGTTTCTAAAACGAAGATGACAAAATAAAGCGAAAAAATGAAAGAACCTACAAGGGGAATGTAGCTCAACACTAAGCAATTTCAGCTCCGGTTCTGAAGCAGGAGACTGAAGAACAAACACTTTCAGTATTCTTTCAAACACTTCTCTCTTGACTCTTTCCTTCTCTTCTCTTTTCTCTGGATCGTGCATGCTCTCTCTACTTCTGCTCTTTCGAAGTATGTTCGCAATTACGATCATCCTGCTCCTGAGGAAGAAGCTTCCTATTTATAGAGCAGTAAAAGGATAGGGCGTGTGGTCATCACGATTCCTGCCCAAATATCTAGGTCACGTGTCAGCATCGTTGCTTTCCATGTGTCACGATCCTGACACTTTCTTTAATCTTGGATCTCGTGCCCTTCTTAGTCTTTACAAAAAGGTACCTGTCAGGGCATCAGATATGGATCATATTCAAACAATTATTCGATATAAAGAGAGGAGATTGCACAGAGGAAAGGTTTTGATGCACGGACTCAATTGTAGTGGTCACATACACATGCTCAGACTCAATCATCTCTTCAAAGGTAGATGCACCGACTAACGTGTGAGAAGAGCAGTGCACTGACCTAATGCAAAGAAAGCACATAGAAGATATGCACCGATGCATGACTTAATCAGCGTGCAGTACCAAGGGTTGCACCGATGCACCTAACACACGAGGGCATTTGCACCGACCTAACACATTTCAAGGCTACGTGCATAGAAAATGAAGTGCACAGACTCACGTATGCATATGCAAGTATTGCACCGACTCATTTCAATACAAGGATCAAAGATTGCACCGACCTAACACATTTCAAGGCTACGTGCATAGAAAATGAAGTGCACAGACTCACGTATGCATATGCAAGTATTGCACCGACTCATTTCAATACAAGGATCAAAGATTGCACCGACCGTGCTGAAACACGACATTGCACCGACTATCAATTGCAAGGCATCGTGCAGAAACAAGACCCTCAGACCACTATCCACATAAACAATACCATGCACTAAGTTTGTTGAACAGCCGGACTGAGATATGCACGAACCTTAGCCTTAGACAATTGACCTTGCACTGACCTTGAGATGCACAATGACTAGGAATGCACCGACTATACAAATGATGCATGAACCTGAACAGACTAGCAACAGCTTAGGTAGCGTGCAGGGTTTAAACTGCATAGACTTAAGAGTACATGTAGCATGACATTCATTCGGACATCATTCAATCAAATCATTCATCAAACATTGAATCGAATATGATGACTTAACATGATGACTAATAATGTTTGCTATCATCGAAACTACACAACATCATCAAGGCACAAGGGGCACAACAATTGTCAGCTTCGCCAGGCAATCCTGAGGAGACCTCAGCAACTCCAGTTGACGACTGCCCGCCTAAGGCCGGAGGCCCAAATCAATCCCCGGTGGATTCCAGTGACGACCACTCTCCGGTCCCTTTCGCATCAATCGGTGGCTTCGGGAACCAAGAGATACACGAATTCGACACTGATGATGACAATTTCATCGACCTCGAACCCGCTCCTCCCGAGCTGGAGGATGGTGGCTATGGTCGAACCACCATCTGGCGTAATAGACGTCGAACCGTCCCCTGCGTCCCGGCACCGGCGTTGGCAGTCGCTCCGGTTCTCAGCGATAGTAAAAGTCCCACCACGCCGCGGCTAGCAAATGGGTGTCCCGACCTTTGTATTGACGACCCGCCAAAGGGAACTCCTGGTTTGGTGGGATCCCCTGGTCGTACCCGAAGTTCCGAGCGAACCTGTGCGGGTAGTACGGCTCCAAGAAGCTCGTCACAGACCGGTGTAAAGGCAGCACCACCGGCCGGGTGCTCATCACCCACTCTGTGTACAACGACACGTCTGGCTCTGGATGGTAAGGTAGGGCGCAGGCCGCCCCACCATTCAAAGGCACCATGATCAGGTGGGAGTCCCTAGTAGCACCGTCAAAAGGGACACCCTCCTCGCCCCTGCCGGGCAAGTAACACAAAACCCTCCTGGCTTTCTCCAGCTGCAACACTGCATCCCCATCAGGCTGCCCGGTGAAGCTGAACAACAACGGTGCCGCATGGTTCGTCACAGACCCGCGAGACACCAACCCTGGGAATAGAAACCCAGCCCATGCACTGAGGTAGTGAGTGGGTAGAAGCAGGCTCCGCTCACGTGGCGCCGGGTGCGCCGCCAGTACTCCCAGTCCCTGGTAAACATTGGCCAAAGCCGCTAGGGCTAATGCCAGTCTCTGTTCCTCTGCCAATTGGCACGTAGGCCACATCAGCTCTACTCGCAGCAGGCCATCCTCCCCGTGGGGGACCACAAACGTTGCCAACCAGTACGCCAAGTATGCGGCCAAGTGCGTCAAATCCGGCAGTCAGTGGGGGTTCCACCCCTCCCGTGGAGCATAGATATACCTCGGATGTGTCCTGAATCGTAGCTCCACCTCTGTATACTTCTCCCTGGGAGTCTGGTCTCTGGTGAACTCCTGGTGAAAACAGAAAGGCCCGTTGTAGAAATGACGGACCCATGCATTCAGCGGCACTCTCGGAGTCTGCGCTGCTTTCTCTCTCCCAGCCAGGGCCAGGTCCCTCCAAGTCTTCAATAAATACCGGTAGCTATAATGAACCCGGTATCTCCCATGTCCGTCAGTATGGCTACGATGGAGGTCATCCAGCACTATCTCCTCGTACCCCTTGCCGCTGATCGGCAACCCAGAGATCCTCCACAGAGACCACAGGTCTAATGTCACGCCCCGAGCGTGGAAGATACCCGGAGACGCGTGACGAGTTTATATCATTCATGTCAATCAGAGGATTAGTGTATTCGACACCAAAAATCAGAGATACGCAAAAATAAAGATAACCCAATCTATTTCTTCCTTTAATAAGAATATGTCTATTACAAACCCTTGCAATTACTAGACTCAATAAAAAGAAAGGTACAAAATTGACTTAAGAGAATGTAGAAAAGACAAGACTAGTTGATGCTTTGAGAAGCTCTAATCTCTTTCACTCTTGACCTTCCCCTTCTGTTTGGGTCTCATCATCGGACTTACCTGAAAAGTAGGGAAAACACTGAGTGAGCGAACGCTCAGTAGGAAATTATATCTCAAGAACTAGCAAGGGGTTTAAGTAATTACATTTTTATGAATGCACTATAGCTATGCATGCTCGCATAAAACGATAAGATAGAGAGTATATCAACAAGATAACAAGGTGAACTATTCATGAACTTTCAAGTAATAGATGTCAGGATGTTCAAGCAAGTAATTTCATCATGTCATGTCGAGAACTTGGCTATCACGTTTCAAGCAAGCAAATATATAAATTACCCTTTTTTGGGTCATGCAAGTCATGTCATGTCAAGTCGAGTCAAGTACGAGATTTTTGTGGAATGTCCAATCAAGCTAGTCATGCACTTCGGTACAATGCCATACCGTGATCATTACAACTCACATGGGCACTAGTACTTTTGGGTGCTCCTCCCAGGACCAGATCGGGCCCCATATGCGCAGGCATTGATCATGTATTTTGACATCCACTTTGTGTATAGCCAATATGGAGTTTCAAGGATAAAGAACTTGTACGAACTTAGAGGTAGATAGCATTTCAAGGATTTGAACATGACAACGACGACGATAATGACGGTGTAATCACGAGTCTCGATAAAACTAGGTGGAATTGGTTCCCTAACTTGGGTACCATGACAAGTAAGTGCCCACAAGTAAATGGTCACTCTTTTAATATAGAATTGAGGTCCACAAAAACATCATAATAATATTTGATATAGAATTGGGGTCCACAAGAACATCACAATAATGGCATGCTTTCCCTGTTCATTAAGATAATTCTCATATCATACACATAGCATAACATGAGGGCCGGTATACCATGTTTCTATAGAGTGACATGGCAAAGTAGTGTGAAAGGTTTTTCATGGTACAACCCGCTCAATCGGCCTTGAGGGAATCCAAGGCTCGAGGAGTCTTATGGAGGTCTCTATGACTAACTCGCTAGTCCAAAGGAACGGAATGTCCAATGGAGAGCTTGTATGTCACTGAGAATTTAGGGGTAATGCGATAAATCATCATGAAACATGGGGCTATATTCACGGACTGGAATATAGTGCCGATATATATATATATATATATATACATATGAAACCCTCGGTTAACAGTAACTGTGTAAAATAGTATCACAGGAAAATAGCGACTTAATCTAAGTCATTACTTAACAAATTAACACCTTCTATAGGGGCGTTTATTTATGATTTGACGACTACAATAGCAGGCGTCCATTAGATTTATAATATTTTGTAAAATTGCGAATTTTCTGGAATTTTCATGAAAACGCGCCTCACAGAGGGGTGTTAATTTTTAAAGTCACGCCCTGGTGCAGGGCGTCAGTTATGTAAGAGACGACCTATCCCAGGTCGTTAATTCCTTAACATCCGAAATAAGATTCATGAACAGTATAAATTTCCAGATCATAAAATTTTCAGGAAGAGGATCACATGGTCAGGAAGAGAAAAATAGTAGGATTCGACAAGTATGATCATGCATTAGATTAGATACATGGTTTACTTGATATAGAATTTTAAACATGGGTAATTAATAATTAAGTGAAATTGACGACTCCTGGGTAGGGCGTCAAAATAAGAATTAGCGCCCTAGTCTGGGTCGCTTCCTTTAAAATTAGCGCCCTAAGGAGGGTCGCTACTTACACTATTTTCCAGAAAACTATGAAAAATGCAGGGAATCTATATGCATGAACTGACAGATGACTTTATCATAATTATTATGTTGGTTTGGGCTACAATTCTTGAGAAAACATACCTGATTGATGATCTGGGTTGATGGTACTGAAGAATTTTTGAAGGGAGAACGGTACTCTGTTCTAAACAGAGTGTCCTCAGAACAGCTACTCGCGAACTTTAAACAATAGCAACACCAACAACAGCCAAGCAACAGCAGCCCTTAGAGTGATAATAGATGAACAGGGTGTTGTTCTTAGGCTTCAGACATAGATATTAACAGCTCCCTCCCTCTTTCACAGTGAATGGAAGAAGAGGACGTCGATGAAGAACCTCACGTCCTTCAACTAGGCAGAAGAGTTACTACTTACGGCAGACTTCCTGCAGCAAAGACGATGAAGAACATCAATATTCTTCATGATTATGACCGAAGGCAGGGAAGAAGAACATTACCTATTCTTTACGTATGCAGCAGCAGAGCTTCCTTCAACCAAATAGCCTATCAGGGTTCGACAGGAAGGGTTATTTATAGAGTTTTTACGATCCTAATAGAGTTAGTATTGTATTGGAAGTAATATTTCCCTAATAGAGTTCTTACCCTATTCAATCTTCCACGTAGTTATCCAGAAACTTGCTCTGGATAGTCTTCTGGTTCGAACGAGACTCGAACGGAATTAACGCCTTGCCATAGGGCGTTAGTTTAAATTGACGTCTTTGTTAAAGTCATTTCTTATGTAAAACGCGTCCATGTGGAGGGCGTCACGTTTACTTGCCCTTTTTATTATTTTGGCCGTTTCAGAATTGACGACATCTTCTGTGGTCATCCTTTCTGGAATTCGCGCCTTGTGTAAGGGCGTTTCTTTTTGAAGTAGCGCCTTGAATCAAGGCGTTATTTACATTTTGGCTTATTATTTACTTCTTTAGGCTCTTATCATTTATTCATTAAATCTTTTAATCTTATTTTGATCAACTGGGGGTTTTTATTTCCTTTTATTTTTACCAGGGTTGCTACACCCTCCCCCACTTAAAAGAATTTGGTCCCCAAATTCAATCGCATATATTTATATATATGTGGAGAGTGTAGAGTATATACCTTTTTAGAATAAGTTCAGGAATCGTTTCCTCATAGACTCCTCGGTCTCCCACGTGGCTTCGTGTTCTGAACATTTACTCCATTGCACCTTTAGCATAGGGGTAACTTTATTCCTTAATGTTCGTACCTCGCGATCGAGGATCTTCATGGGCTTTTGTTCATAAGTGAGATCCCTTTGAATCACCAGGTCTCCATGATCAATGATATGTGACGGATCCTGCACATATTTCTTCAACATTGATATGTGGAATACATTATGAACTTCAGACAATTGAGAAGGTAAAGCGACGCGATAAGCAACCTCGCCAACCCTTTCTAGTATCTCAAAAGGTCCGATAAATCTTGGCGTAAGTTTCCCCTTAACACCAAATCTCCTTATTCCACGTCCAGGTGATATTTTGAGAAAAACGTGATCTCCGACTGGGAATTCGAGATCTCTTCTTCTTGTATCAACATAAGCCTTTTTTCTAGACTGAGCTACTTGCAGTCTTTCTCTAATCAACTGTATCTTCTCGATGGTATCCCTTACCATATCTGGACCTAATAGTTGTTTCTCTCCAACTTCGTCCCAGCATAAGGGTGATCGGCAACTCCTTCCGTATATGGCTTCGAAAGGTGCCATTTGTATACTTGCCTGGTAGCTATTATTGTATGCAAATTCAACCAGAGGCAAGTGGTCATGCCAGCTTCCACCAAAATCAATGGTGCAAGCCCTGAGCATATCTTCAACCACCTGATTAGTTCTCTCGGTCTGACCATCCGTTTGAGGATGAAAAGCTGTACTAAAGTTAAGTCTCGATCCCAACGAATGTTGTAGTCCTTTCCAAAAATGCGAAGTAAAATGGGGATCTCTGTCAGACACAATCGAGACAGGAATACCATGTAATCTGACTATCTCTTTTATGTATAACGCAGCCAGAACATCAACTGCCCATTGACTCTTGACTGGCAAGAAGTGCGCTGATTTGGTCAATCGATCAATGATAACCCATATTCCATCATATCCTCCTTTTGATTTAGTTAGACCCATGATGAAATCCATACCAATATCCTCCCACTTCCATTTGGGAATATCCAGAGGATGTAGTTTTTCGGCAGGCTTCTGGTGTTCAGCCTTAACTTGTTGGCAGGTGAGACAGCGAGACACAAAGTCCGCGACTTCTCTCTTCATATTAGGCCACCAGAAGTTCCTTTTCACATCTTGGTACATTTTGGTAGATCCTGGATGAATTGTGTACCTTGATCTGTGAGCTTCATCTAAGATCTTCTTCTTTAATTCTGGACAATCCGGTATACAAGTTCTATTTTGGAATAACAACCTTCCATCTGAAGCTAGTTGGAACACAGATTGTCCTTCTAGTTTGCCCTTGATTTCCACTAATACCGGGTCACTACCTTGAAGTCCTTGTATTTCGGATAGCAAGTCTGGCTGTATGCTCATATGGGATAAGGTGACACACCTACTGTCCTTGTCCATACTTATATTAAGTCTAGTGAATTGTTCTAGCAACTTCCACTCTCGAATCATACAATTGGCTAATAATGCTCTCGGCTTTCGACTAAGGGCATCAGCTACAGGATTACCCTTTTCAGGATGATATTGTATAGTAAAGTCGAAGTCCTTAAGATATTCTAGCCAACGTCTTTGCCTCATATTCAATTCCTTCTGAGAGAAGAGATACTTAAGACTTTTATGGTCAGAGTATACAAGAAACTGCACTCCATACAGATAATGTCTCCATATCTTTAGTGCAAATACTACCGCAGCCAATTCTAAATCATGAACTGGGTAGTTCTCCTCGTGCTTCTTCAATTGGCGAGAAGAGTAGGCTACAACCTTCCCTTGTTGCATTAAAACACATCCGAGGCCAATGCCAGATGCATCGGTGTATACCTCGAACTTTTCTCCTTTAATTGGTAGAGCTAAGACTGGGGCAGTAGTTAAGTGATCCTTGAGAGCTTGGAAGCTTTGTTCACAATCCTCGCTCCATTCATAGCGTATCTCCTTGCGAGTTAGCCTAGTGAGTCGCACAGCTATCTTGGAGAAATCCTTGATGAATCGCCGATAGTAGCCCGCAAGACCCAAGAAACTACAGACCTCACTAGCATTAGTCGGTCTTTCCCAATTCCTTACAGCTTCAACCTTTGATGGATCTACGGATAAACCGTCTTTTGATATAACATGCCCCAAGAAAGCTACTTCTCTTAACGAAAATTCACATTTGCTGAGCTTTGCATATAGCTGATTTATCCTCAATATCTGTAATGCAATCCTTAAATGTTCCGCATGATCTCCCTTGGTCTTGGAGTAAATCAATATATCATCAATGAAAACCACCACGAATTGATCTAGATAAGGTCTGAATATACTATTCATCAACTGCATAAAGGCAGCAGGGGCATTTGTTAGTCCAAAAGGCATAACAACAAAGTCATAATGGCCATGCCTACTTCTGAATGCGGTCTTATGAATGTCATCATCCTTGATTCTTAGTTGGTGATAACCTGACCTGAGATCAATCTTTGAAAAATACTTGGATCCAGATATTTGATCAAATAACTCATCGATTCTCGGCAGTGGATACTTGTTCTTGATAGTGAGATGATTCAACTGTCGATAGTCGATGCATAACCTCATGGATTCATCTTTCTTCTTTACAAATAGCACAGGTGCTCCCCACGGGGAAGTGCTTGGTCTAATAAATCCCTTCTTGAGAAGTTCCATCAATTGCTCCTTCAGCTCCTTGAGTTCGGCAGGGGACATCCTATATGGTGCCTTAGAAACTGGTCTAGCACCAGGGACCAAATCGATGGTGAAGGCCACTTCTCTTTGTGGGGGTAATCCAGGCAAATCTTCCGGAAACACATCCGGAAATTCTTGCACAACAGGGATGTCTTCTAGTTTAGTTTCCTTGGCCTCCCTAATGGTGACAAATGCAAGGAAAGATACACATCCTTTCCTTATTAGCTTGATAGCTCGGAGAGCTGAAATAAGAGGTGACTTGCTCCGACTCTTAGGGTTATAATAGACTAGTTCTGGAAAGTCCTTGAAAGTAACTTTGCTGTTACGGCAATCCACAGTTGCCTGATACCTAGATAACCAATCTGCTCCCAATATGACATCGTATTCCTTTAGGTCTAGACATATGAGGTTGATAGGAAGATTTCTTCCTTTTACTAAGACTTCACAGTTTTGATAATGGTGAGTAATATCGGTTTCGTTTCCGAGAGGAGTAGATAAAAATATTTTCATCCATTCCGGTTCCATAGGCAGTGGGTCAGCAAACTTCTTGGAAATAAAAGAATGTGATGCACCCGTATCAAATAAGACATGTGCAGACTTGGAACAAACTTTCAGTGTACCTTCTACTAGTCCGCCTTCGTCTTCTTCGGTCTCCTTAATCGCGTGGAGACGAGCATTCTTTGTTACCGGGCGCTTTCCGTCACCGGCTTGATCATTGAGTAGGGGACAGTCGGGAATCCGATGATCACGGCTCCCACAACAGAGACACGCTCCAAGTTTCCTCCAACATTCTTCGGCCTTGTGCCCGGCCTTATCACAGTGCTTACATACCACCTTAGCAGGTGTAGTGGTGATGGAGAAAGGTTTGGTCTTCTTGAACTTTTGCTCTGGGAGGGAATGCCTCCATTACTTGGCCTCTTCTTGAAATTAGGTTTGAAGGTGCCGGAGCTAGTAACATTGTCTTTCCCACGGATCCTATCAGATAGTTCCGTGGCATCTTCTAGTAATTAGGCTCGTCGAACCATCTCCGAATAGACTTGTATGTCCATCGGTGCCAGTTGTGTGATATACTGGGGCCTGAGCCCATTAAGGAATATTCGAGCTGTCATCTTCTCAGTACTAACTAAGTGTTTAGCGTACCGTGACAGCCTAGAGAATTGCACTTCATATTCAGCCACCGACAAAGATCGTTGCTTAAGCGCGGTGAATTCAGCGGCTTTCTTCTCTTGAACTCGATCTGAGAAATATTTATTGTTGAAATGTTCAACAAACTCCTCCCAAGTAACTTGTCCTTGATCTAATGTGGCTTCTACCGACTCCCACCAGCATCGGGCGTCTCTTTCTAATTGAAATGTGGCTAACAGGACCTTCTCTTGGTCCGAGCATTGCATGACTCTAAAAACACGTTCCGTCTCTCGGATCCAGTGTTCGGCATCATCTGGATCAGTGGATCCCATGAACTTAGGAGGGTTCATGTTCTTGAAGCTTTGGTGGAGATTTCCTGCTCCACGATGTGCACCTCCTTGTGCCACTTGTTGAAGTGCCTGGGTCATGCCTTGGAGAGTGCGTTGCATGTTGCGCCATTGAGCACGTTCGGCAGCCATTGTCCTACAATTTCGATAGCTATATTAGTATGTGATGGCGTTAAAAGGCTTTTAATTCTGTGTTGACTTTACCCCTTGGTTCTACCCAATCTCACTGGTTAGAGGTTCAGACTTATCCTTGGACTAGGGTTTCCTAGGAATTGAATACCCTAGGCTCTGATACCATAAAAACTGTCACTCCCCGAGCGCGGAAGATACCCAGAGACGCGTGACGAGTTTATATCATTCATGTCAATCAGAGGATTAGTGTATTCGACACCAAAAATCAGAGATACGCAAAAATAAAGATAACCCAATCCATTTCTTCCTTTAATAAGAATATGTCTATTACAAACCCTTGCAATTACTAGACTCAATAAAAAGAAAGGTACAAAATTGACTTAAGAGAATGTAGAAAAGACAAGACTAGTTGATGCTTTGAGAAGCTCTAATCTCTTTCACTCTTGACCTTCCCCTTCTGTTTGGATCTCATCATCGGACTTACCTGAAAAGTAGGGAAAACACTGAGTGAGCGAACGCTCAGTAGGAAATTATATCTCAAGAACTAGCAAGGGGCTTAAGTAATTACATTTTTATGAATGCACTATAGATATACATGCTCGCATAAAACGACAAGATAGAGAGTATATCAACAAGATAACAAGGTGAACTATTCATGAACTTTCAAGTAATAGATGTCAGGATGTTCAAGCAAGTAATTTCATCATGTCATGTCGAGAACTTGGCTATCACGTTTCAAGCAAGCAAATATATAAATTACCCTTTTTTGGGTCACGCAAGTCATGTCATGTCAAGTCGAGTCAAGTACGAGATTTTTGTGGAATGTCCAATCAAGCTAGTCATGCACTTCGGTACAATGCCATACCGTGATCATTACAACTCCCATGGGCACTAGTACTTTTGGGTGCTCCTCCCAGGACCAGATCGGGCCCCATATGCGCAGGTATTGATCATGTATTTTGACATCCACTTTGTGTATAGCCAATATGGAGTTTCAAGGATAAAGAACTTGTACGAACTTAGAGGTAGATAGCATTTCAAGGATTTGAACATGACAACGATGACGATAATGACGGTGTAATCATGAGTCTCGATAAAACTAGGTGGAATTGGTTCCCTAACTTGGGTACCATGACAAGTAAGTGCCCACAAGTAAATGGCCACTCTTTTAATATAGAATTGAGGTCCACAAGAACATCATAATAATATTTGATATAGAATTGGGGTCCACAAGAACATCACAATAATGGCATGCTTTCCCTGTTCATTAAGATAATTCTCATATCATACACATAGCATAACATGAGGGCCGGTATACCATGTTTCTATAGAGTGACATGGCAAAGTAGTGTGAAAGGTTTTTCATGGTACAACCCGCTCAATCGGCCTTGAGGGAATCCAAGGCTCGAGGAGTCTTATGGAGGTCTCTATGACTAACTCGCTAGTCCAAAGGAACGGAATGTCCAATGGAGAGCTTGTATATCACTGAGAATTTAGGGGTAATGCGATAAATCATCATGAAACATGGGGCTATATTCACGGACTGGAATATAGTGCCGATATATATATATATATATATATATGTATATATATATATATATACATATATATATATATATATATATATGAAGCCCTCGGTTAACAGTAACAGTGTAAAATAGTATCACAGGAAAATAGCGACTTAATCTAAGTCATTACTTAACAAATTAACGCCTTCTATAGGGGCGTTTATTTATGATTTGATGACTACAATAGTAGGCGTCCATTAGATTTATAATATTTTGTAAAATTGCCAATTTTCTGGAATTTTCATGAAAACGCACCTCACAGGGGTGTTAATTTTTAAAGTCACGCCCTGGTGCAGGGCGTCAGTTATGTAAGAGACGACCTATCCCAGGTCGTTAATTCCTTAACATCCGAAATAGGATTCATGAACAGTATAAATTTCCAGATCATAAAATTTTCAGGAAGAGGATCACATGGTCAGGAAGAGAAAAATAGCAGGATTCGACAAGTATGATCATGCATTAAATTAGATACATGGTTTACTTGATATAGAATTTTAAACATGGGTAATTAATAATTAAGTGAAATTGACGACTCATGGGCAGGGCGTCAAAACAAGAATTAGCGCCCTAGTCTGGGTCGCTTCCTTTAAAATTAGTGCCCTAAGGAGGGTCGCTACTTACACTATTTTCTAGAAAACTATGAAAAACGCAGGGAATCTATATGCATGAACTGACAGATGACTTTATCATAATTATTATGTTGGTTTGGGCTACAATTCTTGAGAAAACCTACCTGATTGATGATCTGCGTTGATGGTACTGAAGAATTTTTGAAGGGAGAACGGTACTTTGTTCTAAACAGAGTGTCCTCAGAACAGCTACTCGCGAACTTCAAACAATAGCAACACCAACAACAGCCAAGCAACAACAGCCCTTAGAGTGATAATAGATGAACAAGGTGTTGTTCTCAGGCTTCAGACGTAGATATTAACAGCTCCCTCCCTCTTTCACAGTGAACGGAAGAAGAGGACGTCGATGAAGAACCTCACGTCCTTCAACTAGGCAGAAGAGTTACTACCTACGGCAGACTTCCTACAGCAAAGACGATGAAGAACATCAATATTCTTCATGATTATGACCGAAGGCAGGGAAGAAGAACATTACCTGTTCTTTACGTATGCAGCAGCAGAGCTTCCTTCAACCAAATAGCCTATCAGGGTTCGACAGGAAGGGTTATTTATAGGGTTTTTACGATCCTAATGGAGTTAGTATTGTATTGGAAGTAATATTTCCCTAATAGAGTTCTTACCCTATTCAATCTTCCACGTAGTTATCTAGAAACTTGCTCTGGATAGTCTCCTGGTTCGAACGAGACTCGAACGGAATTAACACCTTGCCATAGGGCGTTAGTTTAAATTGACGTCTTTATTAAAGTCATTTCTTATGTAAAACGCGTCCATGTGGAGGGCGTCACGTGTACTTGCCCTTTTTATTATTTTGGCCGTTTAAGAATTGACGACATCTTCTGTGGTCGTCCTTTCTGGAATTCGCGCCTTGTGTAAGGGCGTTTCTTTTTGAAGTAGCGCCTTGAATCAAGGCGTTATTTACATTTTGGCTTATTATTTACTTCTTTAGGCTCTTATCATTTATTCATTAAATCTTTTAATCTTATTTTGATCAATTGAGGGTTTTTATTTCCTTTTATTTTTACCAGGGTTGCTACATCTAATGAGGTCTCTCCCTCAGCCGTTGCCACGGTGTTCAACCTACGGTTGAAGCGCTCCGCCAACGCCTGCAAAAGCCCCGAGTAGTAAGGGTACCCATACAGAGCCGCGGTCACCGCATACCTGATGTCGGGTCGGTCTAGCAGCACCCGGTAGTGGTATACTATGCCCATCAACCACTCAGTCGCCCCTTGGCGGTATCTGTGTGACGAAATCACCGCCCAGCGGCCATACCAACTGACTGCACTCTGTCGCAAAATCTCAGAAAGGAGGCTATGGTCGTCGTAGCCCTCCCCGGCATACTCCATCCCTGACGGCTCCAGCACTAACCCTGGACTGCCCTCTGTCTCTGCTCGGTGGTGTCCATGCAAATCCCAGAAGGCAGGACCCATCACTCCAGCACGAACTCCGAACTGGTCTGCTCTGCTGAAGAAGCCCAGGCACTCAACGCTGGGGAACTGACTCTGCCTCCAGTAATCCACAAATAAACTTAGGAAGTCACAAAGGACAATCCCGTGCAAGCTATCTCAACCCACTAAGATCGCCCGCTCCAGTCGGCGACGGGCTCCAGCAACCCGAGAGTCACTCTCCTCCAGGCCTGGCTGGACAAAGTGCCTGATAAACTCAAACAGGCGACGGTCCAAAGGGAACTCCACTGGATAGGCACCGCTGCGATCATAAGTGTAAATTCAGCCCGCCTCCGACGCGCGGGCCAGCTCCACAACCCCAACCCCGTTGCCGCGCTCGCCGACGGGACCCTCTGCCACAACTGGCTGCCCACCATCAAGCTGCTCCACGCTGGCCGCGGTAACAACTGGCTAGCCCAAAGGGGGCATGGGCCGCTCTCTCCTCCTCACCCAGTGGTCCTCCTCTCGGACCACACACCTCGGGACCTCTCGTCCCTACCAAATCGGGCCATAGCTGCAAGACATAGCACACAAATGGTCAGTATGCCAGAAATTCAATACATACGGTACAGCAAATCACAAATATATGAAGCCTCAAAATGCAACTACAACAACTCAGAAGAAGACGTTCACGGGCCATACGCCCTCATCTCCCCCTCCGATGCACGACCCGTGGGGGGCATTTGTTGTACCCGGACTATTTCCCCAGCAAAATACCCAGAAATAGGGGTTCGGGAATTTCCTCGAACACCTTCAAGGCATGGGCTACCCGGCCCCTCCGACAACCCAGTGGGTCCCACCAAAGGCCCTAGCACGTTAGCCGAGGTGCATGGTGGCTCTAGTAATCGATCGGGACCACTCCCGACTCATAAGTCACGGACTTCCTCCGCACTCTACACGGTCACCCGGGCCGCCCCGGGGAAACTCCGAGTACAAGCCACACCACATGGCACTCAGTGAAAAGGCTAGGGGCCTACCCCTGAATGCCTTCCCTCAACCCTCCAAGGTCAAAGAGAGACCCAAATAGGTCAACCATAGGCTCAGGAGGCCCGTAGTACGCGTGTACGGCTCACACACGTGCGTTCGGCATTCTGTCGAACACCTTGTGGGCGCACGTGTTTCAACCCTTCTACACCAGCCCATGGGCCACCCCATGGTCCCAGTACATCAATTGGGTCCTACAACGACCCCCCAGCAAGCCGGGGCCACCCCCGACCCTCAGACACGTGGCAACATGCCACTCGACTTTAGCTCTCGGGCCAACCCGAGGCTATCCTGCCAACCCGTCGTACAACCTGGCACGCAGCACGAGGTATGGCCCATCAGCCCAAGGTGCCTCCTCCCAGCCCCTACAGACTCCTACCCTTGGCCCTTGGCCAAATCCGAGGCCCGTCGGCCACCTACGTGGCTCGTTCGGCAACCCGGGGTGTGCCGGGCATTCGCCGGAACACCTTGCGAGCGGCCACTACAACTCGAAGAACAATGACTCCCATGGGCCATTTCAATACCCTGAAACTTCATATCCCCCAAGGGATATCCCCAAACGATGAAGGAAGATCCCCGGGGGGCCATCCCTTAGGGGTACGGCTTTGCCCGGGGGCCCGTGCGCCCCAGGGCATGGCCGCGCCCCCCGGGAGAGCGAACTCCCCGGGGGGCCGCGCCCTCTCCTCAGCCCAGAGGTCCGAAAGCCCTCCCCAGTCCCTGTTCGTGCAAATGCGGTCCGAGGTTCGTGTAAATCTCGTTCATCGTACCCGTACATGGAAGAATTCATGAAGATGAAGTCCCAGGAATACGTGGAGTCGCACACGTCAATCCCTCGGTCTACACGCACAAGCAGCCAGTCAGCCAGTCCAAGCGCGTATCCTTTATCTTCTAGCGTCCAAATGAGTCAAAGTGGGGCTAAATTAACCAAAAAAACCAGGTTTTATAGAAGGGGGGACCACTCCCTCTCTCTCCCTCTACCTGGTCCGCCCAAACCCCCCTTGGGGAGGGGTTTAGGCGGACCAGCCTGGACCCCAGGCTGGTCCACCTAAACCTTGTATAACAAAAAAAAAGATTTTTTTTTTTAAAAAGAGGACCAACATGGTCCGCCCAAACCCCCTTGGGAGGGGGTTTAGGCGGACCAGCTTGGACCCCCAAGCTGGTCCGCCTAAACCGCATCTCTTCCACTCACACACACACACACACACACACAAAAACACATAAAAACCTCAAATAAAATAAAAACAAAAACAATATTTGGGGGGTTTACCCGGACCAAGTTGGACCCTCAACTTGGTCCGCCTAAACTCTACCCCTCACCCCTCCAAACTTCTATAAATTGCCCCCCTTACCAACTAAAAAAAGAAAATGCATGCATACAACGCGTGAAGGAAGGAAGCAACGCACGGACGAGCTAACTTCCCCAGCCTAATTGTCGCACCCTCGGACTCCCGAGACTTTTGGCAAGGGTCGGGAATGCGAGAACACAAGTGCGCACGCGATTGACTTGCTAGTCGGTTCACACACGCCGAGGGTATGTCTCACATACTCCCCTCACGCGGTGTCTAGCCGTCTCATGCCAAGTCCATCCCCGCCTCGTGTAAGATGACCGTACCAACGGTGAATACACCCGCGCCCCGGGTCTGCCCGTGTACGTCGACTTACGACACCTATCGCGGTGACGAAGGGTACCGCGTAACGACCGTGTCGTCCCTTAACACGGATCCACGTGCCCACTGTTCATCTTCCAGTAGGCCGTCGGCCCCTAAAATTGACAAATCAAGTCTAGTCGGACCTCTGGCCCGGGAATTATAATCCCGGGGCCGACCTTGACTCGCCAGCACGACAACACTCGCCGTCTGAGACCCAGACCCGACCGCTCGCCTTGAGCCATGTCCGACCTCCGCCAGGCGCCAGCCATGTCCGTTCTGACCACCAAGGTAGTCGGACCTACACCAACTCCTCTGTAAAGAATTCCAGTAAAGCACGCGGACACCCGCTTTGTCACGCAATGACCCAGGGGCTGACTCACGTGTCGGAAATGTCCCGCGACTTGCGCCCGTTGTACTTCGGCCTCCTCGGCCCATTTGTAAAGCCCATGCGACTCATCTAAAAACCAGTGAAATGCATACGCCCGTATTCGGGCCCCCAGCTTCCTACCCACATCACTCCGCATCCGTGCCCGATACCCCAACTCCAGTGAACGCCCCTCAGTCTAACACATACCCCTGGTTGCTGAATGCGCCCGGCCCTACACCCATGGCTTCAGACACGTATAAAAACTTTTCTTCAGCATGGAACGAAGGTATTCGGATTCAATCCGATGTAAATAAACACCGGTTGCTTGCGGCCGGTGGGGAAAGACGTCCTGTACACGATTCCCACAATCGCCTACGCGCTCGCACCCATGGAACCCCTTCTCTCCACGTGTCACCCGATCGCCTGAGCCCACATGCCGTGCCCTGGTGGCGCTTCCCCGGTCAAACTTTGGTTCCATGAGTGATTGTCGAGAGATCGACTGGCACGCCCGCACCCTGTCCGGTTAACCCTTAGCCCGACATTCCTGTGCCATTCCGCCCCTTTCGACTTTCCGTAGAAGGAGAGTGCCCGGTACCACCGTGAGAGGCATGCAACCGTAAGGAGGATACCTGAGATACATCAAACTCTCGTATTTTCCTTCCCCGCTGTATTCCTTCCTTCACCACGGCTAACCGGCATAAAAACCCACGCAACAAGCATATATTAGCATGCAAGCGTACAGTTGAAACATGCAAAATGTAAATGTAGACTGCATCATGAATGCAGAATTTCAGATTCTACATGACAACTCTATATGCATCTAATACAACTAATGCGTGAAATGCCTTTTTACAAATGTGAGAACATAGTTTTATTTTGAACAGAGGATTCAGGAGTTTCATACAACACATCACAACATTTACCACTTGATATGTAACCATAAAGCAATATCATCATCCAAAAGAGAGTGGAATAGCATCAATTTCAAATATTTCAGCTAGCAAAGCTCCCCCATAATCAAATGCATAAATTTTAGAGAATGAATTTAGTGAAGGTGCAATGTAATCCAATATGATACGGGGCTAGATAACAAGTGAGCATGGAGAGACAGCTGAAAATTCATTCAAAACCAAACATTTGATTTCTCTGAGTTCTGGTACAAGGCGGAGGACGTAGGTCCGAAGACCATCTCACGCAAGGCGATGCTTTCCTGATAGGCATAACCTACCATTTCAGCAATGACTTTTGATATACCAGAAATTCGGTTAATCTCAAATGTGCATAAGCAAATCAGATTGAAGAATATTCAATAGCCAAGATATTCTCATACAAACTTCTTAAAATTTTCATCATCACCTCAGCCAATCATTCACAATTTTTTTTTCACACAACCAAAAACAACCAAATATTGTTCAAAGTTTCAAATACAATACTTGAGAAAATAACACTAGCATCTTGAACAAGAGCTTCAAAGAAAAACTTATTTTCTCACCTTTGCCTTGAGTTACCTTTATTTATCAACATTCCTTCATTGGCCTCAAGGCATTCCTACATCAAAATCTCATTTGACAGTTTTGGGTACCCAAACTTCCTTGGGTCCCGAATGGTTAGTTGCACCTCTAGTGGGTGCCTTCCACATTCTCTGGACATGCATATAATCAGAATGTATCAAGGAGCAATCATACATGATATGCCCAAACTCACCACAATAATGAAAACAACTAAAATGATTCACAAGTTTCTTATATGCATAAGCATTGAAGTTCTGTGATTTAACAGAAGTGTTTTTATTTTTAACATGAAATAATTTTCTTTTTCATAGCATGATAGTTGACATTTTTCTTTTGAAAGCAAGATTTCATCAAGTGACCATATTTTCCATAATGATAGCGTTCAATGGAGCAAAATAAGCGTCTGAGCATGGCAATGAGTAAGACAAGTGTTTGAACATCTATTATCAAGATGATATTTTTTTTAACATGTCAAACAACTTATCAATTTTGTAAAGCAATCACACATGGTCAATGAGCCTTAAATTGAGCCATGGTCAATATTCAATATCAATTGTTGCATTTGATCAAGCAAGTCCATAGTTCAGAAAATTTTACCTTTTGAAACAAGAAGGATTTTAGATTGAATTTGAAAGCTATACAAATCAAAGGGAAATTGATTCCATTCAAAACACATGGTTCCTCGTAAGCCAAACAATTCAATTTCTGAATTTTGGTACAAGGCGGAGAACATTGATCCTAAGATCACCTCACACATAGTGATAGCTTCCTGACAGACTTGATCTGTCATTTCACATATCACCATTTGATATACCAAATATTCATTCAATAAAGGCATGAATGGCTTGTGAAGAATTGTAATTCAAACATAACATGATATAAGAACCATAACCTAAGTAGAAGACATCAAAATCACCAATTTAACAATAAGAAGCAAAGTCTGGATATTACCAAACGAGTGTGCCTTGTTCCCTTTTATTGGAACCCCTTTCAATTTATTTCCTCAAGACACACCTACATCAAATCCAATTCATTTGACAAATTTTGGAACCCATGACTTCCTGGGTCCCTTGGAGTTAGTGGCATTACCACCAACCGAATTCTTCCACAATTTCATTGCATCCATGTCATCATTTCTCATGATCGTGCAGTCCTCAATTACATGTCCATGATTTCCACAATAAAACATTGATGAGTGACAACTTTGGCAAAAGGTTTTCTTTTAACATGATAAAGAGAGTTTTCAAAAACATCCCTTCTTCTATTTTTAAAATTTCTAGGTCTAACAAAATCAAACGTAGCATTCATTCTAGAAGCATGGAAATTCTCAGTTTTCAAAAACCAACATTTATTCATAACATGACCGTATTTCTCACAATGAAAGCAACAAGGAGATGTGGGTCTACGGAATGACTTTTCATTGTTTGTATGAGTTTTTGGAAGCAAGTTTTTCTTAGAGGATGCAAACCTTTGAGCATGAGACACATGTTCATTTCTGAATTTCCTTTGAACATTAAACTTAGCATTCATGGTATGAAAATCATCATTTTGCTTCACAAAATAATTTTCAATGACATGGCCAAGTTTGTGACAATAAAAATAAGAAGTATTCATGTTTCTCTTGAAAGTATTTTGTTCAACTTTCTACTTTGAAGAACAATTTTTCATCGTGTGGCCTAGCTTACCACAATAAAAGTAGGAAATATTTCTTTGTGATTTAAAACATTTTTCTCTTTGCATGCAAGTTTGTCATCCTCTTTCATGACAACACAATCATCTATCACATGTCCAAACATACCACAATAGAAACATTCAACATTAGACTTTGATTTTTGAGATCTATATGGCATGGAAGGCTTAGTGTTGACATTTTTCTTTTTCTCAAAACTATTTTCAGAATTTTTGATTTGAGAAATGGGAGGAGGTGGTTTGGAAGTGCTAGGAGTGTCGAAAGCATGAATAAAAGAGATTTTTAGTTTTGATTCAAAAGACTTTTTGTTGATTGGAGAATATCCAAGACCCTCTTTTTGAAAGTTGACCTTAACACCTAGCATTTTGTCTAAGTTCTCCTTCTCTTTGATAAATTTAGACAATGATGCATTTAAGTCTGCAATTTCAGATTTAAGGGATGTAATGTGCAATTCATAACTAGCTATCTCCTGTTCACTGCAAACAATGCTCGCATTCAATACTCTATTTGCATTTTTATAGCTCTCAATTTCTTGTTCTAGCACATGCACTTTTTCACATTCATCTTCATGTAATTTGACATTAATGGATTTTCCTTTTTCAAGAACGAGCAGTCTTTCAGACATGGCATTGTTTAATTGTTTCAACTTTTCATTTTTAGATTTCAACAACGCATTTTCTTTTTCACTTTTATCAAAACTGTTGAATCTACCTTCAAGCAAAGCATTCTCAATTAGCATGGCACCATTTTTCTTTTTAAGTTCCTCATTTTCAAACATGACACTCTTGCTGTCAATTTCAGAATCAAGAAGTTTTTCAAACATTTTATCATTGTCAGATAAGGAATCCAACTTGTTTCTAAGACATTTTTTAGTTTCTTCAAGCAATGAAATCTTAGACAACAAGAGTTCATTTTGTTCACTCAAATCATGATAAGCATTCTCAATTTCAAAAGATGTATTAGATTTTCTAGCCATTTCAAGCTCTTCAGTCATGCAGGAAATCTCATCTGAAAATAATTCGACTTTTGATTCAAGAGATTCATTTTCGTTTTCTAGATTTTCAATTTTAGATTCTAAATCAATGCATCTTTCATAAGGAAGATTATCATGCACACTTTTATCAAGTTTCTTTTTCAATGTTTTATTTTCAGACTTGATTTTCTTATATCTACTCGACAACTCCTCATAAGCATGAAGTAGTTCTTCAAATGACATTTCATCTTCATCAGAATAGTTTACCTCATCGACATTTTCATCACTGTGTTGATCAGCATCGTCGGCCATGAGACCTTTTTATCATTCATTCTCTTGAGCTTTGATCAACTCATCCATAAGCACCTTTGCCGACCTATAGGAAGATACAAAAGGATACTTGTTAGTGCTCACGGAAGCTTTCAATAAATTCAAGACAGTGAGATTTTCATGGTTCTTCAATTTATCATGATTAGACCACTTGGTCTCATCTAGAGATAATATGTGAGGACCATCATAAATCAACTTCCAAAGATTAGGATTAATAGAACTAATCATTCCACACATTTTACTTAACCATGAAGTAAAATCAGAACCATTAAAAATAGGCAAGCAATTCATTGATACATGCTCAATAGAAAAATTCAATATTGTAGAATGCACTGGGATCACTCTGTAGATCGTGAGATCTAGGGACAACAGAGCCTCGCTCTGATACCAATTATTGGGTCCCGTAGTGCAGGAACACGGTTCTAGAGGGGGAGTGAATAGAACCCTCTACAAAAAATATGTTCAATTAAAAACTTGAACCTATACGCAGCGGAATTAACAAGATTGATAAGATTGAGGAAGTTAAACTAAACAGTGTAAACTTAATTCTCTCAATCTTACCGAGCTTACACGATTGCGGAAATAGAATAGATAGAGAAGCACACATAATCTCACAAATCAAACCAAGAGACACAGGGATTTTTAAAATGGTTTGGGACCACGACGGGCTCCCTACGTCCACCCCTTACCAAACCGGTAAGGCTTCACTAACACGCTACAAACTGTAGCAACCACGGGGACAAACCCCACACACATGGGGCAAAAACCCCAACACACACGCTGCGAATGCAGCAAACACGGGGATTTATCCCTACATACACAGGGTAAAAACCCCAACACACACGTGGATACCCACCGCACAAAACGACGTACAAGCGTCACACAAAGCACTCAGAGAATCCATTCTCCGAACCCACACACAAAATATTTGATTAAGAATGTGTAGAAAGTTCAGATATGGATACAATCAGCCCATAACATCTTCTAAAAACTGAAACAAGGAGCATATAAGAAATGTAAAGCTTCCCCTTCATAAAGAGATCCGGCTCTTCTCGGTTCGGAGTCGGATGATCACGATTCTTGCATCATCTTGTTCCTATCCTCGAGACGCTTCTTCTCTTCTTCTACCACGAGCTCCAAATCTTCATGGATGTAGATGAAAACTACCTTGTAAGAGCTCCTCTTCCTTTTCCCCCTTTTCTTATCCTACAAGACAACACAAATAAGCATTAGGGTTCTTCTCCCCCAAATTCGGAGTACACATTCATATAAATAGAGGAAAGGCTAAAAGACACATATAACCCTCCTAAAACATGTTAGAAACCCCCTCAAAATATTAGAAAGCATTGGGGGGTATATTGGTAAAGTTTCATAGGGTTTACAATGAGTTTTAGACACTCCCGAAAATTCCAACCGGAAAGGGTCGACCCTTGGGGTCGACCCTCGTGCAACCAGAGGGCACCCGGGGCTGAAAAAATGGTCTGGCACACAGGGGTCGACCCTTGCAGGGGGGTCGACCTTAGGGGTCGACCCCTGCAAGCAGGGTTCAAAATATGCGTTCTGTTCAGCCCAGAACCACTGAGGGTCGACCCATGCAGGAAAAAGATTGAAAAACTCATTTTTAGCCCCTTTAAGCTATGCAAAATCAATTGAATAAATGTGATTAGATGTTACCATAAGCCCATGAAGATTAACCATGTATTTTCATCCTGAAAACATGAGAAAGCAAGAGGTTAGATGTGTATTAAAATTCATGAGTCAAGCATTAACAATTTCAACTTGTTCACATGAAAATGCATCATACAACCCATTCAAACTTGTATTTGGCTATCCATTCACAACCAACAAGAACACATTTCATCAAATAGCATGATTTTGATATGATGAACATGAATCTCTCAATTAACCAAATCTAATGACATGGGAGCACAACCATTCAATCACTTCATTGTATCTACCATAACTTCAACATCAAAATACTTCAAAAAAATATTAAGACCATTTAAACCACATTTCAACAAGATTTATGAGAATAGATTAAGCACATCAAAAAGAACAAAAACCTCATTTCAAAGATGCATAAAATACTTTCAATGTAATGCAACCTCATGAAAGATGTTCATGAAAACAACCCGGAACTTAGCCAAATGTGAAATCACATAGTCATGCATGTGAGTAATACATGTAAATATCAAACACCTCATTTTCACCAAGTGAACAATTTTTGCATAAAGCTTCATTCATTAAAACCCAATCATGGTTTCTTCATAAAAACCATATACATGAGAAACACTCTCAAGCCAACAAAACCTCAACTGAGAATGAGGTCATTTAGACATGCATTTTTCCATACATGAAACTCATTCACCTCAAACTCATCAATGCTCATGTGAATGGTTAAACACCATATAAGTTGATTTCATCAAGTGATATGTAAAGCAAGTTGAAACACATACCAGCTCAAAAGTCTAATGAACAATAACTATTGTCAACTTGAACTCTCCAATAGATTTTGGAACCTCTAAGACCCATGAGGAGAATACTTAAAACACAAGTGGGTTGACATACCATCCTTGAACATGAATGAGATTTACAACCTGTTTTGAATCATGGACATTAAAATACTCATGCAAGCATGTGTTTTACTTGTAAAAGATGTCCACCATGGATGTTTATCCTGCAAAGCAAGATAATCAAAATATAAGCTCTTTTCACACCAATGGACATTTTCCACAACACATGAGAACATGAATAATCATTCAAGCATAAGGCCAAGCAACAAAGTCATTTTATAATCATCAAAATCACATACACAACATCTTCTTTAACCAAGCATTAAAAGGAGATAAGAAGAGATTCTCTCCTCCCCTCTCCTCCCTCTTGCACTCTCTCTCTCTCTCCCTAGTAGCTCTCTCTCTCTCTTAAAGGGGAAAGCTTAGGGAAGATCGTGTTTGGGGATCCGCGGCTTGTGCGCACGGAGGAAGGATGGGAGGATACCGTCATTACGCGAGGATCTGTGTGGATCAGCTCTAGTGGCCGTACATCTGTGCAGCTCAGCATTCGTGAAAATCTGCATTGGGCACTGCGGATAGCATCATTCCGGGCAAGGTAAAGATCTACAACCCGTAATTAGGGGTTGAGAATTTTATTGCATGGATTAGAGCACGGTTCTAGGATTCCACAAAGCCAGGTTCGGATATATAAATGTTTATTATCCGATGCGTCGCCTGAACCGGGCTGACCGAATCCTTACACAACCGGCCCGACGTCCGTGTGGGAATCCACGGCTCACGGGGACTTACGGAGGTCCCGGATAAGATCACCTAGTTGACTCCAAGGAATATGGAGACGAGAGGAACACTTACCAAGGTAGGAATGCGACTATGGTATGAAGAATGTATGGCCCTATGTGCACCAGAGTGCATGCAATTTCTAGCCTAAAACTAACAATCAATATGCAATCAATGATATAAATGTGCATAGCAACAAGGGAGGAGGCCAGATAGCATCCAGGAACAATATGAATCAGCAAAAATGTAGAAATAACAGCAATCCTCGGGATGCGTACTTGTACTGGAGAAACGGTCATCTGAGTACCGCTAGAGAGATAAGACGGTCTATCGCTAGACCGGTTTTAAGCCGTGAACAGCCAGGAGGAGACCGCTAGAGAGTCAGGGAGCAGAAACAACAGGAAATGAAATGGTAAAATCAAGGAAAACATAGGGAGAACTGGAAAACACATATACGAGCAGGTCAAACAACACTCAACACGATTGGCATTAGGTGTCCCACTGTGATCGTCAAAAAATCAAGGGTGTTGATATTTGTGAACTAGGTGAAAAGTGGGTGAGATGGAATATGAAGTGTGTGATGTGTGATAACTCAAGCTAGCAATAACATGGAACATGAAGCATGCGGGTATGTCATTTCAGTAATGTAAAGGCAGGCAAGAAGTAAACTAAACACACGCCGTGGGCGTGGAGTAAAGAGGAAATAAAATAAACACACGCCGTGGGCGTGGAGCAACTAAAGAGCAAAAGAAAAGAAGGAGATGGAGAAATATGATGACAAATACCCAAGTAAGAAAGATATGATCGCCACCAAAGCAAATAATGCAAAAAACCACACTACATACCTTGGAAAGAAGCCGAGTGAAGCACACTAGCACGCGGGAGAAAAAACTTTGGTGCAGACGCGAAAACGGTTCTCTGAAGACCACAAGACGACGGAAAATGGTCCGCAAATGGCCGCAAGGGAACCCAAATGGTCGGGCGACGGCCGCTAAGTGCCCCCAGAAAGCAAGCTGTGGAACTCAAACCTCCACCCCTCCTGGACGGTCAGAAGAGTTGGGTCTCGTGTGGTGAGTGCTATAGACCTGTAAAAGAGTGTAGAGACAGAAAGAAACGAACCCAATTTGCCCTAGAAAAGTGTAGTATCTATAAAGCAATAAAGTTAATATGCATGAAAAGGAAGGGTGAATACCTAGGGGTTGGTGATTTTATAACCCCTGTGGGGCGTGAAAACAATAGGAGGATGTTTAAAAATGTGCTTTGAATGTAGAAGAACGTGGAGGAAGAAGAAGAAACGATGCTATGATGATACGAAGATGAACAAAGAGTAAGAGAAAGAAGACACAAAAAACTCAAAAGAACCGGCTACTCCCTGGACCAGACGACCCTAGGACGCAGAAACAAGTTCTCCCTAGTTGGTACTCGCTCCAGAATGTGGCAGCACTTCATCGAAAGCTCCAGAAATCTCCCCCTTAAGCCATGAAGTCAAGGGTTCTATTTATAGACCCCCAAAATCCTAGGTCGAGTTGGAGGGATAATAGCAAGAAAATAGGGCTAAACCTTGATAAATCTCGAAGATAATACTCCCAAGAGTCCATAGAAACAATCAGAAGCTTCTGAGGATCGATACTCAGAGAGAAATCACCAAATCAAGGACTCTGTTCGACCACGGATGAAGAGAGAAAAATCAGATGGAGCAGGACTCTCTGTCTCACCTAATGGTCTTGCGATAGACCGCAAGGCTCACCAAACGGTCGACCGATAGATCGCTAGGCTCAGTCGATTTCAAAGAGATAAAGCAAATGGGAGAGAAGGAAACCTAACATGACTCTCTATTTGCCTAGCGGTGGACCAAAGGGCCGCTAAGCTCTAGAAGCATTCGCGCAATAGACCGTTATGCAGAGAGACGTGGCAAAAAGAGATAAAGGCTAGATAAATCGTCGTATAAATCCATCAAAAAACCATTATTAGCCCAATAAGCTAAAATGACGAGAAATAGAGGGAGCTTAAGCCCAACCAAGGAGAGGAACCCATAAAATAAGCCCAAAAATGACCGAAAATGGCCCAATAGCCAGTGAATAACCTGGGACATCATAAAATAAGATAGGGAGATGAGACAATTCATTGGTCATAAAACAGGTGTCAACATGCACGACTCTGACATCTAGAGTGCGTTCATCTTAGCACAGGGGCCGCCTTTAAGAGGATTGTGTATGGGCTCGACGTCGTATGAGGGACAATCATGCAACATGCCCTCGGCGTGAGCCTAACAAACACAAAACCAGCCAACCAAAGCCTTCATACGTCGTTCGTAGTCTCAGGGGTGAGCTCCATGCATCTTATGGCCCTTGGGCACCCTAGGGGGGTATTTATAGAGGTAGGAGAGGGGTTTAGGTGGACCAAGTTGAGGGGGTCAACTTGGTCCGCCTAAAGGGGGGGTTTAGGTGGGGTTGATCGGCCATTTTTGCAGTTGATTGGGCTTCTGATGAACGCGGTCGCCTAGGCGACTGTGTTCTCAGTGACACATGGGGTTTAGGCAGAGTTGACCAGGGGTTTGACCTTGCAAGAACGTAGTCGCCAAGGTGACCGCGTTCAAGAACGGGCATTCTGGTCCGCGTAAAGGGTGTTTATGCGGGTTGGAAGGGCTGGGGGCTTCCTGGTCTAAGTAAACCTCTCCCCCTAAGGGGTTCGGATGGACCGGAATGGCTGGGGTTGACCTGGAAGAGAGGGAAAGGTCATGTAGGGCCTACTGGGGGTTAAGACAGGCTGGAGCACAGAGTTTTAATGAGCTATAGTTGAGTGAGTCTGGGATTTATGTGGGTTAGAATGATTGGTTGGGTTCAGGGGTTTGAGTTGGTTGGGTGAGCTGGGGCTTACGAGGGTCAGGTGGACTGGGTGAAGAGATAACTCACTTGAATCTGGCCCCAGGTCGGCCGAACTCAGTGTTCTCCCGTGCTCTGTCTTGAACGCGGTGAACCCAGGTGTGATGTGACTTGCTAGATTCGCCGATATCGAGCCGCTTGCAGGAGGTGTGTCAGAAGTTGTTCCTTGCTTTTCCGTTATGCATCGCGTGACGCGATAGGTTGCTGGGAGTCTCGGGTTGGCCCAATAACTCAGGTGTTGGCATGATGATGCCATTTGTCTAGTAGTCGGGGTGACCCCCGCTTCTTGGTGAAGAGCTGTATGGACGGAAGGCCGTTCTGAGCCCTGGGTTAACCCGGTTGTTGAAGCGCCAGCGGTGTGATACCGTATGCGGGGTGTCCAAGGGTGATCCCTGAATCTCTTCAGAGTGTCGCTCGATACGGCAGGTTGTCCCGAACCTTGGATCCGACTCAGTTATCAGGAAATTGGCTAGTGTAGTGCCCTGTGCTCGGGGGCGATCACCGGTTGTTATGTTGTGCCGCCTGATCCGACGACACGTCTCGATTTTCGAGCGTAACTCGACTGGTAGAGCATCTTTGGCGTTGTGCCATTTTGCACTGTTTAGGGAGTATTTCCCTATGCTTATAGGGTGTTTGGGAGCACTTTTATTTTTGAAGTGATTTTACTCTAAAAAATTTGTCTATCTCAAATTTTGACCTATTTTTAAAAAATGACGTAAATGACAGTTAACCTGTTTGGCAAGAATGATATAATTTTTAAAATTTGTGCAGAGGTATTTGGCCGGAGGAGGAAGATGGAGGAGAGGGTGTGCCAGATGTGGGAAAGGGTTACCAGGAGAGAGAGTCGGGAGGGGGGGAGTGGTAGAGAGGGCGCCGGGGAGAGGAGAGAGAGCGTCGGGGAGAGGGGGGCCCGTCTATTAAGTGCAGGTAACGATGGGGGTCGTGGTAAGATCTCTTCTACGATCTCGGAGATGGGAAAGTCAACAGGAAACAACAGTTGGAATATACAGAGATGTTTTCCACTCGTGCCTCAATCACTCCTGGCTTCTGGGCATGCTCTTCTACTTGGTTTGGAAAACGGACTGCCAAAGAGTGACTCACAGATCTACAGGCAAGTACATGGTGCAAATTTCCAGATCCAAGACGCAAAAGAGCAGAGAGGAATGCGAGAAGCCATGGGCACACCCAGATTCTTCAGTACAGCAGAGACTTGGAAGCCTCTATAATTGTAGCAACTCCATGCCGTAGAAGCTAGCTATAAGCAAACGCCCATGTCTTTGTAGACCAACTTAGTAGAGCCACCGGTTGTTCTTTATGCTATACACAAGTAAAGCTGGAGAAGAATGTGGTTCCTATTATTCTTCCTCGTATTACTGCACGGAATCCCTTCTGAGCTCTCTTCCCACCACCACCGTGGACGATAGCAACGCCTGCCTCTCGGTCACCCAAGCCCTGTTCATCTTCACGATGAACTCCTCCACCCTCCTATTCAACTCCTCATAGTCGACGCCGGCCTTCTGGTGAGCACATCAGCCCGTCGAGGCCTCCGTGATTGTCCTGGACAGAACCGGACGGCTTGGAACCCATGTTGCTGCTCATAAAGATGAGCGCCATGATCAAATTGAAAAGGCAGAAGGCGAGGAAAGGGTTGGGAGCCGGTAGGAGGGCCACGGTCTCTACGCCGGAAAGCAACATTGGAGAAAGCTAGAAGTGGTGGCCCTGCCTCGTGTAGAAGAGAAGAGAGGGGTGCAAGCGTGCGTGGCCCGGAAGAGGGGAGAGGAACTGGGCAGGCTGGAAGAGGGGTGAGGGGGGGGGGTCGCGACGTCGCGTTCTTAAAAAAAATGCTCTGGAGTTATTTTTATTTGAAAAGAGATTTAAATGTAGTCAGATTCTTCCCTAAAAATTAGGGAAGTAACTACCAAACGTGGTTAGGTGGGTTCTCATCTCCTATTTTTAAATTTGAGAGAAAAAGAAGGAAAAAAATGTAACCAAACACCCTATTAATCCTCAATTAATTTGAGAAAATAAGCATGTGCCAACAGTAGCTCATTTTGACTTGGAGTTACATCAAATGAGTATGAAAATGGCTTTCTTGAATAGGGATCTAGAAGAGGAAGTTTATGCGGACTAACCTGAAAGGTTCCCTGAGTCTAGAATGGAGCATATGGTATGTAGACTAAAGAAGTCGGTATATGGACTTAACCAAGTCTCTTGACAGTAGTATCTCAAATTTAATGAGGTAATGATGACTTGATTTTAAAGAAAATATTGTTGATCAATGTATATATCAAAAGGTCAGTGGGAGTAAATTTATATTATGTGTCGGTGATATTCTACTTGCTAGTAATGATTTTCGGTTATTTCATCAAACCAAGAGTTTTCTACACTAAAGGTTTGAGATGAAGGATATAGGTGAAGTCTCATATGTATTAGGCATAGAGATTCATAGAGATAGACTTAAGAGAAGACTTATATTGTCTCAAAAGGTCTACATCTCAAAGGTGCTAGAAAGATTTGAAATGAATAACTGTAAACCTAGCATTGCTCTAATTCAAAAAGATGACAAACTTAGTAAAACGTAGTCACCACAAAATGAGTTAGAAAGGGATGAGATAAAGAAGATACCTTATGCCTCAGTAGTTGGTAGTCTGATTTACGCTCAAACATGTAGACATCCCCTGACATTGTATTTCTGGTAGGATTACTTGGTAGATGCCAAAGTGATCCTGACACAGAGCATTGGAAGGCCACTAAGAAGGTAATAGGATATTTATAAGGGACAAAGGACTACAAGTTAACATACATACATACAAATATTCTAGAAGCCTCTAGGTATTCTGATGCAGATTTTACTAGATGTCTTGATGAAAGTAAGTCGACATCAAGATAAATCTTCATGATAGCTGGAAGAGCAATTTCCTAGATGAGTGCAAAACAAGAGTTCACATCATCCACCACAATGCAGGCTAAATACAATTGCATGCTATGATATGACATTACATGTCATCTGATTGAGAAACTTCGTTATAAATCTTGGAGTGGTAGATTCTATGTCCAAACCGTCGAAGATGTTTATTGATAGCCTATTAACAATGCAGTTTGCAACTCAAAGAGATTCATCTAAAAGGTCAAAACATATAGATGTCGAATATTATACTGTTAGGGATAGAATCTAGATGAATTATATATCACTTCATCACATGGGCATCAGTAAGATGATAGTAGATCCCATGACAAAGGGTCTAGCACCTATATTGTATCAAGAACATGTAAAGAATATGGGTCTACACATCAATGAGTTGTGATGTATTTTGTAAAGTGATAATGAATCATTCATTCACTTTCTCCTCCATTTGGACCAAGGAATATACATTAGAGTGCAGTCTATCATACAAATTATTTCCGTGGTTCATACCATATAAGGATTTTTAGCTCAGATAAAATAGTGGGGGCGTGATTATGAAGGAATCATTTGAAGTGATAGAATGTGGCTGCCATAGTCCTTTCCCATTATGTTTACTAGATTAAAGAATAAAATTTTCTAACAGGAGATGGATCATACAGTTTATATTGAGAGGTTAAGTTCAGTCATATTCTCATTTTTCAAAATTATGCGCATAAAGAAAAGTTTTCCTTTAGCACCGGCATATTTTCAAAATTGATTTATTTTCGATATATGTATTGGAGAGGGGGATTTCAGTAGCCCACTTGAAGAGCAGCCGAACTAGGCCCATCCGGGCCAAACAAGGCCCCGCTCGCCCGAGTGGCAGCCCACTGGGCCCACTCCGGACTGACAGCCCAATAAAAGTTCGCTCAGGGATACTACCTTCCTAGGCGGCCCTTAGGCTCGGAAGGCCCGAGCATCGGTCGGGTCACAGGAAAGGTCCACGCCCGAGCCATCTCTCCGCCGGGGAGAGGAAGGCGCGTGCTGACCGATCCGACCCATCTTCATCCAAGCTAAGCCTACCGCCCAGGATAAGGGCTGGCATCTCTGAGCTCGGAACGGCCGACGATTGCTTATCCATGCAGCCATTAGGAGCCTTCTGTAAGCAGGAATTTAAGGGGTCAGGGACTCCATGTCCCCACGGTGATAAAGATCCCATGATGAGGCAGTTAAGAGCCCACGTCGAGAACATAACTCCCGCCTGGAACCCATCGACTTACAGGACTCCTGAAGACGGCGCACTATTTAAATCAGGGATACCCTCCGGTGAAAGGTAAGGGCAACCACATGCTCAAAACTCCTGAGCAGGAACCACTTCACCCTTCTGGTGGAGAGGGATCTCGCGCAGAAGCTACTTCCCCCCTTTATTGCTCCCACCATATCTCTACTGACTTAAGCATCGGAGGGTTTTCCTCAGGGACTCATCCATGGGCCCCCTGATCCGTTTCCCTTTCTTGCAGTTCACGATCCGGTGATCCCCCGGCCCGCTCAGGACAAGCGCGAGATCTCGCCTCTTCATCTAGCACCGTCTGTGGGAAACGTACAAGAAGCCAGTATGGTGCGAAGGAGCTCAGGGAGGAGGTCCATCGGGGAAAGGAGAAGGGCCATGGTAGCAGCTGGGGATGGCCCCTCTTGGGCCTCGCAGAACCCCCCCTCCAACGCCAGCGCCCCCGCCGACGAACCACCCCCCCCTGCGGCAGTAGGGCTACCACTTTACGGTGGTGCGGACGCCTTCCAAGCCCTCAACGCAAAACCGGATATCCTCATGGAACTCATGAAGACCCAGGCGGCTAGGGATGGAAGGTCACGCGCCCCGTCAGAAAGCCCTCCCCGTGAGAATGCATCCCAACACACTGCCGGAGGCCGCTTCACTATCCGCGGCCAGCAGATTATCCGTAACAGGATGGGAGGACCCTCGCAAGCTCTGCCGCCGGAGCAAGAGGCTTCCTCCACACCGAGGTGGGGAAAACCTGGGGCGCGTCATCCAAACCCAGAGACCGACGTTCCCGAGGATCGCCAAGACATTCCCCCCAGCCCCGCGACACAACAGCAGCCGGAGCTATCCCTCCGACTACGAGAGTTCGAGAGACGTTTCATAGAACAAGAGCGCGCCCTGCGCGCCCTGCAGAAGGCCTCTCCCCCGGAGGATGAGGAGAAATCCCCTTTCTCCGAGTATATCTTAAAGGCTGAGGTGTCTCCCAGAACCTCCATCCCAACCTTCAAGCTCTACGACGGCCAGGGTGACCCAGCCCATCACTACGACAGCTTCGACGCTCTGATGACCCTGCACGGAGCATCTGACGCCATCAAATACCGAGCCTTCGTGCCCACCCTGGTCCAAGGCGCTCAAGCTTGGTTTCGGGCCCTCGCCCCCGGATCCATCCGAGATTTCAAACAGTTTGGGCGAATCCTCAAAGAGAGTTTCACCGGAAGTGCCCCCCCAAGGTCGGTAGCGGGGCTCCTGGCCCTTAAACAGGCGCAAGGGGAGAGACTCGGGCTTATATTCACCGATTCAAGTCGGAAGCCCTGAGAATCCCCCGCCTAGACGTGGCCTCAGCCATAACCGCACTGACTGGGGGCACCCGGGACGAGAATCTCCGCCGCGAGCTTGTCCTCCACCCTCTCTCGACTCTTACCGAGCTAGTAACTCTGGCTTTGCGCCATGCCGAGTGCGAAGAAGTACTCATCGCATGCCGAGATGCAACCGGCTCGGGTCGGGAGGGGGACAAGAAGCGGGCACCCGAGCCAAGCTCAGGTTTGGGAAAAAGGCGGAATCGGGACGGGGAACGCAAGGAAACGTCATGGAAGTATGTGCGGTACACCCCACTAGCCGCGTCGGTCTATGAGATCTATGAAGACATCAAAGACTCGGGTCTCCTCCATAAACCCGAGCCAATGAGGTCGAAAAACCATAATCGCAACAAGCACTGCTTGTTCCACAGCGATCACGGGCACCACACCGGCGACTGCCACCAGCTCCAGGACGAGATCGAGCACCTCATCCGTCAGGGGCACCTAGCTCGGTTCGTAGCCGAGCGTAAGGAAGACCGAGGCGTCCCAGAGGAGATCGACAACGCCCCCCGAGGGATCCACATCAACGTCATCTCTGGAGGAGCAGCATCAGGAGGCGACATCGGCCGAGGAAGGAAGCGTCATGCCGAGCGGGCGAGCCGAACCATAGAGCCTCCCAAGGCCCCGCCCAGTGAGCCCCAGGTCATAGTTTTCTCCGACCGAGACCTGGAGGGGCTGAACACCCCGCATGACGACGCCCTCGTGATATTGGCCACAATAAACCATTGTAACGTAGATCGGATTCTAGTTGACAATGGAAGTGCCCCTGATGTGCTATCTTATGATTGTTTCCTTAAGATAGGGGAGGATCCGTCTAAGCTCCGCCCGATCCGGACCCCTCTCTGCGGGTTCAATGGCCAGGCCACCTACCCCGAGGGAGCCCTAAGCTTGCCAGTTACTCTCGACACCCCACCCAAAACTATTACGGTCATGGTGGACTTCATAGTGATCAAAGGTATGATAGCATACAACGTCATCTTCGGCCGAGGAATCCTCAACCGAACGAGAGCGGTGCCTTCTACCTATCACCAAAAGATGAAGTTCCCCACCAAAAACGGGGTGGGGGAAGTCCGAGGTAACCAGGCCATGGCTCAGAAGTGCTATAACATCTCGGTGGAAGCCTCAAGGCCGGACGGGAATAACAAGGGCCCCCGGGGAGTCGAGGAAAAATCCGCAACCGTCGAACCTGGAGGTGAATTGCTAGCAGTATTCTTAAACGACGACCCGACCCTAGAAGTAAAGATCGGAGCCGACCTATCGTCTGAGGTTCAGAAGCAATATAAAGATTTTCTTTCTGCGTACATCCGAGTCTTCGCATGGTCTGATCATCAGCTCCCTGGGATACCAGGGGAGACCGTAAGGCACAAGCTGAACCTCGACCCTACTATGAAGCCCGTGCAACAACGAAGGAGGAAGCACGCACCAGAAAAGTAGGCAATCATCAAGGCGCAGGTCACCAAAGGGCAAGAGACTGGCCTCTTTAGACCGGTCCTGTACCCGACGTGGCTAGCCAACGTCGTCCTGGTACCGAAAGCTTCGGGCAAGTGGCGGATGTGCGTGGACTTCACCGACCTGAACAAGGCCACCCCTAAGGACTGTTACCCGTTACCGAGCATCGACCAACTAGTTGATTCAACCTCTGGCAACGAAATACTCAGCTTCCTAGACGCCTATTCAGGTTACCATCAGATCAGAATGGATCCATAAGATATCGAGAAGATCACCTTCATCACCGACTTCAGCGTGTACTGCTACACCCGGATGCCTTTCGGGTTGAAGAACGCCAAAGCCACGTACCAGAGGCTAGTCAACCATATGTTCGAAGGACAGCTCGGTCGGAACATCGAGGCCTATATTGACGACATGCTCGTCAAGACCCCCAAGGCCGAAGACCACTTCGCCGACCTCGCCGAGACCTTCGGCACTCTCCTAAGGTACAGCATGAAGCTTAATCCTGCCAAGTGCGCCTTCGGAGTAAGATATGGGAAGTTCCTGGGTTTCCTGGTTACTCAGCGTGGGATCAAGGCCAACCCCGATAAAGTCCAGGCCATCCTGGACATGCGCCTGCCCACCTGCATCAAGGACGTCCAGCGCCTAACCGGGCGTATCGCCGCTCTTAGTAGATTCCTGTCCCATGTGGCCGAACGATGCATGCCCTTCTTCAAACTAATGAGGGGGCCCAAATTGGCATCTGCTACGTTCGCATGGGATGAGGAATGCCAGAAAGCGTTCACCAAGCTCAAGGGGTTCTTGGCTTCACCCCCGGTGCTTTCCAAGCCTATCTCGGGCGAAGCCCTGCATCTCTATCTCTCGGCAACTCCATCTACGGTTAGCTCGGTCCTAGTCAGGAATGACTCGGGAGTCGAGAGGCCAGTCTATTATACCAACAAGGTGCTCAACGAGGCTGAAATAAGGTGCCCCGTAACCGAGAAGCTCGTGCTAGCATTGGTTACCTCAGCCAAGAGCCTCCGACCCTACTTCCAGGGGCATCCCATCACCGTGCTAACCGGCGAACCGTTGAAGAGGATCCTCGCTTACCCCGAAGCCTAAGGATGTCTCGTCAAGTGGGCCATCATGCTTAGGGCCTACGACATATCTTATCAGCCTCGCTCGGCTATCAAGGGCCAGGCGCTCGCTGATTTCATCGCCGAGAGCACCATCCCGACTGAAGAAAGACCTCCATCCCCACTCGGGCCAACCTGGGAACTGTTCATCGATGGGTCTTCCAACTCGGTCGGGAGTGGTGCCAGAATCCTCCTGAAGTCCTCCGAAGGGGCAGAGCTATAGTACGCCTTGAAGTTCCAATTCCAAGCGTCCAACAACGCTTCTGAGTACGAAGCCCTTATCTCGGGAGCACGCATGGTCCGACGGCTGGGGGCTGAGCGAGTCAAAATTCACACCGACTCCCAGCTGGTCGCTAGCCAGGTCAACGGCGAGTACGAAGCTCGAGAAGCACCAATGATCAAATACCTCCAATTAGTCAGAGCCCTGGCCGAGCAATTCGAGAGATTTGAGGTAGTCCGAATAGCTCGGGAGGAAAACTCCCGAGCGGACGCCCTCTCTCGGCTGGCCTCCTCTCTCGACCCTGAGGGTACCCGATCGGTCCTCCTCGAAGAGCTAGAGCGCCCGAGCATTGACTCGGAGCTCCTCGCTGTTGACCCGACCACCCCGAGCGACTAGCGCACCCCGTACCTGTCGTGGCTCTAGGACTCTCAAGAGCCTCTCGACTCCCGAGAGGCCCGCAGATTGAAGTACCAAGCTCAACATTTCGTCATCCTAGACGACACTCTCTACCGAAGGTCCTTCTCCGGTCCCCTCCTAAAGTGCCTCAACACCGACGAAGCCAACCGAGCTATCCAAGAGATTCACGAAGGCCTATGCGGAGCGCATTCGGAAGGAAGGTCGCTTGCCAGGATCCTACTGCGGCAGGGTTACTGGTGGCCCACTCTTCAGTGCGACTGGTCAGCCTATGTGCAATAGTGCGACCGATGCCAGCAATTTGACCACTTGGTCCATCGGCCGGCAACGGGGCTCATCACCCTAGCCGAACCATATCCGTTCGCTCGGTGGGGGATTGACATCCTTGGGCCGTTCCCTACGGCTCAGGCCCAGAAGAAGTTTGTCATCATCGCCATCGACTACTTCACCAAGTGGATCGAGGCCGAAGCCACGGCGAGGATAACCGAGACAGTCGTCTGGAATTTCATATGGAAGTCGATCATCTGTCGCTACGGCATCCCCCGGGTGATAGTGAGCGATAACGGTCGGCAATTTGATTCTCGCTATTTCCGAGACAGATGTGCCGACCTAGGCATTCGCAATCACTTCACCTCAGTCGCCCACCCTCAGGCTAACGGACTGGTCGAGAATGCCAATAAGACTATCTTAAAAGGTATCAAGACCAGGCTCGGCAAGGCCAAGGGCAGCTGGCTTGAGGAATTGCCTAGCGTGCTTTGGTCGCACAGAACGACTCCTAGAACGGCAACCGGTGAAAGTCCTTTCCGGTTGGTATACGGCACCGAGGCCGTCATTCTGTTGGAGATCGCCAATCCCTCCCTCCGAGTCGTCTGCTTTTCGCCCGAGGCAAACGAGCATAAACTGCTCGAAAACCTCGACCTAGCAGATGAAATCCGAGAGATTGCCAGCATCCGAGCAAAGGAATACCAGCGCCGCCTCACTCGATACTACAACGCCAAAGTCTGAGACAGACACTTTCAGCCGGGAGACTTCGTCCTCAGAAAAACCGAAGCCTCTCGACCACTTGAGGCGGCGGCAAGCTATCCCCTAACTGGGAAGGCCCCTACCGATTGGTCGAGACGCTCGGGAAGGGAGCTTACCGGTTATCTACGATGGAAGGAGAACCCATCGCTCGGACCTGGAACGCAACTACGCTACGCAAGTTCTAGTTCTGAATACCAAACATTGTGTAAGCAGCATAGAATAAACAAAAATTCCCCTTCCTTTAATCAAACAACCCGCTCGTACATCAGGAAGGCCGAAGCCAAGAAAATAAATGTCAAAAAATAAAAAGTCCATCCGCCGCCATCATATGGGCCCATCGCTCAGCTGACTCGATGTAGAAACTGGCTCGGATAAAGGATAGTTGACCCCGTTAGCTCGAGTAGCTCGAGACAAAGGTGACAGAGGGATTAGGAAAGAGAAGGATACCTTCCAAGTTGAACTTGGAAGAGAAGGGGGAGAGGGAATGCGCATCATCCCCACCAAACTGCCAACTCTTTGGAAGAAAGAGAGCGCAGGCACCCTCCGAAGAGTGAAAGAAAGGAGGAGTAGAGCAGAAGAGGGAAAAAGAGGCTGCAAGAAAGAAAAAGAAACCAGCAGAGCTGGACGAGTGTTGTGCCCCTGTGGTTTTGATGATGGTTTTGATGATTGGTTTTTGATGTGAGTTAATCACTATGAGTCATCCTGATGTGTGAGTCATCATGCTGTTATTCAGTTATTTTCTGATCATAACTCAGTCTATCAATTGTTCAGTCATTTTGCTGCTCAGTTTAGTTTAACATTTTTTGATGTTCAGTCATGTTAACTGATGCATAGAGCATTCATTGCTACACTCTGCTTAGTTAGTATGAACAGTAGTGGGTCGACCCACTCTTGCTGATGCGTCGACCCATCAGAACACTAATTGTCTGGTTTGTCTAACTTCAAGTCTACACATCATCAGTTGAACGTAAAGTGTATACGTTGCAGCGTCAACTCATTGGGCTGCAGCGTCAACTCAGCAAGTATCCACATCGCCTTCAGGCCTTCAAGTCTATACACTCTATACTCATTCAAGTCTGTTCAGCCGTTTGCATTTCATGAAGTCTGTACACTTCATCGCCTTCTGCAAGCATTCTTCAATCACTCCCTCAGCAAGTCTATACAATGGAGTCGTCAGCTGTGAGGACAGCAAGTCTGCACACTGGTTTTCATGCATATTAAACTCCAAGTCTATACAGCCTACCTCTTCTACTCAGTGTACATACTTATTCATTTGCTGTTTCAAAGTCCATACAATGGCTGTTGAACTGTGAAGTCTATACATTGTCTGATCATTCATCTTCATGTCTATACAACGTTGCCTTGCTTCTTCAAGTCTATACAATGTGCACAGTTTCTTCATGTCTATACATTACATCATTGTCTTCAGCTCAAGGGTTCAAAGCGAAGTCTATACAATGCTAAGTCAATACATTGAACTGTTCTCCAAAGTCTGCACATTGGTCTTCGAATTCAATGTCTATACATTGGGCTCTTACATGAAGTCTATACATTGTTGTTTGCATTGTAAAGTCCATAAATTGGTTGTTGTTCTTCAATGTCTATACACTGCCTTTAAGATTTAAAGTCTATACAACCGTTGCCTCCTTGTTGAAGTCAACACATTGGGCAAGTCTGGAACAGGGTCGACGCTGGGAGCTTAAAGCGTCCACGCATCAGTTGACGAAGTCTTCATGATATCTTCCACTGCGTCAAAGCCACAATGGAGCAGCGTCGACGCAGCGGCGGAAGAGAGGCCAATACACACTTCTGATTTTCATCCGTGCGTCAACGCCACCAATTGGCAGCGTCGACGCAGCAGTTCAAGAAAGGGGTGACTTATCTCTGGCTGTCTTCAACGCGTCAACGCTATCCACAGCAGGGTCGATGCAGTGGGGCAAATTCAAATATGTACAAGCAAAGAGTAGACGCAGTGATGCCAGTGCGTCAACGCGGTCAGTCTCCAGAAACAGTAAGTGTGGTAAATTACTAGAATATTTCGATGCAGTACAAAGAGACCCCAATTATGAAAGGGCACGTGATCCTATAACAAAGGACGTGCCAACAGTCAGACACGTGGAAGCTGGGGCCTGCTACTTCACCACGTGGACCAACCCATCGAAGCTCTCTAGGGCGTCTCTGCCCTATCCTCCGGAGCCCCTGTTATTGGTATAAAAAATCCTTCTTCGTCTTCAGAAAAGCATAGCTCACTCCAAGGAAGAAGTGAAGCAAAAGAGGCCATCTGAGAGCAGAAAGAGAACTCGAGAGAGATAGGCCAGAAGAGAAGAAGAAGAAAAAGAGTTGAAGAGAAGAAGGAGAGAACAGCGTGAGAGAAAAGGAGAGCAGAAGAGAAAGAAAGAGAGAGAGAGAGAGAGAGAGAGAGAGAGAGTTTGTGGAGAAAAAGGAAGAAAGTTACTGAAGATCTGTCTACTGGACCGTGGATCAAATCCAGGCCAGTTAGCTCCATGGGAGCCACATCTGATGTTCCTTCTTTTACAGCTTGTGTTTGCTGTGTTATTTTCGTTCCTTATTTTTATTTTTATTCTTTCTGATTTACTGAGTTCTTCTGATTCTCAGTAGTGAGGTCGGGTTCCTCCTGGTGGGTCAGGAGAAGGGAGATTTGATCTCCGGTTTGCAAGCAGTAGGGGGGGCTGCTTGTGGGTTCCCTCCGGGCTAGGAGGAAGAGAGGCTAGGCCTCTGGTGGATTACTGGTAGCAGAGTGCTACTGGCTGGTTCACTGGTAGCGGGGCTGCTACTAGTGGGGTTCCCTCTTGGTATAGAGGAAGAGAGACGTGAGTCTCTGGTTTCTAGTGACCGTGGGTTGCTGGAGGTTCCCTCCGTGTAGGAGGAAGAGGGGAGGTTGTTCCCCTGGGTAAGCTGTGTATCAGCGTCTGTTGGCAAGCTATGTTTCCCAGCTGTTAGTGAAGCCACACTCGGTTTGAGTGTGGGGTGGACGTAGGTCTGGAGGACCGAACCACCTAAAAATCCCGTGTTCTGTGGTTTGCTTGTGGTGTGCTCTTCCATATCTTCTATCTGTTTCACAGGTTATTTGAATAGTCTTGTTTCGAGTTACAGTGGCCTTGAGCTTTACATCTTGGTAAGTGAGTCTAGCTTGCATTGTACTGTCATTTGGCATTAGACTTCATCAGGTTCCACTAGTATAGTCAGCAGCTCATCTGGTCGATCAAATGTCTATTTGAACTCGATAGGCTTTATTCTGCAACTGTATCTAGTAGTAGGCAAATTATTTTTAATTTGGGCAATATTCTTGAAGGGGATACATTCACCCCCCCTCTGTATCGATCGCACCGTTACAACAATTGGTATCAGAGCGGTGTCTGCATACAAGGTCCAACGACCTGCAGATTCGATCTTGCAGTCTTAGGTGCTAATTTGTTTTTAGTGCATAAATATTCCTGTTGTTTTGAATTTACTCGCTACTTGTTTTCAATGGCTCTTCCACCCGTCTTTAGTGGTTCTGATTTCAGTCAGTGGTACACTGCTTTACATGCTTATGTTAATTCTGGTAAACCTGATCTGTGGAAATTAATTTCACAAGGTCCTCACGCCTTACCAACGAAAGTGTCCAAATGGACCGACAGACACAGATCAAAGGATGGAGAAAATCAGAAAGCCTTTAACCTGATGAAAGCAGCTACTGACAGAGCCTTATGGTCTTGTCTTCATAATTGCAGCTCAGCAAAGGACATCCTGGATAGGCTGAAGCAATTTCACAGGGTAAACGAGGACAGCTGCATGATGGCTAACAGAAGTAATCCAAGTGGCAGCAATCAAGGCAGCAGCCAAAATGAAGAAGAAGATGATGAGGAGGAGGTAAACATCTTCGAGAATTTTTCTTTAGATGATTGGGAGAATGCATATGCTGAGCTGTTTGAGTCTCATGAACAATTAAGAAAACGATACAAGAACTTGAAAAAGAAAAGTGATCAGGGTAGTTCAAGTTCACCATGTGAAAATTGTTCAAATACAAAGCAATCTCATGATGCCTATTTGTCAGATATCCATATGCATAAAAATCAGAATGAAAAATTGATGAATGAACTTAAATGTGTTTGCTTTGAACTAAGTAGGCGAAAATCTGAAAATGAATGTCTTAGGAAACAATGTGAAAAACTCCAGGTTCAAACAATATGTTCTGTTAAATCTGCATACAATGAGTGTCCGTTTCTCAAGGAAATAAATGAATATCTTCACTCAAATTCAGAATGTCAGAAGGAGTTTATTGTTTCCCTAATGGAAGAAAACAAAGATCTATTAAACAAGATTCTGGAGCTTGAACAGATAAAGGAAGAACTGAATGATAAAATGAGCTCAATAAAAATTGATAAAGACTCTGTTGAAGAAATTGAAAATCTGAAATCAAAAAATGACAAACTAATTCAAGAGGTTGAAGGATTGAAGCAGTTGAACACTGCTATGTCAGAGAAACTTCTTCTCTTAGAAAAAGGAAAAACTGTTTACATTGAAGAGTCTGAAAAATTGAGAAATCTGGAACAAGAAATTGAGGAATGTAAAATTGCAAACAAGGTACTAAGCGAATGTGTAAATTGCAATGAACAAGAGATTGCCAGTTATGAAAAACACATCGTTTCTTTGGAAAATGAAATTGAAGATTTGAATAATTCCTTGTCAAAATTTGTGTCCAGTTAACTTCTCAAAGCCCTCAGAACCTTCCTGGTTATCAGTCAACTGCTCAAAAGAAAACAACAGAAAAATAGAAAGAAAAGAATCAACAAGTTCCTCTTCCCACTCTGCATGGTTCACCCACACACTCGCATGCATCTAGAAAGAAAATGATCTGTCACTACTGTCACAAATATGGACAATTGATGCATGAGTGTAATTTGAAGGAAAAAGATGACCTAGCAGCTGCTCAAAACAATCAGGGTAGAAATCATGTCCTTAGGGAAAAAAAAATTCATTGTTATAACTGTGGAAAAATAGGACATGTTGCTGCACAATGCTGGTTATGCCCTCATAGAAATACCTTCTTTAATTACTCTCATTGTGGAAAACATGGCCATACAGTCAAGAACTGCTGGCATGCTCAGGGAAAAATATTTTCTCAAAATATAAAATTCCCTGCAAATAGAAATGTTTTTGTTAGAAATAAATCTGCCTTTAAGAGAAAGATTTCTACATGCTTTAAATGTGGAAAACCGAGCCACCGAGCTTCTGAATGCTGGCTGACACGAGATGGAAAACAGTATATGCATGCAAATAACAGAGACTTTCATGATAATGCACACAGATTCTATGCTAACAATGTTGTGCATAAAAAGAATTCAAGATCTGCTGTTTCCTGTCATTATTGTGGGCAGTTTGGGCACTCCATGAGGGAGTGTAATTTAATGAAGTCTGATGACTTACATGCCCAAAGATTATGGAAAGCACCTATCAGAGGTGTTACTAACAAAGTAGGACCCAAGAAGTCTTGGGTACCTAGAAACACAAAATGAGATATGTGCTTTACAGGTATGTCTTGAGGATGAGGAATAAAAGGGGGTCAAATAAACCAAGGCATCCAAAGTTTGGTAAACCCCAACTCTGCTGATTAAATGCTTGTTCACCTGAATTTTTGCTCTAGCTGAACATCATGCTTAATATGTCAATTAAGATCTCATGCATACATGTCCATAACTGCATCTACCATTTGCAATTTCTTTTTGTCTGTTCATGCACTGGTGCATACATGAGATTTAAAGGTTGTCTGCATTTGATGCATACATATGACAATTGCAATTGTTTGATATTTGTTAAAATGCACAATCACTGAAAACAAATTACATTCTGAAAAATCTGAAAAGCTGAATTGAATAAATCTGTTGCTTGGATGATGTCTCATGCTCAAAAATTGTTCATCTGCACATTTGACATGCACACGCATTCACAATTGCATATAAATAGCATTCGGTCAGCTTAAGATGCATGTAGGACTGCATATGCATTGGATTGTCATGCATGATTCTTGGTATATAAATAGTGAGATACTAAAGGGCTGATGAACTCTGTCTAGAAGTGCTTGCTGTGTGTGAGGTGGTCTTTAGACCAAGTCCTCCGCCTGGTACCATAGGTCAGAATTGCATACATGTAGGAATGCTAGCTCATGCATACATTTAGGGGGAGCATCATTCATATTCTATCAACTGAACTTCCCATCTTCAAATTGAACTGCTATCTTGCTCAAATCCCTGTGATGAATGTGTAATGCAACACATTTCAAATTCTTGTTTCAACTGTTTTCAGCCACTTTCACTCAACCTATCCATTGGTATATGTTGGATTGGTTGTTCTTTAAAATGTTTTCGGCCTTCCCTGAACACTCAGAAAGTATTCTCTGTACATATCCTGATCATAAATCTGAAAATAAATTAAAAAGGAATCTTCTATTATATAGGATTATGAATGTCTGATTCCTTCAGTCGGTTGATGATTCATGTATGTCTTGTGTTTGCTTATGAACATATCTTGAAAATATCTGAGTTGGTCTTAATAAACTTTAACCAACATTTTCATGTTGAGTCTTTTAAACTCTTCTGAATTCTGAAAATTCTGAAATCATGATATTCCTTGATTGATATGTATGAAATTAGTATTGATTTTTAAACATCTGAGAATATGGATTATGTCTAAGGGTAAATCCTGTCAGAGCAATGACCTTGGTCACTGAGAAACCATGTCCAAGGGACTGTGTCATGAGGTGCCATAGTTAACTCTGCTTAAAAATGATTGATAATCTGGCAGAGCAATAGCATGCACACTGAGAAATACATCTCACTCATCAAAGAAATGATCTGTAGTGTGTCATGAAGTGTAAATTCCATCTCTGTTCTTGTGAAGCATGACAGTTAGTCCATCCAAGTGCTTAGGGATACTGGCGTCTAAACAACGTGTATCCTCTAGTTACAAGGGTGTACTAAACTTAAGTGCTCATGAAGAATGTTATGAAAATTGCTGCTAATCTAGTATACCATTTGAAAAATATGTGCAAAAGAAATATTCTATTGGAACCCTTGACAGAAACAAATGTTTTCCTTATGTGTTTAACTTCATTACTATTGATTGCATCTCGTAAAGGAATCTTTGAAATTGAGTGAGTAAGAAAGAAGAAGATCAAACAAGACTGTCAATATGAAAACAAGGTTCACTTCTATTAAAACTGATTTCAGATATGAGTACAGGAAACTTATAAACAAGCCTTGCATACATCATATTCTGATCTGACTTGTCAATGAAGATCATTCATAAATCTCTATAATAGAAGAGTCTGAAATACTTGTTTAATCAGATTTATGAAATTGATATCCCATTGAAAATCTTTCACATTCATTCTGAGTACTTACTTTCTCACATTGGACTCCATTATTTCAAACTTGACAGTTGATCTAAGGGGGAGAATTCTTGCATGCCCCTGTGGTCTCCTTCTCATTCATTTCATAAGGTTCCATTTATAGAGGGGGAGCCTCCTTGTCATATTTCTAGGGGGAGATCTTGCATTCCGGTATCTGTTTATGTTGATTGTTTGCCAAAGGGAAAATTTCATTCAATCTTTGCATGCAAGCTCCTTTTGATCATCTCTAACTCATGTTTTTGCTGCAACTCTTAAAGGGGGAGCATTTTGTTCTTGCAAGGGGGAGGAATTGACTGATTTCTTATACATGCTTTAATTTCTCAAACTATTTTCTTTTTGATGAAGTCAAAGGGGGAGAATAATTTGAGTCATCAGAATGCCTCACATCATCAGAATGACTCAATGTGTTGAAAGTGTTGCCATCGTCAAAAAGGGGGAGATTGTTGTGCCCCTGTGGTTTTGATGATTGGTTTTTGATGTGAGTTAATCACTATGAGTCATCCTGATGTGTGAGTCATCATGCTGTTATTCAGTTATTTTCTGATCATAACTCAGTCTATCAAAAGTTCAGTCATCTTGCTGCTCAGTTTAGTTTAACATTTTTTGATGTTCAGTCATGTTAACTGATGCATAGAGCATTCATTGCTACACTCTGCTTAGTTAGTATGAACAGTAGAGGGTCGACCCACTCTTGCTGATGCATCGACCCATCAGAACACTGATTGTTTGGTTTGTCTAACTTCAAGTCTACACATCATCAGTTGAACGTAAAGTGTATACGTTGCAGCGTCAACTCATTGGGCTGCAGCGTCAACTCAGCAAGTATGCACATCGCCTTCAGGCCTTCAAGTTTATACACTCTATACTCATTCAAGTTTGTTTAGCCGTTTGCATTTCATGAAGTCTGTACACTTCATTGCCTTCTGCAAGCATTCTTCAATCACTCCCTCAGCAAGTCTATACACTGGAGTCGTCAGCTGTGAGGACAGCAAGTCTGCACACTGGTTTTCATGCATATTAAACTCCAAGTCTATACAGCCTGCCTCTTCTACTCAGTGTACATACTTATTCATTTGTTGTTTCAAAGTCCATACAATGGCTGTTGAACTGTGAAGTCTATACATTGTCTGATCATTCATCTTCATGTCTATACAACATTGCCTTGCTTCTTCAAGTCTATATAATGTGCACAGTTTCTTCATGTCTATACATTACATCATTGTCTTCAGCTCAAGGGTTCAAAGCCAAGTCTATACAACGCTAAGTCAATACATTGAACTGTTCTCCAAAGTCTGCACATTGGTCTTCGAATTCAATGTCTATACATTGGGCTCTTACATGAAGTCTATACATTGTTGTTTGCATTGTAAAGTCCATAAATTAGTTGTTGTTCTTCAATGTCTATACACTGCCTTTAAGATTTAAAGTCTATACAGCCGTTGCCTCCTTGTTGAAGTCAACACATTGGGCAAGTCTGGAACAGGGTCGACGCTGGGAGCTTAAAGCGTCCACGCATCAGTTGACGAAGCCTTCACGATATCTGTAACGACCCGAGAATCCGATTACCGGGAAGGCCCGATAATCCGAGACTCAAACCGCCGCCCACAAGCCGGGAGGGCTCGGAAGGGCTAAAAGGAGTGTGGAGGCACAAAGAAATAGGAAATAAAACAGGACAATCCAATAATTAATAGAAATAAATAAACAACTACAGCTACAATAGAGTCCAGTCCAACAGAAAGTACAGTCTAAAGCAGTAAAACGTACCACATGCCAAGTGAACACTCGGCCCGACAAGCTGGCAACTGAGAACCTCCGCCCCGCACCCTCGAACCTCGAGGAAGGACCGCCACACCTGAATAGCAGGGAATGAGTCTCCAAAACAGAGACTCAGCAGGGATCCGGCGGAACCCCAACCGGAAACAACGACGGTAGCGGAAAGGAGAGCTACAACTACAGCAGGAACAGCAAACCGGTGGCCGATCAAAAACTCGGCACTACAGCTACTCCTACTGCCAGAAGGCAGACCTCGATCACGCAGTCGAAGCTACCGAACCACGCTAGTACCACCTACCGAAGTAAGAACACACGGCAACCACGTCGTAGAGGCCTATCCCCCGGACAGCCAACCTGGACACGCTGTCCAAGGTGCAACCCCGACCATCCGATCGCGGGTACCGCACCACGAGACGCCACCTCGGTAAAGCCACTAGCACTAGTCTCACGGCGCAAGAACCGACACACGCGCCAAGGTGAAACAACCGAACTCACCGGTCAACACGACCGAAAACTCGAAGGTCAAAGACACAGAGACTGACAGTCTGTCACTCCGTACTCGACAGGAGTACCACCCACTAGAAGCACAGCCGGTAGCGTCCCCTGACGTCTTACACCGCACCGCAGGTGAACCACCTGACGTGGTAGGTCCTACCCGAGGCGCGAACACCGTACAAGTAACCACAAACAAGTGACTAGCTGGGGTCACGCCCATCGACGTACGTCCACTGTCCCCAACCACGTGTGCACACATAGACCACGCGTCCTAGGTCTGGCCCTCTGACTGGTTTTCCCCCGCAGCCAGACTCTGGCTACGATGAGGGACCCGACGGAAACCAGTCTAACCGTCCTCAGGGTAAGCCCGTACACCACTCCCTGGTGC